>JAQSUU010000216.1:26000000-26375612 GCA_038087645.1 Saccharum hybrid cultivar R570 | reverse complement strand
ACATTGATCTTGCCATATCAATTAAGATTCTATTCTTCCTCTCAACTAAGCCATTTGATTGAGGTGTATACTTGGCCGAGAATTGATGTTTGATTCCAAGATCATCACATAGCTCATCAACTCTTGTGTTTCTAAACTCACTTCCATTGTCACTTCTCACTTTCTTGATTGTGGTTTTAAACTCATTTTGCACTCTCTTGATGAACTTCTTGAATATGTCAAATACATCACTTTTGTCCCCAAGAAAGAATACCCATGTATATCTAGTGAAATCATCCACAATCACAAAACTATACTTGTTGCCACCAATGCTTGTGTATGTAGTTGGCCCAAATAGATCCATGTGCAACAACTCAAATGCCTTGGAAGTACTCATAATGCTCTTCAATGGATGAGTGTTGTCCACTTGCTTTCCGGCTTGACGTGCACTACATAGCTTATCCTTCTCAAATGTGACATCCTTCAAGCCTCTAACTAAGTCACGCTTTACTAACTTGTTCAATTGCTTCATGCCAACATGACCAAGTCTTCTATGCTATAACCAACTCATACTTAATTTGGTGAGCAAGCATGTTGAAAGTTGAGTGTCACTAGCATTGAAATCAACCAAGTATAGATTCTCATATCTAAAGCCTTTGAAAATCAAGTTAGAGCCATCAACACTAACTATCTCCACATCATCAACACCAAAGATACACTTGAAGCCTAGATCACATAATTAAGCAACTGACAATAAATTGAAATTGAGATTTTCAACTAGTAGCATATTGGAAATGATATGATCATTAGAGATTGCAATCCTTCCAAGAGCCTTTACATCACCCTTGCTATTGTCACCAAATGTGATGCTATCAATGCCACTATCATTTGATTTGAGAGAGTTGAACATTCTTGAATCACCGGTCATATGTTGAGAGCACCCACTATCAAGCACCCAATGCCTTCCTCCAGCCTTGTAATTTACCTACAAAACAATTTAATGTCTTTTAGGTACCCATACTTCCTTGGGTCCTTGGAGGTTAGTAACTAAGCTCTTTGGTGAATGTGAAGCTCTTCTTGTTGAATGTGAAGCTCTTCTTTGCTTTCTTCTTCTTCTCTTTTTTATCCTTCTTGTTCTTCTTGAGCTTCAAGTCCCCATTATGAAATCTCTTATCTTCATAGGGGCAATCTGTCACTATATGATCGGGGCTATTGCAATTGTAGCAAAGCACCTCCTTTGCCTTCATGAAGTCCCTTCTCTTTCTTGCACCATAGCCTCTCTTCTTCATGAACCAACCCATCTTTTGCACTAGAAGGGCTATGGTCTCATCATCAAATGGATCATCATCATCAATAACCTTGCTCTTGCCCTTAGAAGAAGAAGCCTTGAATGCGGTGGTATTCTCTTGCTTGACCTTGATCTCCTTCTTCTCATCTTTATCTTCATCATCATCATATTGAGCATCGGTCATGACATCTCCAAGCACTTGGTTTGGAGTCACCTTATTCAAACCCTCTCTTTGGATCATCTTCCTCAAGATAGCAAACTTCTTAGGTAAGTTCATCAAAAACTTATGTGAGAAGTCCTTGTCCTTGACATCTTCTCCTAGGCTCTTGAGATCATTGACAATAACTTGTAGCCTATAGAACATCTCCGGTATGGACTCATCATCCTTCATCTTGAAGCTTGCAAACTTATCCTTGAGCATATAGAGCTTGGCACTCTTTACCGTTGAAGTGCCCTCATATGTTTCCTCTAATCTTGTCCACACTTCACTTGCCATCTCAAGATCCTTGATTTGCTCAAAGACCTTTGCATCAATCCCATTGTAGAGAGTATTGAGAGCCATAGTGTTGCATTGGTTGTTGATGCGATCATTGTTGGTGAGGTTGTCAGGATCAATGATAGCATAATCATGGTGTGTCACCTTCCAAACGTTCTCATGAATAGAGCCAAGATATTGCTTCATCTTTCTTTTCCAATGATCAAAAGATGTGACACCATCAAAGAATGGAGGCTTGCCCCTGACATGGTTGAACACAACTTGAGCCATCTTACACCGAGGTTGTTAAGCCTTGAAAACGGTGACCACGGCTCTGATACCACTTGAAAGGTCTTGATGGCTAGAGGGGGGTGAATAGCCTTTTAAAATTTTCTACAAAGACACGCTAAACAAGTTTATCAATATAACAAATAGCGAGATGCGAGTTTTGCTTAGCCTATGGGGTGTTTGCAAGCCACCTAACCAATTCACGATTCTAGTATATTTGCACTCAACCACATAAGTCAAACCGAGAAGGTAACTACAACCACAAACTAGTAAGCTACACAAAGGAGCTACTCTAGCAAAGCTAACTAGCTAACAAAGATAACTAAGAAGGTAATGCGGAGTTAAGTTAGGAGAGTTTCACCGAGGGGCGAAGTATTGAGCCAACCAATATGATCAACAATGAATACCAAGATAACCGAACACCGGGATCAATCAATCACAATATGAAAGTGATGACACGAAGATTTATCCCGAGGTTCACGTGCTTGCCGGCACGCTAGTCCTTGTTGTGTCCTTCTTCACCACGTGGTTCGGTGGCTAATCGGTCTCACACCGAGCCTCTCAAAAGGCGCCACAAGAACCTATCAAATGGCAAAAGGTTGCAATGATACGAGCAATTTACTAACATTGCCTTTGGCGCTTCGCCGAGGTAGGCACAAACCCCTCACAATCACCAGAGGTGGCCAAGAACAATCACCAAACCTTGCCAACGTCTGCAAGCTGCTCCAAGCCGTCTAGATGGCGGCAACCACCAAGAGAAACAAGAATCCCACAGCAAATCAACCACCAAGTGCCAACTAGATGCAATCTCACAATGCAAATGCACTTGGATCACTCAATCTCACTTCGAATATGCAAAGAAGCAAGAGAGATGAGTGGGAGGGGAGTTGCTTAGCTCAAAGTGCTCACAAGTATGTCAAAATGTTCAAGAGGGAGAGCCTTCAGCTGGCCAACGAGTATATATAGATGTACCCCTTCGAATAGAGCCGTTAGAAACTTAAACAGCTGAAATCGCGCTGACCGGACGCGCTGGTCCAACTGACCGGACGCACCGGTCGCACAACGGCTAGCTGCGAAGCAACGACCGGACGCGCTGGTCGCGCAGACCGGACGCGCTGGTCTCGTGACTGACCGGACGTGCTGGTCAAGTCTGAGCAGCGCACGACAACACAATGACCGGACGTGCTAGAGAAATGACCGGACGCCACAGTGTCAGCGTCCGGTTAGAGTCCAGTAAGCTCCCTGAACGACCGGACGCGTCCGGTCGACAGTGACCGGACGCGCTGCGCGTCCGATCATCAACCTAAAACAAGCGCAGACACTGAATACTGACCGGACGCGTCCGGTCATGCAAAGACCGCGTCCGGTTCAGCGTCCGGTCACCCCTGTGACCTCCGTTCGCCTCCGTTTCTTTTCCGGACTTCCGGCGTCGTGGAAAATAGTCGTTTTAATTCCTCGAAAACGCCTGAATCTCGCCTCGTAATCTCGGCGGGAGGGAGAGAGGACCCCAAACCCTCTTTACCGCTCAAACTCCACCGCCTTCGCAAACGTGCTAACACCACCAAATGATCTCATCATGTGCGAGTGTGTTAGCATTTTTACAATCATTTTTCGAGGCGTTATTAGTTCTATCCAAATGCATATGATTATGAAATGCACATCTAGAGGCACTTAGGAGTTCAAAAGCCGCGCCATTCCCCTCTTTATAGTACGACTATCTATCTTATAATGTAACCACACCCACTAGGTGTCTTGGTTACTAAAACACAACCCTTAAGCATATACCTTTGTCTTGATCACATAGGGTTGCGTCCAAATCCAAGTGTGGCCATCATGATCACCATGTCTATCTGCCACCAACCTTGGAATGTACTAATCCTCATATGCTACATACAACTTAGGCATAGGATTAGTACTTAGGCATTGTCACTAATTAACAACACCAAACATAGGACTTTCAACAGGGTCATGCTTCGGCCGCATCCCAGGCACGTGAGCTGGCACGGCACGGCCCGGTAAAATGTGCAGGCCCGGTAAAGGCCCGTGACCAGTTAAGTGTAGAGGCTTGTGACTAGTTAATTGCTAACCCAATAACCCTAGTTCCTACTCCCCACCGTCCCGCCGTCGCACTCGTGACCCCTTCCCTTCCCTCGCGCATGCACGCGGACGCTCCCTCCCCTTGCAAGATGCGATGCCACGCGGACGCCCCCTTCCTCCTCCCGCATGCACGCGGACGCTCCCTCCCCTTGCAAGACGCGATGCGCAGATGCAGCGATGCCACATGGACGCCCCCTTCCTCCTCCTGCGAGCGGCGCGGATTCCCTCTCGGCCTCTCCCTCCCCTCGCGCGACCTCTCTGCTCGCCAGGAACCGACCCGGCCTGCTGGATCCTCTCCTCCGCTAGCGTCACCTCGGCGGCGGCGAGCGCGACAGTGTGTTATGTGGTCTCATCTCAATCTCAAAAAGAAGAAGATGCTTATAGAAACACCCAAATTGCTTGATGGGCTGAGTGGCTCTAATCGATTTACTTTGCGGCCCACCTGAGATTGGACGAGCAAGATTAGAATAGTACTCGCTTTGGCCATTTACAAAAATTTGTTTGCTGCCAAAAATATACTCTATCTACCTAGATTACCACGAAGTAGTAAATACTAGACGCCAAGGTACGTGTAGAAAATCAGCGCAGAATGACACATGGCAAATTAAAATCCCCGAAGGAGAGCACATGCTCCACCAACTGCTAGCTAGCTAGTGGGCGGAGATCAAATTTTGGCCCAGGACGCGTGTCGCGTGGCACGCACCTGTTGAACAACTCTGCACGTACGGACAAATCATTTGCCATTTATGCGCTTTTGTCCGTTCGAAAATCAACAATCGTCATGTACGTACTCCAACTCCAGCGTCTCCATCGGTGGGTTGTTTAGCTAATTATTATTTGTAATTGCGTTCAAATAATGGTTCCGATCGATCGATGATTTATTTGCCCGTGCCGTCCTAGTAATTAACGACACACGCGTTGGTGATCGATGGTTGCATGGACACTGTCATGTGCAATCAATTTGGCGCGACCGGGCGGAGCGCGCGCAGCCGTTGGTTCGCGTTCGTTCCAACGAACCGGGAGGACCAGCGTGCGGACATGCCCGTACACCGATCGACACTCCTGACTCCTAGGCTATGCTAGATCTCTGCTACGTGGATGCTAGCCGGCCGGCAGTACTCCGATCCTGTCCAAGCTAATAAATAGCGGCGGTAGCGGCCGTAATCACACCCGCAATAGCGGTAGCGGTCCATCACCGCTACCGCTACGAGGTAGCGCTTTGAACTTTGCACCATAGAACTTTGCGGCCGCAATTCTGAATAGCTGGCCGATATTGCGGCCGCAATTGCCCGTGACAGGCCGCAATAGCATGGAAACAAATATCCCTAATTAGTCTAGCACATTATGACTCACACTCCAAATTCAAATACTCACGTATCATTTGTGAAACTTAAAATTATTCATGATATATACACTTAAAATTATTTATACTCATTATTCATGATATATGTACTTAAAATTATATGGGACTATCGGGTGTCGCTATTGGAACTTATCATCCGCAATATCGTCCGCTATCCGCAATCCGCTACCTCGACGTCAATCCGCTACCAACCCGCTATACGCTATTTACACAATTTCACGAGAGAGGTAGGCGTACGGTACGGTGCGGTGCGGCTCCACTGTATATCGAGCTTGCACGGTGCAACTCGCTACGTGTGAACTTTCAAACAAATTGCAGATCGCCAGTCGCCACTCGCCAGCATCCGACACGTTGCCGAGCCAAAAGCCCCCCAGGCCCCAGCAGAGGCACCCGTTGCCTTCATCGGCCTGTCACTAATCAATATATATTGTTCTGGTAACCGGTCACAAATAAAACAGCACTTTGTACTTTGATTAATTAATGATGACATATAGTCGGCCTTCAAATGTATTTTTGAAAGACCTCTGGTCTCTTTTATTTTTATAAAGCCATAGTATAGATGTACTTTTTTTAAGCAACATTTATAGATGGGCTCTCTCACATAGAAGTAGTTACGTACGTACAATAAACACACGCATGCACTAAGCACTATCATCCAAAATCCCAAATACGGATGGGTCTAGTGATAGAGCGGATGAGGCTCAAGCCCCCGGTCCCCTACCGCCACTGTGACAACAATAATGGTGTTTCTTACTGAGTCCTTCCTAACTTTTCTAAATACGGAACAGAGAAAGGGGTCTCTAAAGAATGAAGATGAATTAAGTTTCCTACTTGTAGATTTCTAGCTTTACCCCTGAACATCCTATGAGCACATATGAGAGACTAGACTAATTGATCTTGAGATGGACAAAGCTACTACTCCTATGTAGATAGCTTTATCAATGAGACAATAATTAGCCAAAAATATGGGCATCCATGCTGAGTCAGAAACATGTAGAGCTGTAAACTCTATGCTTGTTAATTAAAATTGCTTAACACTTAATTTAATGATACATAGACATATTTTGATATATACGCTTATAATATTATCGATAGTACATTTTTTATGTAATATTTTCGATAGCACATTGTGTTCTTTAAAAGATACATTTGGTGTCTCCGGTTCGTAAACCTGGCTGATCGATTAGATCGATACGACATACTCTCTCCTATCCAAATTAAATTATAATTTATTATGTATTTTTCTAGATATATAAATTTTATTATGTATCTAAATATATACTATGCTTAGATACGTAATAAAATATAAATTTTTAAAAATATCATAATAACTTATAATTTAGAACCGAGCAATATATACGAGCAGCATGAACAGGTGACGTTGGCTAAAGCTCACCCTCCTTTCGCCCCGATTCAACATAATGGGCCGCACTCATATGCGGCCGTGCGGGTACGTAATGCGTGCGCCTGCTGGCACGTGTCCAGGCTTAGGCCAAATGCTTAGCTATCCTTCCCTTGGACATAAGCATATGCAGAGCGAACTGCCCTTTTTAAGAGCCTTCCCCGCTTGCTTGTGGCACCACACCACCACACATTATTTGGGACCAAAAATTAAGGCAGGATAGCAGCAGCTTGCTACTTTGTTGGAAGTAAAATATAAGATAATGAAGGTTTAAAATTTACTCTAAATTATAAGGTATTTTGGACTGCTCGATGGATCTTGAAATTTAAGGAATTACAATAAAGGCTCATCATTCATGGACACATTACATGTCACTGAAAGAGTAGCGATATTAAAATCTATAATAAATCTAAAAAAAACGTATTAACACCCATAAGTGGAGAAGTTAAATGGGTGGGCGTATTCTACACTTAATCTACACATCTCATAAGGATTAACCTGGCGCTTCAATGAGGTATAAGGATTTTTTTTCGTCACCTCCTGTTTTCCAAATTTATGATTACCCTGCTTCTACATTGAACCATGCCTGCCAACCTTTTCCATATTCATCCGCCGATATCTAATAAGTTTTACACTTCGATGAATTTGTTTTTTTCCTTCCCAAAGGGCAAAGGCCTTCGAAAATTTAGTTAACACAAAGATAGTACTCCTATCTTTGTTAGGTCTCCAAGAACAGGAACCTATTCCTACTAGGCCACTGAACAACCTTATCATCAGTTGTTACTGTCACACTCGCACATATCTGTGGCGTACCACATATATAAAGCTTGTCAGTACAGTGACTACAGTACAGTTTAAGCAGAGAGCTGCGCGTGGCGATGTGTTGGTGGTGGCTGCAACATCAGTACGGAAAGTATTGGTTGATGAATAAATGTAGGGGAGAAGGGTGCATCATCGTCCGATTAATTAATTGGTGTTTGTTGATGAATGACGGTACGATACCTAATTACAACTAGGAGTAACTCTGAAGGGTTGCATTGGGTAGATTACGTTGACGGTTGACCTCTTCTTCTCCTCTCCATGCGTTTGTCTTGCTCGCTCGTCCATGCAACATCATCTATCGACGACGCGACTGCTCATCCGCCGCATCTGCGTTTGTCGTTCTCGTCCATGCGTGTATGAAATCTTTCCCTGTTAGACAGAGAGACACTGAATCTAAGACTACCCACGGTGTTGGCAAAAACCGATGCTAAGTTATGAAAGAGAAGGTTTAGACATCGGATCTTACCATTGTACAGAACGATGCTGAGTTAATTAAAAAGAGGAGACACTGAGTAATATAGATGCCTTGATGCAGATTGAATAAAAATATATACTTTCACAGCTGTTTGAAGCAGAGAACGGTCTAATATAATCGCCGCACAAGCTAGATTTAAATGTAACGGTAGCCTACGACAAACGGGTTGCATCGATCGGGTCTCTTCTCCTTCTCTTTCTCCACTCCATAATTCTAGAATCTCTCCGGCCGATCTACTCCTCAAGGTGACCGGCTAGCTATTGACGCATGACAAAATCTGAATATTAAATTGCCTCCGAACAGGTACAACTAGTTCAGTCACTGTGTGAAAAACCATCTCGTCAACTGAGGCGCATATCTATGTAACAGTGACACTCGCACTGATGCATATCCATATGAATCGGACCCGGCCCAGCCTCATGTGCTGTCAGAAGCAACTAGCTAGCGATGTTACTTGTCCGTGTGCACCCCTCGTGCTTTTCACCGCTCACCCGGCCTGAAACACGCCGTCGTGGGACAAGCGTGGCCGCCGTGCCATGCCGACGACGAACAAACACCCCTTGGATTCGCAAGATTTCCTCCTGATCTCAGCCTGGAACCCCAAGCTGCGATCGAGGTGGACAGGCGGACAGCCAGTCGCTCCAACGATCCTCCACCACATTTCGCTGTGAATCACAGTTAGATCTACTAACAGTGAGATCAGTCGAGGCTTAACTAAATCAATAGGAAAAACTTATCCTTTATGCAAGATGAAAAAGGGGATAGGGAAACTGTCACCGTCGGTTTTAGGCGCCGAGGTGCTGGAGTCCGCCATGTCGGGCTTGGAGGCGCAGTGGCGGCGGAGAAGGGCTTCCCGTCACTTGTGCGGTCCCTGTGAACAGAGTAGGGTCTAGGGTTTGTAGGTGGGAACAGTGGCGGCGGCGAACGTCGTATCCCGTGCCCCGGCCTCCCACCTCTATTTATTTACCGCACGTGACAGGGGCCCTCCAACCATAGGTGGGTTGGGCTCCCCCGTTCAAGGAGCGGATCAAGGTCCCTAATGGGCCGTTGGGTCCAATAGGAGGAGAGATCAAAACCCTAACATTCTCCCCCTTGATCTCTTCTAATAACTTATCTTAACCTTGTCTTATTCTTAATTTAAATACTTAACTCCGTCTCATTATAAAGAAATGCTTAGAGCGCGTCTCGTCGTCACAGAAACAATCTCTGTTGGACTTGACGGCTACAGTACATCTCTCTAATTTGAGATAAAGTTCTAACTAAAGGGCCCTAAGTGTTCAGGAATCATAGGCTTTCCCTTAACCCCATGCCGGCTAGGTGTTTTCTAAACACGTTGGGTGGTAGGCCTTTTGTGAGCGGATCCGCTAACATATTATCCGTCTTAATATACTCAAGGCTTATAACATGATCCTGAACTTTCTCTTTCACAACATAGTACTTGATGTCAATGTGTTTGGCAGCACCACTTGACCTATTATTGTGAGCATATTCAACTGCGGGATTATTATCGCAGTACAACTTAAGTGGTCTCTCAATGCTATCTACCACTCTTAATCCGGGCAAAAACTTCTTAAGCCAACTCACCTGCCCCGAGGCCTCATAACATGCTACAAACTCAGCGTACATCGTCGATGACGTGACGAGAGTCTGTTTGGAGCTTTTCCACGATATGGCTCCACCTGCGAGGGTGAATATGTAACCTGACGTGGATTTCCTTTCATCCCCCGCATAATCTGAATCTGAGAACCCCACTATCTCAAGGGAGTCCGTCTTATTATAACTTAGCATGAAGCCTTTAGTACCCTGCAAGTAACGCAAGACTTTCTTAACTAACTTCCAGTGTTCTGCACCTGGATTTTTCTGGTATCTGCCAAGTAACCCGGTAACAAATGCTATGTCAGGGCGAGTACAAATTTGAGCATATTGTAAGCTTCCGACGGCTGAAGCATAAGGTACTGATCTCATTTGCTCGAGCTCGATCTGATTCTTGGGGCACTGGTGTTCCCCATACTTATCGCCCTTGACTATGGGTGCAGGTGATGGACTGCACTTGTGCATACTATATTTCTTAAGAATCTTTTCTATGTATGCCTTTTGTGACAGCCCTAATACCCCTCTATTTCTATCACGGTGAATCTCAATCCCCAGAACAAAAGAGGCTTCACCGAGGTCTTTCATATCAAAATGCGAGGACAAGAACTTCTTAGTCTCCATTAGTAGAGTGACATCATTGCTTGCTAGCAAAATATCATCCACATATAGGACCAAGAAGATAAACTTAGAATTCTTAAACTTTACATAAACACAATTGTCCTCTACATTTGCCTTAAACCCAAACTTTCTTATTGTATTATCAAACTTCAAATACCACTGTCTTGAAGCTTGTTTTAGTCCATAAATGGACTTCCTTAGGCGGCACCCCATGTTCTCTTTTCCTTCCATGACAAAACCTTTCGGTTGTGCCATATAGACATCTTCCTCAAGATCCCCATTTAGGAATGCCGTCTTAACATCCATCTGATGTAATTATAAATCAAAATGTGCTACTAGTGCCATTATTATTCTAAAAGAATCTTTACATGAGACCGGAGAAAAAGTCTCATTGTAATCAATTCCTTCTCTCTGAGTAAAGCCTTTTGCCACGAGTCGCGCCTTACGTCTTTCAACATTCCCTTGGGAGTCATACTTAGTTTTATAAACCCATTTACAACCAACCTTCTTAGCTCCCTTAGGAATTTCCATCAGTTCCCAAACTTTATTGGAATCCATGGAACTTATTTCATCTCTCATTGCTTCTAACCACTTCTCACAGTGTTCGCTTCTCATGGCTTGTTCATATGTAGTGGGATCATCCTCCATATGAAATTCTTCGGTTTCATAAACCTCATAATCATCTGAAATAGCTGATCTTCTAACTCTTTCTGATCTTCTAAGATTCTGATTGTTTGGCGCTACTTGGGGTTGTTGTTGTTGTTCTTCCTGATGCTCGACATGTGGTTCTAATGGATCCTGAAGGACAGGTTCCAGATTTTCAGTGGATGTCGGCAACGGAGAACTAACAACCGGTGCTGGCACTACAGTGTCTAACACTGTTGGTGCAACAGCTATGGGTAGCACAAAGAATTGTTCCTGAAGCATTGGAGTAGGGGCATAAACTCTTTTCTCCTCTAAACTAATCTCTTGTGCTACCTTGCTCCCCCTTATCAAATCATCTTCTAAGAACTCAGCATGTCTGGTTTCCACAAACTTAGTATGCCTGTCAGGGCAGTAAAAGCGGTAACCTTTTGACCTATCTGGGTAGCCAATGAAATGGCAACTAACTGTCTTAGGATCTAATTTTTCCTAAATTTGGGTTAAATATCTTAGCCTCAGCAGGACAGCCCCACACCCTTAAATACTTAAGTGAGGGTACTCTGCCGGTCCATAGCTCGTACGGTGTTTTAGGCACCGACTTACTTGGAACACGATTAAGAATGTGAATGGCGGTTTTCAACGCCTCCATCCACAAAACTTACTGGTAGGGTGGAGTAGCTAATCATACTTCTTACCATATCCATTAAGGTACGGTTTCTTCTCTCAGCCACTCCATTCTGCTGAGGATCCCCTGGCATGGAATACTGGGCAACTATGCCATTTTCCTGAAGGAACTTTGCAAAAGGTCCCGGAAC
The DNA here is from genome assembly GCA_038087645.1 of Saccharum hybrid cultivar R570. Taxonomy (NCBI): domain Eukaryota; kingdom Viridiplantae; phylum Streptophyta; class Magnoliopsida; order Poales; family Poaceae; genus Saccharum; species Saccharum hybrid cultivar. The sequence goes on along the minus strand of JAQSUU010000216.1, from coordinate 26,363,755 downwards.
TTGGCCATACGGGGTATGTCGCCCATAATATTCCCCACCACGGTCTGATCTTACTATTTTGATCTTCTTATTATGCTGATTTTCTACTTCTGCCTTAAATATCTTAAACTTATCTAATGCTTCTGATCTTTCTCTTATTGGATAAATATAACCAAAACGCGAATAATCATCAGTGAAGGTTATGAATGAGTCATAACCATCCACACTCTTAACAGGAAATGGTCCACAAATGTCTGTGTGGATTATTTCTAAATTCCCTGCACTTCGTTTGGCATCTTTCTTAACTTTCTTAACATACTTACCCTTAATGCAATCAATGCACTGATCTAATTCTGAGAGTTCTAATGGCGGAAGAATTTCAGCCTTGACTAATCTATCAATTCTCCCCCTCGAAATGTGGCCTAATCTACAATGCCACAGTTTCGAAGAGTCAATCTGAATATTCTTACGCTTTCTATTTACATTCGTAGACGATGGAACTTTTTCATTCTCAACAGATATAGCATTAATATTCTCAGAAACTGATAACAAATAAAGTTTGTCTTGTCGGAAGGCAAGACCAACACACTTATCATTAGAGAGTATCTTACATCTGCCATTTCCAAAATGGCAAGCCAATCCATCATCATCTAATTTACTAACACTTATTAAGTTTCGATGCAAAGAAGGAACATAGAGTACATCAGAAAGCCTAAGTACAAAACCATCTAATAATGCCAAAGTCAGATCGCCAGTGGCTTCGACGTCGGCTTGTACTCCATTTGCCACCTTAATTGTTCTTTCGCCTCTTTGCAGGGTTCTCCTCGTATGGAATCCCATTCCTGTTGAGGTACTTCAAGAAACCAAGGCAATCCTTTTGCATGTGACCTGTTTTCTCACAGAACATGCACTGATCCGGTGCTAGCCAGGGCTTCTTGCGGAGTGGGTTTTGTGGCCTGTTCTGGTCCTGAGCCCCGTTGTTGTTCTGAGAATTCTGATTCTGAGGGTTCTGAGGGGCTTTACCCTGAGAGTTTGGTGCCTGAGCGCTGGAGGAAGAGCTGCCCATCCCACTTTGTTTCCCTTTTGGTCTGGCATTCTTATGGTGAAACTTCTTATTGTTGTTATGCTTCACGAAAAGAGCAGAGTCTCCCCGTGATTCCTTAAGTCTTTCCTCCTCCTGAGTGGCTTGCCCAAGGAGCTTCTCGATGTTCCAGTCCTCAGGTGCCATGTTGTAGTGCACAACAAAGGCTTCAAACTCCTTTGGCAAAGAAGCTATGATCACATGAACGACAAATGGATCTGGAAGAACCATCTTCATTGATGCGAGCTTAGATGCCAAGGTGTTCATCCCTCAGTATGTGCTCTCTAACACCACCACCAGTGTATTTCTTATTTATAAACTCTCTAATAAGCACACTGGCTTGAGTCTTAGTTGTTCCATGAAACTGAGTTTTGACTTTTTCCAAATACTCAGTGATGGTGGTGCACTCAGGCAGTGATCCTCTGATGGGCTCAGAAATAGTTGCTTTAGCCAATGTCAGACATTTCTTATTGGAGTTGTCCCATTTTTTCTTTGCAAGATCATAGGACATCCTCACTGATGCATGCTCACGCTTGCGTGTAGCAAACGCTTCATCAGTCTCATTTTGTGCAATGACCGGTTCCTCAGGTTCCTGAGGGCACGGTTCATTGAGAGCTAAGTCGTTGTCCGTCATGACAAGGGCTAATTCATACTGCTCACGCCACGTCTTATAGTTGGTCCCGTTAAGTTTCGGAACCATCTGCACCCAGTTGGTGAGTCCGTCGTGAAATTCATATTAAAAAAAAAATGGTGAGTAAACTTAGTAAAAGGGAATAACTGAATTTGAAATTGCATGTATTAATACAACGTTGGTCAGTATTAATATATACAATCCTTTGTACATTAAATCTATATCACCGCTGGGCAAGATTTAGAAATAATGCACATTAACTGATGAACTAAGCAATTATAATATTGATATAATCAACGCTGGTCAGAAAATAACAATATTATAAAATTTTCTAATTTCTTAAATTTGCCCCATAACTAAATCTCTCGTTGGTTCGAATATAATTAAGGAGCAAAATATACTTACTGAGCAGCGGAAAACGTGAATAAACTAAACTAATTCTTAATTCCAGAAACATTTCTAATATTGTCACTAAAAAAAAATTACCACATTTGATAAAAATTTAACTAATTTCAAAATCATGAAAATACTCATGGTAAAATTATTTCTGGAAAATAAAAACTGTGCTGATGGGCTAAAACTGGTGGGTGGAGGCTTTTATTCAGGCCCAGTCTGGCACATTGCTGTTATTTGCGAAAATTCAAAAAGAAAAATCGCACTTGGGCCGCGGCAAACGAACGGCCCAGCCGCGGATGCGGCCCGCGGCCGCGGCGCGCGCGCCCTGCCCCCGCGCCCCAGGCCGCAACGTGGGCCTGGGCCGGGAAAGCAGGCATGGGCCGCGCTCCCCCCCCCCCCCCCCCCCCCGCCGGCCTGTCTGAGGCGTGATCTGAGCCGTCGGTTCGGATCCGACGGTCGCCCGGTGATTTCGCTTGCAATAAAACCGAGCCGGCTTCTAAACCCTAGCTGAACTTCTCCTTTCCCTTTCTCTCACCGAAAACGTAGCAGCCAGCCGCCAGGAGCTCCGCTCCGTTCGTCGTCGGAGGATAATGGCGCCGCCGTGACCCCCTTCGCCGGCGGGCGTGCTCGCCCACGGCAGAGCACGCCACCGTCGAGCGGCATCACGGGCGGCGCTAAGGAGCGACCGCGTGCGGCTTATCTAAGCCGGCGGCGACCGAAAGGTTCGCCGGCCGGTTTTCCTACCGCCGGCGGCGGTCTCAGCTCCGGTAAGGTAAGATTTGCAACCTCTTTTGATCCGGTTTTCATTTTCTTATGACTAAGCCGCACGGGTTCAAGGGTTAGGGTTAGGGTTTCTAACTGTAAATCGCGTTCTTCTAATTTCTAAGTAGCCCGGGACGATGCTCATGGCATGTCGCTCGGCGGCTAACCCTAGATTAGGGTTTCTTATCAAAAACTGTACTCGATCTAATCCACTGTTAGGTGGCTCCGATACCATTGTGAATCACAGTTAGATCTACTAACAGTGAGATCAGTCGAGGCTTAACTAAATCAATAGGAAAAACTTGTCCTTTATGCAAGATGAAAAAGGGGATAGGGAAACTGTCACCGTCGGTTTTAGGCGCCGAGGTGCTGGAGTCCGCCATGTCGGGCTTGGAGGCGCAGTGGCGGCGGAGAAGGGCTTCCCGTCACTTGTGCGGTCCCTGTGAACAGAGTAGGGTCTAGGGTTTGTAGGTGGGAACAGTGGCGGCGGCGAACGTCGTATCCCGTGCCCCGGCCTCCCACCTCTATTTATTTACCGCACGTGACAGGGGCCCTCCAACCATAGGTGGGTTGGGCTCCCCCGTTCAAGGAGCGGATCAAGGTCCCTAATGGGCCGTTGGGTCCAATAGGAGGAGAGATCAAAACCCTAACATTCGCGACCTGGTATGGTCGCTGTAGAGCCACTGTAGCGCGATCGAGAGGCCAAACATAGTTAACCGTCACATGACAATTCAGTATCTTATTTACTATGCCTATAAAGTAGTCTTTTGCCGAGACTGCGACTAGAAAATCATATGCAATCACCACGTACGGTTATAGACAATAAGTGACCATCATTAATTTGACATGGCAAATTCATTTGTCGTTCTTTATGATCTCTCTGAAGAAACACGTCGGGGACTGTTGTTTGAAGAGCATGCATGTACTGCATTTCATAACCTACTAGTTTATGCTAATCACTAATCATAGACGTCAACCGTGCTCCAGCATGTCCTAGAATATTAGAAAATTTCATGAATCAAATTTAGTATGTACAACTAATCAAACTATGTTTGCTTTCACCCTTTGCACTACACCACTATGAGTTTTAATAATACAATATTAAGATCAGCTCTTGTTGCACCACTTTTTGGCTTTGAACTTTTAATTTGATTGCAGTTTTCTTATCCATGTGTTAAGTTCAAACTCTAGCGCTTATTAAATCTTTTATTCATATTTCTTTTTATGTATAATAAAAAGCAGATTTTATGTCCTGGACTCCACTCTTAGTTACTATCATGGCATAAACAAACGTTTCAAATTGCAAAACAACACTCTCAAGATGTTAAGGCTGTCTTTGGCCGGGCTCCTGCCCGAGTGGCTCCGGCTCCGCTCTACTGTAGCCACTACTGCTCCTTCAGGCATGGGAGAGAGAGACCCAGAGAAGGTAGTGTTGGCAGGCTCCGACGGCTCCGCCACAGTAGCACAACAGCGCTACTATAGTGCCGGAGCGGGATTTGGCAAAAGCCCCTCCAAACATGCCCTAAATTTCCTCTATGAAGGAATTACATGTGTAGTAGTATTGTTTTATAAAAAAAGAGTTCTTATATAACTAAAATACGGGTATTGATATGTCACAATGTTTTCATTAAAATATATGTATAATATTCTATAAATAACAACTTATAAAATTTATTGTCAAAGATTTTTAATATTATTTAAAATAAAATTGCCCGTGTTACTGGTATTTAGTTTGTTAAAGGAACATTATTTAATGATTATCAAATATTAATATATATACATACATACATACATACATACATACATACATACATACATACATACATACATACATACATACATACATACATACATACATACATACATACATACATACATACATACATTTATTTATTGCTAGTGTATGCATTTATACTTAGAAAGCTAGTATATGTTATGACAATAGCAGATATGCTTACTTTGAATTTGGCTATGTAGAATTGATAATTCAAAAATATATAGAGTGTAATTTATGGTTAGTTAATTCCTTTTTCATAACAGATAATATTGGCAAGTTAGACATAGATTAAAGAGATGTTTTTGTTTATGTTTTATAACAACAGATAAGGGTAATTTAGATGCAAATTAAGGGGCTTATTTTATATTGTCATTGACAATTGCAGGAGTAGGCAACTAAAAGAAATTTGAGAGGTTAAATTGTGTTTCGTGATGGTAGATGTTGGTAATTTATATGTATATTCAGAGATTATTCATGTTTCCTTTGAAAACAGGACAAGTGGGTAACTTTTTAGAAAAAAATATAATAGAGTTGACCAAATTAATGGCTAGGTTTTTATGATTATATGAGAATTTTTATGATTTATTTTTTCTAATGCATCTTGTGAGGATTCATATACAGCCTCCACATGAAACTTAAGTTATGCCGGCTCTTGTTGTATCCCTTTCTGCGACACCATGAACTTATGTTTTGGCATTTGACTTTTAATCTTGTTAGTTGTTGCAATTCTTTTAATCTACATGTTAAGTTAAAACTCTAGTGTTTATTGTATATTTTATTCAGATTTTATACTTCATTAAAAATATATTCTATACATGTCACACACTACACTTTTAGAAGCTACAATGACATAAACAATCATTGCAGCATGCACCACAACATTCAAGATGTTGAATTTGTTTGGCATATCTTGAAGAATTATGTGTAATAGTATAGTTTATAAAGAAAACGTATAGTGCTTGCTAATGTTGCTGCTCTGTACACTCGCACCTCATGCAATTGCTGGTCAAAAGGCAGTGGTGGCTGAGGCTGGTCACGACTCACGTACGAAGCGGTGGTGCTGAGTTAGCACAAGTACAGGCGGTGCAATATCAATCGATATGACATCCTTCTTGCGCCACATGATGAACTCCTTCACGCATTGTTCGAGAAAATGCACGCCCTTGAGAGTTTCGTGACCGATCGAGAAGCTAGAGCGTTTGCACTTCGCACCGTATAAACAAGCTGGGAGCCTAGGACTGTGTGGACCTCTGGTATCTATAAAAAGTACTTGCACGTCACCCCCGAGCACATGGACGAAATCTTGGAACCAACATGATCCCAAGAGGCCAAGAGCTAGCCAACAACACAAGAAGCATGGCATATGCTGACTGCCTTTTCCCTTTCTCTTCCGTGATGTGTCATTTGACTGAGGCAGCTTAACCAGACCCAGCAGGCCGGCCAGTCGTCGTCGCGGGGGGCACCGATCAGCTATCTATCTAGCCAGCTCTTTCAGTGTACATGCGCCACGTTGGGGCCGGGCCGGACGTGGTCTCACATGCCTTGTTCTTGACTCCCGAGTTGGGCGGCGTGTGCATGTCCCCGAGCACCGCTTGTATCCCTGCCGCCGGCCGGCCGTTGCTGTCCCAGGTGACGCACCACTACGTGCTGTGTTGTGGGCAGCCGGCCGGCAGCATAGATCGGATCGGATTTGAGATGGACGTCGATCAAATCGAGAATCGTCCCCGCTCTCTCTGCGCCGACGACGCCGGCCGGCCGGACCCCGGGCGCGGGTCAGGCGCTTCTATGATCGTGTCGCCGGCGGCGGACCCCGATCGTCTTGAAAGGCTCCCTCGGCATCTATCTATCTGATCCGATCCGATGATGGACTGGATCACTGGAGCGTGGTGGCAATGGTAACAACCGGGCGATAGTCGGAGTAACGTGCTTGCTGATCCTGTTTGGCCGGCGCACGGGAAAATTACATGCATCGGGCCTCTCGTTAAGATGGGACGAGACGACTGCATTGCATGCATGCTTGCTACTCCTACCGTCCTACAGGTGGCATACGTAGATAGCTAAGGCCACCTGGCCTGAATGCGCAGTACACTACACGTACGTACAAAAAGCACGCATGCACAAGCACGCATGGAGCTAGTGAGGGATCTGCGCCATGCTGGGCCGGTACTGTTTGCTGCAGAGTGTACTGTACACGAATGCGTCCATCCAGCTCTTGCGCTTTTGCAGGCGCAGCACGCACTTTTGCATAGTGAGTCAGACCAGGATATCCAAGTGTCTACGGCTGCATGTTTCGCCCCGCCGACCTGTCGTCTCCTCCGGAGAGACGGGAGAGAGAGACGTCGGCGACGGACGGAGCCGCGGCTGTCCACGTAGCTAGCCCTGTTTGTCAGTCTCTCTGCGGATGTTTTCCGTCTTTGCCCATGCCGTCCATGCTAGCACAGAGAGTAAAAATTGTCACCCGGCCAGCGGAATTACCACAGGCTAGAGCACATCATGTACAATAAACTGTACGTACGTAACCAATGCTAGTAGGGCGATCTATCGAGGAGTAAGTGATAAGTGAGAACTTACCCTTGGATTGGACCGTTCGCCCCCCCCCCCCCCCTGATACTATGTTGTAATAAGCTGATGTACATGTTATGATCTGAGTTAGTTTCCTGTGGTTGATCGAGCGGCCGGGGACGGCACATCAAGCCTCTTTTCACCTCTTCATCATCATATACGAAACCTGACTGTCACATCCATCGGATCCCAGATTTGCGGCGAGCTGAGCATAATTCATTCACCTAGTTGACAGTTGTTGCTTTAGAGAATCCTAGTTGACGTCCGATTTAGAGAAACCTGACTGTCACATCCATCGGATCCCAGGCTGTGAACTACTTCCACCGTTCCAAATCGGACGTTCTCTTCCGGCTTTGGCTCTAAATCAAACTTGTCTAGCTTTGACAAACAATTATAAAAAAATACGTGAAAGTTATCTTCTCTTATATATATTATATCTAGCAGCTGCTCCTTGTGTTTGTCCTAGTTAATAAGCCACAATTTTAAAAATTATATGAGCAAGCCGCTTCTAAATTACTAGGCTGATTCGTGCGCTCCGCTGCGCGCACGTAGGTGGGGATGAAAAGATTGAACATCACCGAACAACAGCCGAAGCCTGCAGGAGCAAAAAAAAAAAGATAAAGATAAAAAAGGAAAAAGGAAAAAGAACAGCGGCTGAAGCCCGAAGGAGCAAAAAAAAAACGAAAAAGAGAAGAAAAAAAGAAAAAAGTGAACAGTAGCAGTAGGACTGATGAGGCAGAGATTCCTAGGTGGTTAAAGGAAGTAGTTATAACTTATGTTAGTTTACCTTAAGTCAATCTTCTTTAACTTTGGTTGAGTTTTTTTAGAAAAAAAATACATTAAAACTATGGCCTCGTTTGTTTCACTGAAATTTGGCTGATGCTGCTGCTAATTTGTTGTAGAAAATATTGTTCCTTCGCTGAAAAGTAATGCTAAAGAACAGGTGCGTGCGTGGCTTCTGCACGACTCTAGTAAGCTCCAGCAGTGCAACGTAATGATATACACGTATGCTTGGTCAATCCGTCGTTACCAGCAAATCATTTGCCATCACTCAGCAAAAACGACTGGCTAATAGATGCATGGCTGGGAGGAGCTAGCTTAGGGACGCCATTAATTAGCGCCACACAATGACACACAATCATACAGTCCTGCTCCTGCAGGGGCGCGCGATGATACACGTACCAGCAGGCAGCAGCAATGATACACGTACCAGCAGGCAGCAGCTTATTAAGCCTTCGGCTCGCATCCACCGGTGGTGCACCGTCCTACTGCTATACTATACTCGCCTCGCCATATCGCCGATGGTCATCGTCGTCGTAGGCAAGCGGAACCAGAGAGCCTGGCAGCAGGCGGCGGGCTCGGGGTCGGGGCGTCACGTCACCATGCACCGTTGTCTCCGGACCACAACGACACACATGGTGGTGGAATGACGAGGTGCAAAGAGTTATTAGGGAGAAGAAGGAGTGTTTCAAGCGTCTCCACCATGACAAGAGTGTAGCCAACATCGAAGGCTATAAAATAGCGAAGAGGGTTGCAAAGCGAGCTGTGAGTGTAGCAAAAGGTCAGGCGTATGATGGTCTTTATCAGCGGCTAGGCACGAAGGAAGGGGAGAAGGACATTTATAGGATGGCTAGAATCCGCGAGAGGAAGACAAGGGACATCAACCAAATAAAATGCATCAAGGATGGGACAGATCGACTTCTGGTGAAGGATGAGGAGATCAAGGACAGATGGAGAGAGTACTTCGACAAGCTGTTTAATGGGGAGAATGAGGGTCCTGCCCTTGAGTTGGACGACTCATTTGACGATACCAACAGACGCTTTGTGAGGAGAATTCAGGAGGCAGAGATCGGAGAGGCTTTGAAGAGGATGAAGGGAGGTAAAGCGATGGGCCCTGATGGTATCCCCATTGAGGTGTGGAGATACCTAGGCGCCAGAGCGATAGTATGGTTAACTAAGCTTTTTAACCTTATTTTTCGGTCAAACAAGATGCCTGAAGAATGGAGGAGAAGTATATTAGTACCTATCTTCAAGAACAAGGGAGATGTTCAAAGTTGTACTAACTACCGTGGGATTAAGTTGATGAGTCATACGATGAAGCTCTGGGAGAGGGTTATCGAGCATCGCCTAAGGAGAGTGACACATGTGACCCAAAATCAGTTTGGGTTCATGCCTGGTAGGTCGACCATGGAGGCGATTTTCTTATTACGACAATTGATGGAGAGATATAGGGAGCAGAAGAAGGACTTGCACATGGTCTTTATTGACCTCGAGAAGGCATATGACAAAGTACCGAGAAATGTCATGTGGTGGGCCTTGGAAAAGCACAAAGTCCCAACTAAGTACGTTACCCTCATCAAGGATATGTACAGGGATGTGGTGACGTTTGTCCGAACATGTGATGGCGACACCAGTGACTTTTCAATTAAAATAGGACTGCATCAGGGGTCAACTTTGAGCCCTTATTTATTTGCTTTGGTGATGGATGAGGTCACAAGGGACATACAAGGTGATATCCCTTGGTGTATGCTCTTTGCTGATGATGTGGTGCTAGTTGACGACAGTAGGGCGGGAGTTAATAGGAAGTTAGAACTATGGAGGCACACGTTAGAGTCGAAAGGGTTCAGACTTAGTAGGACTAAGACCGAGTATATGAGGTGCGATTTCAGCGCGACTAGGCACGAGGAGGGAGACGTTAGCCTCGATGGGCAAGTGGTGGCCAAGAAGGATACTTTTCGGTATTTAGGGTCGATGCTACAAAAGGATGGAGACATTGATGAAGATGTTAGGCATAGAATTTCAGCCGGCTGGTTGAAATGGCGTCAAGCTTCTGGCATTCTCTGTGACAAAAGGGTGCCTCAGAAGCTGAAAGGTAAGTTCTATAGGACGGCGATTCGTCCGGCGATGTTATATGGTGCTGAGTGTTGGCCTACAAAAAGGCGACATGTCCAGCAATTGAGTGTAGCGAAGATGCGTATGTTGCGTTGGTGTTGTGGGCACACAAGGAGGGATAGAGTACGGAACGACGATATTCGGGATAGGGTTGGGGTGGCACCAATTGAGGAGAAATTGATTCAACATCGGTTGAGATGGTTTGGACATGTCCAACGGAGGCCTCCTGAGGCGCCGGTGCGTTGTAGAGTTCTAAAGCGGGCCGATAATGTAAAGAGCGGTAGAGGTCGACCTAAATTAACTTGGGACGAGTCCGTTAAGAGAGATCTTAAGGAGTGGAATATCCCCAAGGATTTAGCTATGGACAGGAGCGCTTGGAGATTAGCAATCAACGTGCCTGAACCGTGACATCTTTTGTCTTGTGCCCTTTATGTCCCTTTATGTGTCTCCCTGTTTCTCGTCTCTTTTGGGTTTCATCTCTAGCCTACCCCAATTTGCTTGGGACAAAAGGCTTTGTTGTTGTTGTTGGTGCTCCGGTCGACGATCCATGCATGATTGGAAGCGGTGGATATGATGCGCTTGACACGAGAGCTACAAACTTGGCAAGCCATCATCATCGTACGTTGCGTTGCGTCCGCGGGAGGGAGAAGCCACAGGCCAAGCTGGCTGGCTCGCATTGCGCTGCAAACGTGGCAAGTTTCAGTTTGGACACCGCTGGGCTGCTAGCTGCTGCTGGACAGCCGATCGATCGAAAGCTTTTTTTTACAAAGGCACTCAAAAGAAAAAGAGTCACTCTGATCGCTTATGTTGAAATTTAGCTTATGCTGATGCTTATGTTGATTGGTTGTCAGAGGAAAACACTATTCGTTGGCTGAAAAGTAGTTCAAGCGAACAGGGTGAGTGTCTCATATATGACATATATCAAGCAAAACAATAGCTCGTACAAGAGGATAACTTAATGCAAAATGACTAGTAAAAAATAGAAGTACATTAAACATCAAACTCGTCATCTAGATTCTTCCTTAGACCGTCTATTGCCTGTCGAAGATTGAAAAAACACACTTAAGAGACAGTAGAGGAAAGAAACACCTGCAAATATCGTCGTCATATAAGCCTTTGAAGACTGTAAAATCCACTAGTCGCTGGCGACGAGATCTAGAACCCACTGAAAGAACATCGGTTGGAGGAATCCTCCAAGGAACATTACAGGCTTACAATCCTTCACCATCAGGATAGAGTATTGGAGATGTCAGACCTTGCAAATAGAACAAACCAAAAGAAGAGGTTAAAATCGCTGTGAAAAGAGGCCAACTGTCTGTTTCCCTTGATAAACACACCAATTGCCACCAAAATATGATGGGAACCAACAGATCTGACAGACCAAACTCTCACTGGCCCTTCGTCAACGTCGGATCGAACGTCGACGAGGTAGGAAGAGGCCGTAGAGACTTGATTCCAGTGCGTCATTGTCACCACCACCTTGTGTTTTCGTTGATGGTGCCAGAAACCAAAACCCTTAACGAATAAGTAATTAAAAAATTAAAAACTACGGAGAGATCAGGTTCACACTCCTCTACCAATTGGCGAGGTGGCCGGATGAGAGGGAAGAGGGTGCGGGGAAGGGCGGCGGCGGTTGTTTTTCTGGCGTCACGATCCCATGCCAGCAGAACCAGAACTAGATGGCCCTATTAGACAGTTCAACTTAATTTGGACATCATATATATCGTTGGAAGCTAAGCTACGTTTGGCTCCAACGATCGGACTGGTGTCATTTGTTCTGAGGGAACAGGAGGAGGGGGTCAAGGACACCCGCTGAAAATTTTTATTAAAATGTAACCAAGACAGTTAGTCGAAGATGACAAAAGAGAGCAGAAGTCACCGTTCCGATCACTCCGTCGTCCCTGGGTTAATTTGTTGGTTTTACATGTGAGCGTTTACCTTAAAAGTCTCGACTCGAAACGCTGCTTATTAGCCTGCCTGTGGCGTGATCAAGTGGCTCCATCAACGCAGAATCGATCAGGCTGGCTGGCTGGGTCGTCCCGTACGTTAGCGTTTCTTCCGTGGGCGTACGTTTCCATGCCACAAATGGAGGACTCGACTAGCAGTATGCTAGCTTTAGTCCAAAATTACGCAGCTCACCTGCCTGCCATCCCATCGGTTGGTTATACGTGTACCGCCCACCCTTGCCGTATCCGTGTATGGCGGGGTCACCCATTAATTGCCGGCGATATTTCTGGCGGGAACGTGGCGCCGCGAACCTGCCAGCACTAGTACTAGTAGCAAGGGGAGGAGCGAGCTGGATGGCAACCGAGCAGAGCACACGCGACAGGACTACAGGAGCCTGCGCCGGTTTGCGGTTAGCGGCGGAGCCCCGGAACGGAACACGTAAAGAGCACTGTTATTACCAGCAGGAATCCACTCGCGCTCGCGCGCCGCCGAGACGACGGCCACCCTGCCGGCCTTGTTGTTGCCCCACTGCCGCCGCGTGATGATGTGGACGCGAAACCGGGCTCTCTCTCTCTCCTCGACTCCTCTCCGATCCGCCGCGTTTCACTCGGCGCTACGGCGCTTCATGCTTCTAGACGTTTCATCACGTGTCCCTCCCCTGGCCCGGCCCGTTGGTCTGGGTTTGCGTTTGCGTCTGCACGAATGAATTACTTGCGAGGCCAGCACTGGTGCGGTCCGTTGGCGCTCCCCCGCAAAAGCTCGTCACGACGCGGGGATGTGCCGGAGCTTTTGTAGAAAGCGTGAGCGGGCCGTTACGACAACTAGCAGGGCAAGGGCAGGGCAGGCGACTCATCACGTATGGACAGTTAGTGTGACCTGCTGCTGCGCCGCATCCATGTCCAGTACAACAAACCGACGGCCAGGAATGCCGGGGCTTGGGCCGGACGCCGCCTCGCCTCTGCTGCTGGTGTTTGACATGTCACGGGGCGTTAGCGTTACGACGATAATATCGAAAGCAGCTAGCAGGGCTTTCGTTCGCTGAAAGCTAGTACCTGCCTGATGATGAGCCAGGAGCCAATGCAACGTGTGCGCACGCGCAAGCACAAATCAAGATGGCCTCCAGCACAAAATCACCAGCTAGCTACCGTGGAGTATGCGCTAGCTGCGCAGTGTCTCGCTCTCTCGCCGCGGCGCCAAAAGCAAAGGAGGCAAAGCAAGCACGGCGCGACAAGTCATTGTGTAATCATATAGATCTAACGGGCCCACACAGCTAATAACCCCCTAACACCCCCCCCCCCCCCCCCCCCCCCCCCCCTGTTGAGCGCTCTTCCTCTCCTGGCCTCTCCGGCGGCTCTCCCTATATATAGGAGGCCCAGCTGGCTCCATGGTTGCCAAGAGCCCAAGGCAGCTGAGAGCCTCCTCCTCCCTCCTCAGGTAGCGAGCGAGCTCCTCTGCCCTCTGCAGCTTCAGGCCTCTCTCCTTGGTGCCTTCTCCACTCCAGGACCGCTGGCAGTTTCTCCGTATTATTGACTGCTCGATCAAGAGGCCGGAGAACCAAGCAAGGGAGATCGATCGAGATGGCTTTCCTCAACTTGGAGCTGCAGACCTGGGCCTTCACCTTTGGTATCCTAGGTACATATTACTCCTACTGATTAACAGCGTCGTCGACCGATCCACGGGCCGGGCTGCGCGCGAGCATTCAGATCGATCATCGATGTGCCGCCTTCCTCTCCTCATCAGTTTCTGCATTGTTTCCTTCTCCCATATCCTTTTTTGATTGAGATGCATACATGGCATCATCGTCTTCACTCCTTCATTCCAGCAGCCTCCAAAGCACAGTCGCCAAAATAAAGCTTTGGTTCCTGAACTTTTCAAAAAATATAAGCTTTTGGTTCCTGAACTTTTCAAAAAAATATAAGCTTTTGGTTGATTATATATCTACTACTAGTAGTTAATCAGTTTCATCACCGCCTTTGAGATGCGTACAGAACAACTCAACAACATGTCCTCGCCATCTGATGGAATAAATGGAACCGCCAAAACCAAACTTTTAGGACCTAATGAGGTGGTTAGCCCAAACAAAGAAACCCAAGCCCGTCATACATGTTACATGTACCTTCACGAGAAGCGTACCGTGCAACGGCGCGCCTGTGTGTGCGCGTCGTACATGAGGAGTTTGTCTCATTTCTTCTGCCTGCAGCCAACCCCGCCCGGCCGGACGTCTTTTTTCTTCTCGCATGCTTTCTTTTTTCTTTTTCGATCCATCTCCATTTCCTACTCTTCATATGAATCAAGCAATTTAACTAACTGCGTCCCCTGCTCCGATCTTGGCTTGGCTTTGCTTTGCAGGTAACATAATCTCACTGATGGTGTTTCTTTCGCCGCTGTAAGTAACTCAGATCTCTGCTTTAATTAATTGTTTTGCCTTTTAACCTACGGTGAATTTTTCGTATTTAGTTTTACAATATCTAAGACCAATGTTTAGTAATAAATTAAGAAAAAAGAGTCCAAGATACTACCCTCAGGTAGGGAATATATATTAAACAACATCGCACGCACGTGTATCTCATCACTGATGAATCTATGAGGTGTCACCATCGTCTAATACTCTTCTAGAATCTCTTCTTACACCTGAAGACAACATACTGTACTAGCTAGGAGGAAACTTGCTGAGAATTAAATTCTCGCATTAATCAGGAGTGGAATGAGAGAGAGATTAAAAGGAAAGGAAAACTCTAGCACTGCACGCCACACTTTAATTAGTTGCGAGGCAGTGTCACTGTTCGGTAGGTGTGTTGTACATGCTATTATTGAACAACACCTACTTGCAATCTAATCACATGGTAACATCAATTATACTAGTAATTAGTCAGCAATTAATCATGACGCAGAAATTAAAACTACCGAGAAGAGAAATAATATATTGATCCGTGGTTGGTTATTTATTTTGCATTATTAATTATTGCAGGCCGACCTTCTACCGCGTGTACCGCAAGAAGTCGACGGAGGGTTTCCAGTCGACGCCGTACGTGGTGACGCTCTTCAGCTGCATGCTGTGGATCTTCTACGCGCTGCTCAAGTCCGGCGCCGAGCTGCTGGTGACCATCAACGGCGTCGGCTGCGTCATCGAGACCGTGTACCTGGGCATGTACCTGGTGTACGCGCCCAAGGCCGCCCGGGTGCTGACGGCCAAGATGCTGCTGGGGCTCAACGTCGGCGTCTTCGGCCTCGTCGCGCTCGTCACCATGGTGCTCTCCAATGGCGGCCTCCGCGTGCACGTGCTCGGCTGGATCTGCGTCAGCGTCGCGCTCAGCGTCTTCGCCGCGCCGCTCAGCATCATGGTACGTACATACTCCTGCAAGTATTTACCACAGTAATTTCTTCTGTTTTTTTTTCTTTGGTTATTAGTTAGTTAAATTAACACCATCAATACCAGCTGGTTTGAAATTAATCATGGCATTCGCTACCTACTTGTACTGCTTGCAGCGGCAGGTGATCCGGACCAAGAGCGTGGAGTTCATGCCCATCTCGCTCTCCTTCTTCCTGGTGCTCAGCGCCGTGATCTGGTTCGCGTACGGCGCGCTCAAGAAGGACGTGTTCGTGGCGGCTCCCAACGTGCTGGGCTTCGTCTTCGGCGTCGCGCAGATGGCGCTGTACATGGCGTACCGGAACAAGAAGCCCGCGGCGGCGGCGGTGGTCATGGTGGAGGAGGTGAAGCTGCCGGCGGAGCACGCCAGCAAGGAGGTGGTGGCCGCCGCGGCGCACGAGGGCAGCAGGGCCAGCTGCGGCGCCGAGGTGCACCCCATCGACATCGACACTCTCACTCTGCCGGTGGTGGAGGTCCACGACCCGCAGGCCGTCGTGGTCATCGACGTGGACGCGGCGGCAGTAGCAGCAGGAGCTGATGACGGTGCGGCCGGCGTGGTCGACGGACCCGGCGTGCCCACGGCGCCGGAGCAGCCGGCGACGATCAGGCCCGACATGGCCATTGCCGTGGAGGCGTAGGTTGGCTAAAGTCTACTACGGAGTAGTAAGTAGCAGAGTGAGTCGATATTAGTAAAAGTTCTCAAGGGAGGGCAATGCAAGGGCCTGCTACGCTACTACAGCAGCGGCCAGATGTACTACTGGCTGCATGCATGCAGGCCCGTTGACTTGACCGACCCGTCGAGAAATGGGATGGAATGGAAGTAGCCGGGCCCTAGCTATTTAGGCGAGTAGCGCCTTGGCACCCGCGGGCCAGCCGTACTGGCCTGTGTGATGAACCGGCGAGATGAGATGAGATGAGATAATGCGATCGAGCTCAGAGGGTTGGTTGTGGTTGGTTCATCAGATTCAGGAGACGGCTACTAGCTGCTAGGCTCTGTGTCTGTCTCTAGATCTGTGTGAGTGAGTCTGTAATCGATTCCCGTCAGCTTGCCGCCGCCCTGTGTGTCCGAGTAGTCTGATGATTGTTTTCATTCCATTGATGCCGTCGCAGTAATAAACTTGGAATGGACGATTCACTAATCACTAGTACTCCGGTACTCCCTACATTTCCGCTTCGTGCGTGCGTGTCCGTGGCGGTTTTGTGCAACGACGACACCCGCCTCCCGTGGCCCCGTGCGACGTCCGGCCGTGCCAAACTGCTGCTGAGCCCCGCCGATCCTTTCATTTCCGCGGCACGACGACAACCTAAGGAGCGCCCGGGCCCAGCAGAGGCAGGTGGTCACGCGCAGAGGAATAGTACGGGTACGGGGCGGGACAAGTGTGCGGCGCTGCGCGACTCGGCAGGCAGCGCAGCGGGCAGCGGCATATGCACGCGCAAGCGAACTGCGCCCCGGGAAAGCTGGAGCGTGGAGGGACGGGGCCCGGCGGGGCGGGGCGGGGCGGGACGGACTGACGTGCGCATTCAAGCCTGCCTTGTCCCGTTGCGTTGCAAAGGAACCAGCAGTACTGCTACTAGGGCCCTAGCTATGTTTAGTTCAAAAAAAAAAGTTTAGGTTGCGTTCACTTTCCATGCAAACCTAAAATATTTCCTCTTTCACCCATCACATCGAATCTTTGGACACATGCATGAAATATTAAATGTAGGTAAAAAAGATAATTAATTATATAGTTTGTCTGTAAATGTCGAGACGAATCTTTTGAGCCTAGTTAGTCCATGGTTGGATAAATTTTGCTAAATAACAACGAAAGGTGCTACAGTAACTTTTCACCTACTTTTCACCAACTGAACACACCCTTAGACGAAATTCACGAGACGAATTTTTTAAACCTAATTAGATCATAATTGGACACTAAGGCTATGTTTAGTTTCCAAAAATTTTCAAGATTCCCCGTCACATCGAATGTTTGGACACATGCATGAAGCATTAAATATAGATGAAAAAAAACTAATTACACAGTTTCGTAGAAAACCACGAGACGAATCTTTTAAGTCTAATTAGTTCATAATTGACACTAATTGACAAATACAAACGAAAGTGCTACAGTAGTCATAGGAAAAAATTTCGCAAACTAGACACACCCTAATTGCCAACTAACAACAAAAGTACTGCAGTATCATTTTTAAAAAAATTCGCAAACTAAACCACGCCTAGTCTTCGTTCCCGTCGCGTGCACCGCCGGGCGCTCAACGGCTGAAGCGAAGAAACCGGTGCGCCTTTTCGTCGCTCGGCGGCTGGCCTGGCCACCGGTGCGCATGTGGGATGATGAGATGGTGAAAACGACCCGGCCATGGCAGTCAGTCAGGCACGAGGTGTGCGTCTGTGCGATGCGACACAACACACAGGCCGGCCGGAACCGGACCGGACCGGACTGGACGGACACAATAAAGCAGCCACCGGCGACGCCCGTGAGTATTCTAGTAATAATTTTCAGCGAATGAACAATATTATTTCTTACGACAAACCAGGGTAAGCCAAAGCGAAACGCCCGTGCTTCTGCGAGATGAGATTTGAGGAAGATCGAAATAGGACCGCTCGGTGCGGCAACATTTGATCCCAAGCAAGTCGCTGTCAGGCTCCTTGACACCACTCGTTTCCTGCTGCCGTTATAGTTAGATAGATTCGGCTGATGATTCTGGTCAGTTGATGTCGTTGCTCTGCTCGCGGTGGTCCCTCCACCACCACCTCATGCATATGCATGGCCGCATCGCAGCCGGAGCTGCCCTGTGTGGTCTGCCCCTGACCTCCATGGATTCCGGCTGTCGCCACCGTGATCTACCCTGCAGCTCCGTGGTCTGTGACGGGAGTGCATAGTTTTTAATGTTTGTTTTTTCAAGTAGACTCATAACATTTCTAGAAAGAATCAACAAAGTTACGATGATTCGTTGGATTGGGATTGCGAGGTTGCCCCGCAGGGTTCTGTTTCTGTAGCTCTAGATCACATCCACTGCCTCTCGAGTCTCGACCCGTCCACACTGTTGCTACAACTGCATCCGCAACAGAGAAGTAAGTGAACGGGGGAGCTGATGGACGAAAGAGAGAGGTCGATACACATAGATTCATCGGCGAGATAAATAAAGGTTCATGTCAAGAATTGCCACATTCAGCTAAACTCGTCAGCCTCCATGCAACAACCGAATGCCTTTTTGTTTTTGTTTGTATGTAGGTATGTACACAGAGTACACTGCTTGCAGCACCTGTAGCAACCTCTTCACCGGACCGGGCATACCGGGGACGCGTCTCTAAAGTGTAGGGAGTACTGCCTCCGTCTCTGAATATCTGTCATTTACGCTTCCTGGGAAATAACTTTGACAGAATATATATTAAAAATATTAATATTTATAGTACATAAATAGTATCATTGGAAAGATCTTTAAATCTAGTTTTTTAATAAATTTATTTAGAGATACAAATATTACATATATTTTCTATAAATCGAATCAAACTTCTAGCACTCACCCCGACGGTGACAGATATTCTACGACAGAGGCAGTACGTGATGTGATTGTGAGTGTCCGGCTCCAATCCAGACCGTGTTTAATTCCCCAATTCTCCTCCAAATTCTATTATGCAAAAAGAAGATTCCCCGTCACATCAAAATGTCGGCAAATGCATGAAGTACTAAATGTTGATGAAATCAAAAACTAATTGCACAATTTTGTTGTACTTTACGAGACGAACATTTTAAGCCTAGTTAGTCAAAATTTAAATAATTTTTACCAAATACAAACAAAATACTACAGAAATTCTAATACAGTGTTTTTCTCCTGTATTTAGTCTAACTAAACGAGGCCCAGCGACTCTCATCTGCCAGCGCAGCGCACTGGGCACGTAGTACGTGCGACGGGTGGTGCGAGTCCGCCACGTCGAGGACACCGTACTGGAGCACCCCAGCCCCACGGTAAGACCGTCCGCACTGGGGCCTGGATACGAACCCGTATCCAGCCACCTCGGATATGGCGGACAAGATGACGGAGAAAAGAGCTGCAGCGGGTACGGGAAAGAAGACGCGAAGTGCTCCTCGTCCGCCATTCCTAGCGACTTCGCGGACGGCCGCTACCACGCTCGCGGGGCCCGCGCGTCCTCGCGCCGCTCGCCGCGTGGCACCGGGAGAAGGAGGAGATGCATGGCGGCGGGGAAGGGAGGGGGCAGCGCGCCGGCGGAGGTGGGAGAGGGAGAAGGCGGCGCGCCGCCGAGATCCGGCCGCCGCGAGCTCCACCCGCCGCGAGCTCGCTGGCCGACCTCCACCCGCCGCCGGAGGGAGCAGGGGCGACCTCGCCCCTCCATGGCTGGAGTAGAGGCCGCCGGAGGAGAGGGGGACGCGGAGCCGAGCCCGCCCGCCGAGGAGCCGCCGCCCGCCCGCCGAGGAGCCGAGCCCGCCCGCTCGCCCGTCCGCTCGTCTGCCGCGTCCTCCTTGGGCTGCTGCGCGCGCCCCCCACGGTGGGTGGGGAAAAGATAGAGGAGAGAGAGCGGTGGGGAGGGGGAGAAGAAAAGGAGAGAGAGGAGAAATAGTGAATGACATGTGGGACCCATGATATAGAGTGTGGGATATAGAGGATGAATGAATGCGGGGAAACTGTATATTTTGTGGTGACTAGGATGGAATATTCCTTTTAGAGGATGAATATAGAGATCCATGAGTGCGGATAGTCTAAAAAGCTCCCTGTCCCGTCCGCGTAGTAGGTCTCCGTCGCGTCGCGTCGCGTGTGTCGTTACGATGAGCGGGGCGCGGCGAAAATCCACCGTCGCTAGCTGGCAGCTGTAGCAGGCGCAGACAGCGGCGGGTGGAGCAGGCCTTGGCAACGCGGGGTTAGGCCCATCACGTGGCCCGGGATGCCTACGCCGCAGATGCTGGGTTTTGGCCCAGTCGCGCGGATCAGCTCAGCTTCACTGTATTTCGGCCTACTCGCACGCCTTCTATCGCCCTTCACATTTCTTAAACTCGCAACAAGTACATACAGTAGCTATAACTACTATCTGTTTAAGCTAAATTAATCTTCTATCAATTTTGTATACATGATTAATCTTTCAGCGCAGAGCATTTATTATAGGCCTTGAAATTTATTTGACTTAAAGATTGGGCCAAGTCCAACTAAGTTGAACAAAAATAGCTAGCACATTATGGTTTGCACAAGCACCGTGCAACAAATTATACGCTCGATTGCACAACACAGACAGGTTTACTATAACACTAATATCTATATACTTATTAAATTTAATATGAAAGCGTGAATTTTTTTTGTCATTCGGTCTCTCTTGCGGTCCGTGTGTCCCTCACTTTTTCCGAGCACAAATGCATGCACAATAGTCCTAACCGATCGCACCGCACGGATAGCTTTGCTAATAAATAGATGGGGACACGGGGTGAAGACGATTTTGAGTGGCAGGTGGCGTTGTTCGTTTCGCTGAAAAATCATGGCTGAAAGTATTGTTCGTTGATTTGTTATAAGAGAAAAATACCGGCTCATAAGACAAGCTCACGTACGTGTACGTACACCGAGTAGGGCCATTGTTCATGGTGCTCACTCACGAGGGGTGACGGGGTATGACCTCACGGCTCACGTACGCGTACGTACGCCGAGTAGGAACTAGGAAGCTAGGAGGCAGGACACAACATGACGAACCCGATGGCAGCGTTGTCGCACCCGAAGTAGCCATGCATTTCTCCATGGAGTGCTCCGTCGTTTGATGGCTTGCTCTTCCGGGCGCCACGCCACAACTGGCACGACCAGGCGAGGCGCCAAAGAGTTCTCAGCCGTATCGCGGCCGGCCTACTCCGTGTCTTGCTGCCCGGCCGGGCGACCTGATGATGGCGACCAGGGTCCAGGGCATGATTTGCAGGCTTGCAATTGCAGCAGGCAACCAAATTCGGCCGTCATCGAAGCGTCGAACGATTTCAGCATGCAAGGGACACGAAACGAAAACGTCACCGATCGACGGAGCTTTTTCTGACGGTGGCTAGGCTAGGCTCGCCGCTGCATGATTGCAGCAGGCACGCTGCACGGTTCCGCCGCCGCGTCTTGAACGGCTTCCGGGAAGACGTAGGCAAGGCGCCTTCGTCGAGACTCCAACACGCACGGTCGACCACGCAAAAGACCCCCCATCAGGCCATCATGCGTGCTGTGCGCCCTATAATTGAGCCAACATGCTGATTGTACCGCCGCTTGTAGAGCAACACCGATCGTTCTCGCCGAGAGGGGCTGCCGCTGTAGGCGCTTAACTGGTGAGCCAGGCGACGGCAGAGAGGCAGCAGCAACGCGGCACCGGCACGGCTGATTGTACCGCCACCTGTGCTGGACGACAAGCCCGGCCGGCGGGAGGCGCACGCCAGCAGCTGCCTCTCTGCCGGCGCATTAAGAGGAAGCGCGGGAAAAGTTACAAAGCGAGGCAGCCATGGTGGCGAGACACCATCATGCGCTACCCGCGAGGCCCTAGCTACTGGGTTACCAAGTTCATATTACATTGATTCTAAATTTTGCGACCAAATTGGGCAAACCGCTGCCAAGGACCTGAACCCGGCCTCCACCCAAATCTCTCCTTCAGAGACGACCGCACGAAATAAGTCTTGAATCCCGGACGCAACCCCTCGGAACGTTCTACTATTTCTCTCCTTCCAAAGG
Organism: Saccharum hybrid cultivar R570; assembly: GCA_038087645.1. Taxonomy (NCBI): domain Eukaryota; kingdom Viridiplantae; phylum Streptophyta; class Magnoliopsida; order Poales; family Poaceae; genus Saccharum; species Saccharum hybrid cultivar. The sequence continues at coordinate 26,341,683 of JAQSUU010000216.1, read as the reverse complement.
ATCCAAGAGACAAGCAACAAGACAGAGTCAAACGGTGCCCGTGCGTCGCTGTGAAGACGCTGCCGTTACCCGAACAGGGCACGTTCGCGCGTTGCATTGCGTCTCTGGTTTTCTCGAGACGAAACAAACACGTGCGGTGCGGGTGCCTCCAGCGGTTGCAGTTTCCGGACAAGCCAACTCAAGCATGGACCACCGGCAGGGGCCTCGTCGCCCCTCGGTTCGGACTTCAGGGCGTCGGCAGCCGCGGCGCCGCACGGCCGTCGCCGTCGAATCGGCCGACCCGACCGAGCACCGCCACGGCGCTGCCGGCTTCTTCCTTTGCTTGCTCGCGCAGGCAAGGTGGCCCGGCCCGACCCCGACAGCGTCACAACTACAACCGTGTCCGTGTGGCATGGCAACAAGGGCCATAGCCAGAACAGACCACACAGCCGAAAACACGCACCGGACAAGTGTGCCAGTCGCAGACTGTTCCTGCCTCCATCGCAGGGTGCCAGTGTCACAGCCAGCGTCACGAGAACACGATGAGCTCACCATACTTTACATGCGCCGGGCACTAACCTGACCGTCACTAGAACAGGAGCTGCCGTCCTCCGTCCGGAAGCTGAGCAGCATAGGCTGAGCAAGAGGCCAGACGACCCAGGCACCCAAACAGACAGACGAAGACCACAGCCGGAGGCGAACGATTTACAGAGTGGAACTCAAATGCGTCCTTTCATTCTCACAAAATTTTTCTGAGAATTTACAAGTACAACCACATGCATTCACTATCCAGTACAACGCTGCCGTTTTCCCCACTCTTTCCTTGCCCTAGGAATGTACATCTAACCATCCCTGCCCTTGGCCCTGCCGTGGCCACAGCCAAAACGAAAATCGACCTGGAAATAAACCGAACGATATGCATGGGTGGATGTGTGGAAAGCCTCGTTTCTGTTCGCCTGCCTGCCTGCCCCCTAGCTGTTCCCAGTCAACTAGTCCAGGCTCCCCTGCCCATTCTCTGCACGCCGCTTGTCACGCCAGTTCTCGCCCCACATCTTCGCCTCGGCCACCATGCGCTCCCGGTCACCCCACATCTTCGCCTCGGCCACCATCCGCTCCCAGTCGCCCCACATCTTCGCCTCGGCCACCATGCGCTCACGTTCGAGGTCCTTGTTCAGGATCGCTGGGAGGTCCCTGGGTGAGTCCTCCCTGTCCTTGCCTGGTGACTTGTGGCCGGAGCTTCCAGTCTCGTCGTTCCTGGAAACCACCCTGCCGTTCTCGCCAGGCCTGCTTCGCTGATCGCCACCTGGCTTCCTTGAAGCAAGAGCTGCGTTGGGATCATATGGCTGGGATGCCAAGTAGGACAGAGCAGTCACGACATCTGCAATCAGTGGGCGTGAAGCAGCCTCCGACTGAATGCACATGGAAGCCACAGCAAGGGCTTGGTAAAGCCCGCGCATGGGGTATCGCCCTTCCAGCCTCGGGTCAGCCATCTTAGGGAGCTTTCTTCTGTCATTAAAAAGTGGACGTGCCTGCCAACCAATGATCAGTGTGAGCACATGCACTTTATCCTTTCCAACCACAACATACAATCTGTTCTAACCAACCAGGAAAATCAGCATAATGGAGGCTGGTACATGACAAATTCTACTTGCTCAGTTCACAATAGTCCCTCCGTTTGAAGTTACAAGGCTTATTTCATTTCCTAGGACAAGACTTTGACCAACAATAACTCCAATAATGTCATTTTTTTGTGATGCAAAATGAAATATGACCTTTACATTATATGCAAGCATCTCCAATTCCTCTACACTAGCCTTGAGTGATCCAGCAGCAGTTTAACATAACTCAAAATTTTAATTTAACCATTATTTCATGTAGAATCATTACCACTTGCTTGTAAACCAATGATGGTTTGTGTTCATTTAGGATGTAGAGTAGAGGATGAGGACTAACCCTGATTACTTGGGGAATTTAGTGAAAATCAATATAAAAAATATTTAACTAGCGATCCAATGTCTCTAGCAACAAATTAAGTGATGCTATATGGCTACAGTATCTACAAGTAGTTAGTGTCTGATGCCAACAGACATACTACGTTGTGAAGATATAAGAAAAAAGGTAACACACGGTCATTTACATGTAAACAGATCATTACTTACCCATGAGATAAGATTTTGTTCTCCATGTGGTCTGGTGCTGTCGATAGCCCTACGACCAGTAATCAACTCTAGCAAGACAACCCCAAAGCTATACACATCGGACTTCACTGTCAGCTGCCCTGTCATAGCATATTCTGGTGCACAATAACCATATGTACCCATTACACGTGTTGAGACATGTGATTTGTCGCCAACTGGACCCAACTTAGCAAGTCCAAAGTCAGACAGCTTCGGGTGGAAACTTTCATCCAACAAAATGTTCGAAGACTTGAAATCCCTGTAAATAACTGGCGGATTAGCTTTGTCATGAAGGTACTCCAGTCCTTTGGCAGCACCTGCTGCAATTTTCATCCTGGTGTTCCAGTCCAAGGCCTCCTTATCAAGAGGTAGATCTACATCAAGTGGAACCATTTAGGTCAAACAAGAGACTCCTCAGCAGATTAAAACGAAATGAACTCACTGTTTGGAGGAATATCTTATGTATTTATTTACTTGAAGAAAGAAAGCTAAGACATGTAGTACACTATCACATATCCCCAAACTGTACACAAGAACAATCATTCAGACATTAAGTTCATAAAGAGCCACTGGTTCAAGCTATAAATTCTGACATAGCAGTTGATGATGTGAAGGAGAATTAGTTCAAAGAATGCAAAACTATGGCAGAGTAACAAACTAATTTTAAAACGGATCAAATGGTACCCCATTTTGAGCTAATAAAATCTAAAAATACCAAAACACTAAACGGTAAACAATTGGGCACCTATCGTTTAGCATTTATTTGGGCTACATGGCCACTTAAACTTATTGGAAATAATCCTGTGTGTCTAGGTGCATGCTAGTGTCTAGGTTCATAGCATTTACTTTAGCTAAATTTCAGCATGTAGTAATAGGAGTAATAATAGGCTGATTAGTTGGGTAATATTCTGCATTAATTAGGAGGCTATCACAGCCTGATTTGTAGCTCACGTTTGGCTATATTATTAGTAGAAGAGAAAAAACAGAAAAGGCTAAGTCATTTCAGCCACCAAATCCACTTGTGCTCACGTGTGTTCTTTGTGTGTGAGCTCATGGGTGTCCTGTTAGAAGCATATTTGCCTCTCAATACTAGCTACACGGTCAATTAAATGGGATAAACGACCAAATAAACGGGCATGGCTGGTCATCGTGTAGCGTTTAAATAGCATGTAAACGGACTACATGGCCTTTTACAACAACACTGGCCTTAAGAGAAGTTCAAATAGTAGGAACTCAGCCAGCCAGCCTAGCTTAGTTGGTGGGAGCTGGTTCAAGTCCTCTTCAATTTAGAGTGGCACCTAACTCCTAGGTTGGTTAAATTTATTTAGTATGTTTAAACCCAATCACAAAATAAGATATTCCGTCCAGATCGTTTATTCAATTGGTTCCAGCATGTGGTATCAAAGTTTCGCTAGGCGCTAGGCGGATTCTAGGTGCTGACCCTCAGCCTAGCGCCTAGGCGGGATTAATCGCGCCTAGGCGTTCCTAGGCGTTTTCCTAGGCGATGACTAATACATGCATAAATACTTAAAAGAAAAGAAAAAATAGGAGATCCATAGTAATAATGGAAGGGAGAAAGAGCAGAAGGCCCATTTAATGGCCCAACTTTGGCCCAACTCTCTCACCTTACAGCCTCTCTCGCACCTCTTCTTACCTCTCCCGCATCGCGACTCCCGCATCGCGCTCGCGTCTCTGCCCGCCGCCGCCGCCGCCCTCTCCCGCTGCTCTCTCTCAGTGCGCACGCCGCCACCCACACTGCTCCCCACCGGGGAATCTGTATCCTCTTCGCGCTCGCCGCCGCCCGCGCACGCCGCGCTCGCCGCCGTCTGCGCACGTCCGAAGCTCCGCCGGACACTCCTCCACCCCCACCGGCGCCGCCGCCGAGCCGCCGCCGCAGCCTAGGGGTCCGCCTACCCCCATAGGCGAGGCGGGGAGCCTCCGATTCGCGACTAGTCGCACGTAGTCGTGCCTAGGCGAGCGCCTAGCGGAACTCTGTGTGGTATACCTTTAAGGGTAAACTTTGGTAGAATGCACAAAAATTTAATTGGTTGCAATATTGTTTCAACCTCAGTGCACAGAACAGAAGGGAAAAACATCTAACTTATATATCATAACCAATGTCCTAACTATACCAAATGAACAGTCAAAGAAATTTGTATTGCATTACATTAACAACAGTTAAAATGTGAGGAAACTGTAACAGAACGATGATACACTAACAGAGGGTAAACTGTGAGGAAAATGTAATATAAAGATTGCTAATAGAGGGGTGCACAGTATGGCACCCTGCGTCACCAATGGGTTTTGAATAGATTTCAAAAGCACAATAGTAATGTTATTAGTAGTGTGTGAAGGGCTACAGACTAAACATCTGCCAGTATAAAAAGGAAGAATAATGAAGATAGATGCATACAATAAAGAGCAGAAGACTAACAAAGATAGAACAAGCTGACAACCCTAGACAAGCAAGCATGTGACACACAGGCAGACACACACTAGGACAGGCATGCAGCTAGTCACACAGAGAACACTGGTTGGAATGCTGACAGATGGTGGTCATAGGCAAACAGTTTCAATACAGCACACAGGAACAACATTTGTACCGTGCAAATGATCTTCCAGTGACCCGGAGGGCATATATTCATAAACAAGAAGTCGCTGGTCTCCATCAGCACAATAACCAATCAAATTAACCAGGTTTTGATGATGTAGTAAGCTGAGCATGAGAACTTCTACAAGAAATTCTCTGTTTCCTTGAAGCCCATCCCTGTTAAGCTGCTTTATAGCAACAACCTGCAGCAAACAATCAAACTTGAACCATCATTTTTTTAATCCAGCCTCGTTTCTCTTTTGCATCTACTGTCCATCATATTCTTTCAGTAAACAAGCAAAAGACAAGAACATAAGGTATGCAAATCTAAGACTGTAAGCTCCATTGAACAGCTACTATTCCACAACATGGACTGTTTTAACATTTGGACTAGAACGAGCAGTGCCAATTCTTCTAGTCTATTGTCAAAAGACAAGAATCAAGCAAAACAGCTCTCCACAGAACAGCTACTATTTCACTCACACATGAAATCTGTGGGCTAAAACAAAGTCCCAATTCTACAACAGTGCAGTTTGCTACTAACACTATTCTTTGACAGCAGATAGCAAGAAAAGAGCAAGGTCGCACTTGATTAAAAAGTTACCTGGCCTGTGCTCTCAAGGCGACCCTTGTAAACACGTCCAAAACCTCCCTCTCCCAGGAAGCACTCGGGCCTGAAGTTCCTGGTGGCGGTGGCGAGCTCACGGAAGGTGAAAGTCTGCGCTGAGATGATATTGCCGTTGGCATCCTTTGGCACCGAAGCCTCTTTGGTGAGCACATTGCTCTTAACTCTTGCTTTCTCAGCCGCTGCACACATAGACAAGTACAAGAGGTAGATTCAGTAAGCTAATCAGCAGTTCGGCTCAGACAAAGAGAATCACTATCTAAACTAGTAGCATGTGCTGATCGCATCAGTCCACGAGTTCATCTCCCAACGACCTTTACATCTCTCCAAGGCCTAAGGTAGTAAATGAACCTAATTTGTAGTAAATAACAATCTGCCCAACAAATCAAGATGGTTCCTACTTCTTCTCCCTTTGCCTATCGAGAATTTCTTAACTACAGACGCTAATTCAACACGCAAAGATGGCCACAAGCTACACGGAGCCGTACTAATTCAGATCAAGCAGGCCCAGTGCGGTTGAACCACCACGCGGGGGAAATCAACCACCGCGCCGGGATCCGAACCCACCCACCAACCAGCACGCGCCGGGATCCAGTCCACCCAAGACCCAACCACCCACCCACCCCAAGCCGTGGAACACGTAGCTCAGCAAGGAAAGGAGCACGTCACGCACCTGCGGAGAACTTCTCGACGCGCGGCGCCGCCATGGGCGCCTGCTGCAGGTCCGGGTACCCCCTGTCCCCGTGCCGGCCGATGCCGGCGCCGGCGCCGGCGGCGCCGTACGCCGCGGCGGCAGAGGACGCGCCGCCGTACCCACCGGCGCCACCGAATTTGGGGTTGAGCTGCTCATCTGCCGGGGAGTCGAAGCACGAGAAGCAGCCCATCGCCGGCCAGGAAGGAACACCGGGTCGCCGCGCCGCTCAAAGGTGCAACATTCCTCTCGCTTCCGCCTTACTGCTCCGCCGACGGGAAACTCTGATTGCGCCGGGAGGTGGAGGTGGATGAGATGGGAACGGATCTTCCCGGCGAGGGGATCGAGGGAGGAAGGGGAGGGAGGTGAGGGGGGAAAGCGAGGCGAAGGGGAGGGGCACGGAAGATCCCTGGAGTGGTGGTGGACTCGGGGTCTGGGGCACTCGGCTGGGCTGGCCCTCGACCTCGAGTCTATCAAGGCGCGGCGAGCGGCACGTCAGCCGCACAACTAATACGCGGTTTTGCCCGCATTCAGACTTAGGCTATCCGCATCCATCGACCTCTATTTTCATCTCTAAAAAGAAATATTCTATTCTAGTTATCGAGATTCTCTACTCTATATCCATTTCTCCTGCACCCGTGTTATCTCTATCTCATACTCTATACCCACTATTCCATATTTTATTCCCCTTCCTCTCTCTTTCTCTTTCTCTCCGACTCTGTCTCTCGTTGCTACAGTGTTTAGCGGGCTGCTACAGTGACGCGCGAGCTGTGGCGGTGGCCTGTGCAGCCGGTATCATACCGAACACTTTACAGGTGAGCGGTGCAGCAGCCCACTACGGTATCGCTAGCGTACCGGTCCATTTCCAGGTGAGCGGTGCGGTCAGTCTTAGACTTCAGACTTCGGAATGCTCCCGCTTTACGTTTATTGGACTCGGGTGGTACGCCTGGCCCGAGTCTAATTGTGGGACTAGTTCGATACTTCGGTAGTGTATGTATATATATATATATACAAACCGTGAAAAATCGATAAAAAACCTCGAACTCGTGAATTAAAACAGAAAAGCTTAATTTATTTTCATAGAGAAGTTTACATACGGCTTTCCTTTTCGAAAAACCCCAAACACTTACCATAAACCTTAAAGATTACCTTACAAGCTCAGAAAGATCACGAGGACTTCCCTTATTCTCTAATTTACAAAGTGGTAGAGTAATACAACAGAAGTGGAGTATTACTATTCGGTGCATGATTTTCAGAGAGCTTCTGAGATCATATCTTCATGGTGTACGATGTGAGTGGAAGTAGAGTGGAGCGTTCGGTGGGTGTGGTGTGCTGATGAAGATGGCGATGCTGAGGTCTGATCTTCTGGTGCTTCGATCCTTCCGATGCTTCGATCCTTCCGATGCTTCCATGATGAATGCGGGCGTCGGGCTTCTTCTTTTAAAGACTGAGAGGAGTCTTCTGGCTTCCTTCGAGTCGAAGTCTTCTGAATTAAGCTTTTCTGTGTTTAATCCCTGTTTTCCTTTAAGCTCGTTCATATGGGGCGATGTCTCTATGCTAGGGACCCTAGAGGAGAAACATCTGCGTGTGTTGTTCTCGTATTAACCCTGGTAGTGGCGTTTGTAGAGAACCTTGTTTGCGCAGAGAAGTGTTCCCTTCGGGTGGAACTGCCTGGGGAGACGATAGAGCATGAGTCCTGTGTGATCGTGGCTGGGGATAGCGAGGGAGAAGAACTGGTTAGCCCGGTTCTGAAGCGAGCCAGTGATGCATACGGTGAGTACCGAGTAGGACTGACACAAGCATAGTCGCACCACTGTCTGAATCTTTGGTCTCGCCAGCCTGCAAAAGATCCTGAGAATATTTATTTCCGCATACTGCATATTCGCTAATCACGTGCACTCGTTAATCACGCACGAATTCATTCAGCATCCACCAAGTGTTTCGCATAGTGTCCAAGGTGCTCTGCATAATAGTGCTAAATAGTAGGCTGAATAGTAAAGCATTTGGGTGCCTGAGCCACTCGGGTGAAGTGCTCGTGCACTGTTCATATTCCGAATTTAAATAGTACCCGATATTTTAAATAGTGCCACGAATTTGAATAATAGCCGTTGAATTTGAATAGTGCTGTGAATAGTAACTCGTGAATTTTAAATTTGAATTTCGAGTTCGAGGTTTTACTATTCGGTGGATGATCTTTAGAGAGCTTCTGAGATCATGTCTTCATGGTATTCTTGAAGATCCTTCTTCTCTCATATTTACTCCTGGCAAATTTATTTTCACATCTTTTGCCCTTTTGTATTTTTGAATATAGTCTTTTGCTGCTGGTAGTGGCGTTTGTAGAGAACCTTGTTTGCGCAGAGAAGTGTTCCCTTTGGGTGGAACTGCCCGGGGAGACGATAGAGCCTGAGTCCTGAGTGATCGTGGCTGGGGATAGCGAGGGAGAAGAACTGGTTAGTCGGCAACCTATCTTGGTTAAGAGTGTACTCTCCCTAGCCTTAAATATTTGTCATTATGGTTTGTGTGCTTATCAAACTTTTATTAAATTTGACTAGATTTATAGAAAATAATAGTAATATTTTATTTCCAAATAAATTTTTAGGTGGATAGGTTTCACCACATGTAACCCAAACAATTGAGCTAGCTTATAAGATGACAAGATTCGTATTTTATGAAAAATGTGTCTCATAATGAATCCAATAATATCAATCTTGTACTGTCAATCTATATAATTTTAGATATTAATAGTCAAAGATGAAGAGAATTGATTTAGGAGAAAGTTATATTTACGAAAACGGGAGTAGAAAATCTAATCGCAAACCGAGCTTAACTCAACTGGTGGTTAGGTTAGTTGCAGTGGAACATAAGCCCACGCATGCTCACTCTTGCTTTTTTTTTCTGTTTGGAACACCGGATTTTCTTTGAAATCTTTTTTTTCCTGTAAAATTGAACCATTCCTGTAAAAATGCTTTTTTCCTGTTTGGAACACCAGATTTTCTCTGAAATCTTTTTTCTGTAAAATTGAACCATTCCTGTAAAATTTATATATGATTTGAATAAAATTTCTACTTTCCAGCCAGTCCCTCAATACGTGTGTATGTGGCTCTCAGTTTTTACTTTTTAATGCGTTTCCAAAAAAGAAAAATTGATAAAAAAAATGTCTAGTTAGTACGTATGTATGGGACTTTGGACGGTGCTTATTTGACTATGAAAAGAACGTTCCAGTTAACAGTAACACTTGAGCGCCAGCGCCACCAACTTTTACCAGACTTCTTCTTCGATCAGTCCCACAAAAAGACTATTTAGATATCTCTGTCAGTGGGCCGTTTGGGGAGAAAAAAAGGTTTGACCTAGCCCGGTCCACCCCCTAGTCAAAGAAGGGTGAGTGAAGCGCGAAGATCTAGCGCATATTCCTCGCTCCTCCGATACACGCATGCAACTAGAACTGAGAACTGGTGGTAGCTAGCCATCTGATTGGCTCCGATGTACAATCATCAAGAGTTTTTTTTCCTTCTGGATCGATCGGTCACTACGAAGAACCAGTCTAGCAGCTGCACCTAGCTTGTTTGCAGTCAACTGCACCTGGTTTCTTACTGGGGAAAAACTGGTGAGGCGACTCACGGCTTGCAGTCGGCATGATTGATAAACAAATATAACTAGAAGGTTCAGCATCAGCACTGATTGGCAAACTGCGTAGCATGCATATATGCGTATTATGGTGCTATCCCGCGGGCCAAGGGACAGGTCGACAGTTTCTATGGGGACGTAGGCTGGATCTGCGTGCTAATCATCCTCTACTAAAATGGTGAACTTCTCCTAGTGTTTTTTAGTAGTAATAAAACACTACCACTAGTCATAGCACATGAAAATATCACTAGAAAACATTTAGTAGAAAATTTTATACTAAATTTTGAATGCTAAAACACTAGAAGAAGCCCACCTCACTAGAGAAGTCTAAAATTCTGATAGTGATCTGCACACAGCAACATACTAATCTGCAACTAACTGGAAAATTGTTTTCGTATATAGTCAATTATCATCAGTGACAGTGAGGTGTCTACGACAGGTTTGCACTGCACACGTACGCCAACAATTAATCAGCAAATTAAAGGAGCTGAGATGAGGCCACTAATCGAGCCTCAATTCTGTCCGCGCGTTGCTTTGTTGTCACAGTCGACGACCAAACCTTGGCGAACCCCATAGGCCATATTATTATACTCAGGGGGATTTGCATGTCGATCCATCCATCGCAGACCAGCTGATAAATATCAACGGCGACTAGTCTGTGGCTAGTTGTGCATTATCCGATCCACACGCTATGATGTCCTAGTAGTAGTATTAATATCCAACCTGTTTGTTCGTCGTTAGATGGATGTTTTGCATGGTACTTCCCAGAAGGAAACAATTTGCATCGGCAATGTAAAGGTTTTATAGTGATTCTTTTATCCAAGTCCGATGATGATCATGCTGTCTCATGTCCTGTTGTGAACAGCCCATTTCAACCAGACAAATTACTGTATTCGTGGGAATCACACACTCATAGTGAGCCAAATTAATTGGCTGGCTCAACACAATATATGATATTAATTTCTACATAGATTTCATAATTTCCGTAGCGCTGGGATCATGATTCATGTGACAACTGAAATAATTCTCCGTAAAAGATCCGTGGTTATACAGGATAGTTTCAAACTGAGTGGTTGTAGTATACAACTTATTGAGGGATTATCGTCGAGAGGTTTGAGACAGATTAATTGGATATTTATAACAAAATTCCAAAAAATTGCAATAATAAATTACTACATTGTTTTTTGTTTAAATCTTGTTTTAGGTCCTAAAAATCTTGGATATAAAGGTGGGTGGTACGCCAAGAGCACTTAGATGAATTATTTAATTAAAATTAAAAAGTTTAGACTATGTATACGGGGCGAGAAACGCAAGGCCAGACCACTCTTCCTCTGGGCTTTCTTTCCGACATTGCTATTTGACTCGGACCTGTTTTGAAAAAGTTGAGGTATTTCGTACATAAATTGTATTAAATTATTTTTTCTTTTGCTTTTGCCTGGAGGCATTTGGTTTGACGCATGCTACTCTGTAAAAGCTGATGTCCCCAGCTCAAACTGGGCTTTAAGCCATTGATCTAAAAAAGTTATAGACTTAATCCAGATCTTGGTGTTATGGACTCCTAAAAATAAAACTGTTGCATATATGAGTCATAAATTATCTACATCTCGGTGCTACGGGACTCTCTTAAAAAAATGTTGTATATATGAGTCATAAATTATCTACATGTTCTTACATTCATTCTTGTCAAAATGAGATTGAAAGTCAGTGGAATCATATAACTATTAGCGGGAGATGATGTGCATAGTTAGTGGAAGATGATGTAGATGACTTGTATGTTGAGATACAACTATAAGGAATTAGCTTTACAAGAGATATGGATTCACAAATATATAATTATTTATGTCCTATAAGGCTTTTAGAATGACATAAAATTGTTTTAAAAGTAAATGCAAACATAAATGGTTGGACAATCGGAAAAAGCTCGAAATGTCAGCACGCGAATCTCTGGCTACAAGTTGCAACAAAGATGGATGAGTGTTTCTCCGCCAAGAGGAAAGGACAATTTCTTTTTTTTTAGAAAAAATGTGCTTAAGATAGGGAGAAAATTGAGGGGGATAAGGGACGATGACGAGGAGAGGATCAGGAACAGCTAAAAAGTAGAGGAGAAAAGCCAATACCCTGGGTTGCTGCTGCATATGTTTGACTCCCTCTCGCCATGATTACGAAAGCAAGAATTAACTAGCAAAAGAGGAGAGAATATTCCAACCAATTACTTGACTCTCGTGCAGTCATGTGACATGTTTGGAGTCTAGCTATTGATTTACAATGGCACCATTTACACGAAACACGTTCCTCACTGTGCTTTGGCTTCTAGAATTTGAACAAAGCATGCGACTCGACGAAACACGCAATATCCAAAAGTCATTTGAACCTAAAGAAACTGTTACGCGAGTGAAAACGGGTGGAATATCTCCACGAGGTCGATCAGTTCACACGTTTAATTTGGTCAATTTCTATATAGGGGTAGTTCAGGCATATATTATATACATTTATGTTATCGTCAAGAGAACCAAAACGCAAAAGCATGCTCTTTTACCCTAAAGCAAGAGATGGTCCGTTGTTTAGCAAGTTGTTGAATCTACCAACATACCGAGATAAAGGTACTGACATACTGTACACAACAATTCACTAGTCACCGACAGGATTGCTCAGTTTCTTATGCATTACTCCTATAATATAATAATATTAGAGCCTTGGAGGAGGTAGTCTTGATAATGGTTGGGGTTGAAATGGGTTAGATTGGGCTAATAGAAAATTGGTTGGACTTTCAGGTTTCTTCTTTTTTGAGTTTGAATGGGTTGAAACCTATGGGTTGGTGTCTGAGTTTCTATATACTGTATAGGTGCATATGTCTATTGGTTTGAAATAGGTTAATTTGTTGCGGGACCCATATGTTCAACTAGAGGTGCTAATTAGTACTATGTATCTTATTCATACATTAAATCATTTACAACAAATTTCTGTCAATTTCGTTAATGTGTTTAGTTCTAGGGTGTGAATGTGAGATTTTAGTTATAGGGTCTGACTCATATGTAGGACTCACATGTTGATCATGCAATGCCAATTGGCTCGAAGTAGCTCCTAGATGTACTAAATCATTTCCAATAAATTTCAATTGATTTTGATAAAATTTCATATGTAAACGTGAGATTTCAGTTTCAAGACCCCACTTTTAATGTGGAGGTCCGCATGTTTTATTCAAACCCATATATACCTTTTATACAAACCAATGGGTTCTGCTGGTTGGTAGGTTGAATTTGATTGGGTTGGAACAATACATGTATGGTTGGATAAAAAGATGAGTTTTGACTTTTGACCCACTAGGAGCGCTACTTGGAGGAAGGCCTTTTGTGGCAAGAAAAAGAGAACATGTTAAGCATAATTGGTTCGCTTCCAAAATTTGCCACGCCAAATATAACAGAACCAACCAAATTATAAGAGCACAAGTACAAAAACAAGCGCCGAACGCTCAAATTTTCGAACTTGAGCCAATATAATCCCGGTAGTCAATCGAAACCACGAAGGATTTCAAACCAACTTGCTTACAACCAAGATCGCATCATTCAACATAACACATCACACGTTACATTTCACAAGTAGTTCCGAAACCCACTTACAACACACGGAGTCGCAAATTATTACAAACCAAATTCATAAAGTAGCGGAAGCATAACACACGCACATTGTTCAAATACTACTGCCAGTCTTACATATCAACATCCCACAAAAGCATTAAGGAAAGTACTTAACAGACAATCACGCCCGAGTGATCTAGTCCTCGTCACCCGCAGGGTGGAGGCAGTTCTTGCAGAAGCCCTGGTAAAGCATGTCATCTGCAACAGGAGGGAATGAACCCTGAGTACTGAAATGTACTCAGCTAGACTTACCCGTCAAAAACCAGAAATAAGATGACACCAAGGATTATGCAAGGCTTTCATAAGTGGGGTTAGCTGACATCACATTTGCAGAAAAGCATAAGTAATTGAAACTCTTTTAACCTGTACTAGCAGTTATTTTTAGCATTTATCTGTCATCTATCTTAGCACTCGTACTAAATATTCACTTGATTATAATCAAACAAATAATATAATTATATCCATAGCAGGTATAAATTTCGGAAACATTGTATCATTCGCTTAACCATCTGTTCAATTTAATGAGATCTACGTTGCCGCTGCTCAAGTCAAGTGCTCACTAACCGGAAGCGACAGCGATTCGAATCGAATTCCTATCCAGCTGGAGGGGTATTTCTAACACTCACCGCGCAGGCCCCTGCCAGGGTCGCACAAGCCACCTTTCGTACAATTCAGGAGTCGCGGGTTCGAATGATGCTGCATCCCCAAGGGCGACACTCTGCTAGGTGATAGGGACTCTAACCCCCTTGGTCTCACGCAAATGTCTTCAAGCATATCCTTTCTCTCCTCCAAGATGCGACCTACCATTCGATTCCCGGCCTGAACCGTATTACTCGGCTTCGCGGTCGGAACGACTTATCCGGCCAACTAAGTGTTAGACTGCGTTCAACATGACTCAAGGACGTACAGCGAATCGGTCCTTAAACGACTCAGACGGGCATAGCTCCGCACCCAAGACGTGAAGTGTCTTGCGGCTGCACTATCGAACTCCCACCCGGTCTTAATTTTATTTTAAGACATGGTTCCATCCACGATAGCCAGTATAGCCACTCGTGACCCATTCCTACATCTCGTGGATGACCGGAAATCACCCGACTTCTACCGGACTAAGCAGGGCTAAGCATTGACACGTGCTTAAACCTAATTTAGAATTTAAGTACGATATCTGGACAAGGACAGGTATAATGCAACAAGTGTTTTCACACAACTCCTACCACTTAATGCAGTAAACAAGTAAAAGTATTCAAGATTGATTTATAAAATAATTGGGTCAGCATGCACCAGGGCTTGTCTTTCAGGAATGAGGACGGACGATGATCCGGGCACTCAAGTAGATCTTCTGCGGGAACTCCTTCGCCGGCTGGGTCCTCCGGTTCCCTCGGCTGCTCCTGATCTTCCTCCGGAATCGCTCCCTCGAACTCAAGAAGAGTCACTCTCTCCGGAACACCTATTGCATGAATGCACAATAAATTTCATGGATGCATAGGAAAGAGTGCAGCATGCTCGGGATGAAATGCACAACAGTACTTCCTAGTGCTCTATTCAAATCACTTCAATAATAAGTGCAAATCTCTTCTCCGGTAGAGAAGTACTTACCTAATCTACACAACCTAATGTATAATTGTTCCTCCTCTGTTAAGGCCCTAGCACCTAACCATCACAAGAACAACTTTACTTAGGTTACCACATCCAAGCACAAAATATCAAAGCAACACATTCTGGACAGCAGCTAACTATTTCTATCATAACTGTAGATTTCTAAATCCAAAAGGCATGATACAAGATAATCTGGAAAGCTTATAAAATGCTCCACAAATCATTTTCAGACTTCAACACTTAATTTCTAAGTTTACCTAGTCGAAATTCTAAAGTTCCAGAAATCTGTCCTCTCTAAACAGAGAGCAGCCATTTCTGGACAGCCACTTTAAATAGCTATAATTCCTAGACTACTAGGCCAAATGCCACCAAACTTTGACACAAGCTAGTTTATCAAGTTTACTACCACTTTGGTATTTACAAGTTTTCCAGCAAACAATTTTATCAAGGATCAAATCCAAAAATGCTACTAGCTGTCCAGAGAACCTAGAAATGTTAAAATTAAATATTTATTCATGTGTCAAACTTCCTTTATGACCAAACCAATGATACTAATAGTTCACACATGTCATGAAAACATCAGAAAGTAAGGTGTGCCACCCTAGAACATTTATTTTCACCCCTTTCTTAATTTACTTAATTAATTAAGTGGGAAATTAAACTTATATACAAACTGCTTAGAAAATTCTATAAAAATTACAGGAGGCTCTCTGCCCAACAAGGAGGCTACTGTAAAAAGTTAAACTAAAGTTATCCACAAAAACTACCTACACAAAATTCACAAGACAAAAAGGCTGATTTTTGTATAAATAACAAATCATATTGAAAAGTATCAAAAAATAGAAATCATATTTTTCTTAACCACCTTAGGGTACCAGGACACTCTCCACAAATTTTCATGAACATTGCACATATAAAAAAATTACTAAATTTCATTCAAGTATTTCCTAATATAAATTGATATCATCATAACTTGAAAAGTACTCAAGCATTAGTACCCAAATTTTTACCAGAGCTAGCACATGCATAAAATAACCTATCCACCAATTTTCATAATTTTTGGAACAATACAACTCCAGTTATTCATTTAACAAGTTTGTATCCAATTTAAAACATATTTCAAAACCCTAATTAATTTTTTCAGAAAATAAATATCACATATATATTTGATATTTTTCCTAAATACTTCACTCCACCTAGAGTCCAACAAATTTTGGATCACAATTTTTGGACCAGTCAAACCCTAGATATGAAAATCATAAACATCATTCAAAATTGTGGAATAAATAAAGAAAACCAAAATTTCAAAAACAAAAAGGCAACTGGGCCGGCCTGACCCGCCAGCGCGGCCCAGCTCAGACTCCCGCCCACGCCCGCGCCCTACAGACGGGACCCACTCGTCAGAGGGAGGGAAACAGAGAAGGAGGAGCCGCAGCTCCGGCGAGCTCCAGCTCGTTGACGACGGCATCTCCGGCGAGGGGAAGGGCACCGCTAGGTTCCTCTCAACCTTCCGCATCGCCTGACCCCTAAACCGTGGACTCTACCCGACCCTAGCTCCGTCGACCATGGCGGCGGCGGCTCGGTGATGGCGCGCAGTGGTGCGCCGGCGAGCTCCGTCCGCTAGATGGTCGGCAGAGGGGTGCGTCAGCTCCTTGGAGCCTTGGCGGACCTAACGAGGCTACTAAAGAGGACCAGAATGGAGTGGAGTAGCGTGGCCGCGTGAGCACCTCATCGGTGGCCATGGCGCGGTAGTGCGCGGCCACGTTCCGGTCCTGTTTGGCCGGCATTGGCGGTAGCGTCATCCCTAGAGCGTCTACGGATGGTGGGGAAGAAGGAACACACGCTAGGGAAAGAGGAGGTGCACGGTGCTGTGCTGGCCACGGTGAGCCGTCGCGCGAACGAACGCCGGCGAGATCTCCCGGTGGCGGAAACGGCAATGCTGCCTTACCTCCGCACAATCGACCCAACTGCGAGGTGGAGGATGGAGAGGGGTTCAAGGCGGAGCAGCGGACAAGTTTTGGTGGGCTGCGGTGCGGTGGTGAGCGCACGCGAGCTCGTCGGAGTGGAGGCGGCAATGGCGGTCCAGTTTCTCCGTGTTGAAGCCGAATGAGGGAAGGAGAGGGAATGGGGGCAGCTCCGGTGCGTCGTGGCGGTCTTGAAGGTCCGTGGACTGACCGGTGGGGCCACGGCCGGCGTACGGTTGCCACCGTGCGTCCACGCGTCGGTGAGGGCCTGTGGCTGGTCGGCCACTCCACCTGACGAAACTGAATCGAAGTTGAATTCGGGGCATCAGTGACCGACTGACAGGGCAATTTCATCGATGATTATCTCCTAAACCAGCTCGAGTTAGCAGAAGATGATAATACCAAAATTGTAGAGCTACATAAGGACTACAACTTTGTCAATTGGCTCAAGGACTGGTTCAGCCTGGATTGTGAGTTATAGGGCGTCAAAGTGAGGTACATTGAAACTGAAATGCAGATTTTTGGGACTTAGAAAATTTCCAAGTGTTGGGCAGTCCTTCAACCGACTTGTGGGCCATTTTTGAGCATGTTCTTGTCATTTTCATGATATGTTCATATTGGAACTTTTGTTCCTTAGGAAATTCTCTACAACTTTGCTTAAGGTTGCTTCTCCATGCAAGATCTCTAAGCTAGACTTTTTAAATGGTCAAACCCAAGCATTCCAGGGTCAAGTGTTGGTCAACAGCACATTGGAGGGCATTTTGGTCATTTTGGTCAACATGAACATTGCTCCACTAGTTACCCTAAGTGTAATTAAGGTGTTATAAGATATAATTAGCCACTCTACCCCTTGGTTACACAAAAATACTAGTGTCACATAAATTAAAACAAGTAAAACAATATTTCTACCAAAATGTTGCAATAACATGTTGCACATGTTTCAATACTTTGTTGCATCAATTGAGCCTACCATGGTGTACTAAACACATTGTAATATTTCAAAATATGAGATCCCATGTTGTATCCCCAAGTTGCACCACTCACATTTCATAAGCAAGTACTTTGTGAAACAAACACATTAAGGCATGTTGCATACTCATGTTGCAAGCAAAATAAAGACATGGATGATATTAATGATGCTCATGCTTATGAAATGCAATGCAATTAAGGAAGCTAAACACCTGAGGTGTTACAGCCCTCCCCCTTATAAAAATCTCGTCCCGAGATTTGGAAAGCGTACCATTGTTAATAGAATTCCTTATAACCATCACGTAAATAGTTCTCTCGCTCCCACGTAACATCACTCTCACTACCCTGATTACTCCACATTACTTTATACCACATAACCACTCTACTTCTAGTTACCCGCTCTTGAGTGTCAATTACACGGACTGACTTTTCTTTGTAAGTTAGATCAGATTCTACCCTGATATCCCCTAAAGGAACTCTTTCTTTAGGAACCCAAAGACACTTCTTTAACTAAGATACATGGAAAACATTGAAAATGGCGCTCATTTCAGGAGGTAACTGGACCTTATACGCAACAACTCCACTCTTGCCTATGATCTGGAAAGGACCCACGTATCTCGGTGCAAGCTTCCGCTTAACACTAAAACGTTGTACACTCTTCATAGGAGAAACTTTCAGATAAATGAAGTCTCCAACTTCAAACTCGATCGGTTTTCTACGACGATCAGCGTAACTTTTCTGTCTAGCTTGAGCTGCAGCCATATGTATTTTGATGGTACGGACTTGTTCCTCAGCTTCCTTGACAAAATCAATACCATAATACCTTCTTTCGCCAGCTTCTATCCAATTTAGTGGGGTTCTACACTTACGACCATACAATGCTTCAAATGGGGCCATCTTAATACTCTCTTGGTAACTATTATTATATGAAAACTCAGCCAGAGGCAACCATTTCTCCCATGAACCCTTGGATGAAATAACACATGCCTGTAACATATCCTCCAAGATTTGGTTAACTCGTTCAGTCTGACCTGACGTCTGGGGGTGATAAGCAGAGCTTCTCACTAACTTGGTTCCCAGAAGATGATGCAAGTGCTCCCAAAAGCGAGTAGTGAACTGGAGACCACGGTCAGAAACGATAGTACGAGGTACCCCATGGAGCCGGACTATCTGATTGAAGTACAACTCAGCATAGTCGGTGGGACGATAGTCTACTCGAACAGGAATGAAGTGAGCTGACTTGGTTACGCGATCTACAATTACCCAGATAGAGTTATGATTCTTGACAGTAGGAGGAAGTCCAACAATGAAATCCATACTTATCTCCTCCTATTTCCAACCTGGGATAGAAAGTGGTTGAAGCAATCCAGCTTTCATGTGCACAGCCTTAACCCTACAGTAGGTGTCACACCTAGCAACATATGCAGCTATCTCTTTCCGCATTTTGGTCCACCAATAGTATGGCTTCAAATCATAATACATCTTATTGCTACCAGGATGGATGGACAACTTAGAGGAATGTGCTTCAGACAGGATCTGATTTCTAAGCTCTCGGTCCTTAGGCACCACTAACCTATCTTTAAACCACAACACACTCTCTTCATCTACCCTGAAATGTTTAGTTTCTTGCTCTTTCATCTTACGCTTGATGTGGAATATACCAGTGTCAGTCTTTTGGAGCTCAATAATTCTGCTTTTGAGAGTGCAACTGACAGTGATGTTATACAGAATTGCTGGATGTAGAAGGCGAGACTGATAAAAATCAGTTTCAACTATGGAGTGGCAATGAGACTTACGGCTTAAAGCATCGGCAACCACATTTGCCTTGCCAGGATGATAGTGCACTTGAAGATTATAATCCTTAATCAACTCAAGCCATCTTCTTTGGTGCATATTCAACTCGGGTTGGGTGAAGATATATTTGAGGCTTTTATGGTCAGTATAGATATTGCAAACATTGCTCAACAGATAATGTCGCCAAACTTTCAAAGCATGAACAACTGCAGCGAGTTCTAAGTCATGCGTTGGATAATTCACCTCATGCTTCCGAAGTTGTCGAGAGGTATATGCAATCACTCGGCCTTCCTGCATCAAAACACCTCCCAAACCTATGCCTGAGGCATCACAATAAACATCAAATGGTTTCTCGATATCTGGTTGCGCCAAAACCGGAGTCGAGGTTAGGAGGGTTCGTAGTTTGTGAAAAGCCGCATCACACTCAGGAGTCCAGACAAACCTGGTGTCTTTTTGCAGCAACTGAGTCATTGGCTTGGCTATTTTAGAGAAATCCGGGATGAAGCGACGATAATAACCAGCCAATCCAAGAAAACTCCGGACCTCGTGAACCGAGGTAGGAGCCTTCTAGTTCAATACTTCTTGTACCTTGGTGGGATCCACCAAAATTCCCCTATCGGACAACACATGCCCAAGGAAAGGTACTTCGCGAAGCCAGAATTCACACTTACTGAACTTTGCATACAGTCGATGTTCGTGCAGCCTTGTGAGGACTATACGCAGATGTTCAGCGTGTTCTTCCTCATTTTCAGAATATATCAAGATGTCATCAATAAATACCACCACAAACTTGTCCAATTCGGGCATAAACACCGAACTCATCAAGCACATGAAGTGTGCAGGGGCATTAGTTAAGCCAAAGGACATAACAAGATACTCATAAAGACCGTATCTTGTAGAGAAAGCTATTTTTGGAATATCTTTAGGACAGATTTTAATTTGATGGTAACCAGACCTCAGATCAATCTTGGAAAAGACTTTAGCTTTAGACAACTGGTCAAACAAGATGTCAATGCGTGGTAGAGGATACTTATTTTTGACAGTGACTGCATTCAGAGGCCTATAATCTACACACATCCGCAATGACTGGTCCTTCTTCTTCACAAAGATAGCAGGACATCCCCACAGAGATGAACTAGGACGAATGAGCCCCTTCTTCAAAAGTTCATTCAACTGCACCTTAAGTTCAGCTAGCTCATTCGGAGGCATCCTATAGGGTCTTCTAGAGATGGGTGCCGTGCCAGGCAATAACTCGATTTTAAACTCCACATCCCGATCCGGAGGTAGTCCCGGCAAATCATCGAGAAAAACATCAGGAAACTCACTCACTATCGGAATATCAGCTAAGGCCTTTGCTTGCACTGCATGAACTTCACTAGAAAGATCAATTTTTCTAGGAAGTTGCACTAGAAAACCTTTTTGATCAGTAGGATCTCTGAACATAACTACCCGGGTGGATGTATCAACGACTACCCCATTCTGACTCATCCAATTCATACCCAAAATAATATCTATGCCTAATCTAGGCAAAACCACTAAGGCAAGCGAGTACTTTCGCCCTTCTATTTCAAATTCTAGATCCCTCACTACTTGATTTGTGAAAATATTCCCACTTGCTGCACTAATGTAATAACCCCCACCTTCGACAGTATATAATTTGTGTGCAAACTTTGATGTAAACATAGGACTGATAAAAGAATGCGAGGCACCTGAATCAAATAGTACCACTGCAGAATGTTGGTTAACTAGGAACTTACCAGCAGTGACAACCTCACCAGATGGAATTTCTTCAATACTATTATAATGAACATGCCCCTGACGGCCACCTTGATTGGCATTTTTCTTAGGATATGGACAGTTCCTGGACCAATGACCTGGTTTGTTGCAGTTCTAGCAAGGCATGTTGCTGGGAGGGACACTGGAGCTGCCTTGAATAGAACTACCCTTTGGCAGAGATACTGTATATGCCTTGCGAAACCTAGTGTTAGCTGTAGACTTCTTCTGCGGGGGACAGAACTTAGCATTCGGGGCAGGTGGGCGAGAGGGAGCCCTCGGTGCAGCTGGAGTTCGGGACTGTGAAGCACTCGCCTCAAGGGCCCTCTTGTGGCTCTTAGAAGCAGCATAGATAGAATTATTGTTCTCTTGAGTCAGAGCATCACTGATAAAATCATTGAAAGTAGCACACTTGCTAGTGCCCATGGTCTTCATCAGCTTTGGACCGAGGCCACGCTTAAAGCTAGCAATTTTCTTAGCATCGGTATCCACAAACTTAGTTGCATACCTTGCTAGCTTGTTAAAGGATTGCAGGTATTCCGTCAAACTCTTATTGCCTTGAGATAGCCTCATGAACTCAGTGTGCTTTATAGCCATCAGACCTGGAGGAATGTAATTCCCACGGAACGCTGCTTTAAACTGGTCCCAAGCAATCGGGACATTAGGAGGCAACGTGGAGCGATAGTGGCTCCACCAAATACCAGCCGGGCCATGCAGTTGATGGGAAGCATATTCAGTCTTCAGCTCCTCAGTCAGACGAAGCAGACAGAACTTCTGCTCAATGGTATTCAACCACTCATCAGCTTGCAGAGGTTCCTCCGCCTCCTTAAAGAGCAGGGGCTTGGTGTCAAGAAAATCCTTGAAATCACTATATTGATTTGGTTTCGGGCCCTGACGACCATGACGAGCATCACGGTTGACAAGCTGGCGCATAGCGTCTGCTAACATGCGCTGACCTTCAACCACCGTCTGCATCAGCTCAGCCGGGGTGGGTGGTGGCGGAGAGGGTGGCTGTTCCTCATCCTCAACGCCACGACCACGACGGAGGTTGTACGTCATCTGCAAAATGCATAACCAATGAGCACTGGCGATGTGGAAAATTTGTATATGAATTGTGTAAATATGCCAAACTGACTTCATTAGAAATGAATTCGCAAACAACCAAGGCACAGTAATTCATCACAACCACACAATCTCATCAAGCGCATCAATTGACGTAATCATGCGATGGACATAACAACAAGATATCTTCCGATGAAAGGGGGAAATTTATTAAAGGCTCACATACAGGGAGCACAAATGTGACTGAACCATTTACAACGAGATCAACAGAATTTCAACATTACGTAACAGGTGTCCGGATTCGATCTAACCTCTAGCCAAATAGGAAAGGCTACTAAGAAATGACCACGAGGAGACATCCCATTGGTAGAATTTCATGGTGGATCATGACTAGCCACCTCGATACCAATGCGTGCCAAGCAGCACAGCCTTATGTCGTGCGCCACAGGAGGCCCTCGGTTTCGTCGCGGCACCGAAGGGTGCTAATCGTGACACCATCTCCAAACACAACACAATGAGACATCCATTTGTGACCGAAATTTAACAGGTTCAAACTAACATACAGGATAACATAGGGTTCGATGTTACATCCCAAAAGCTAAGTTATTACAAAGCCCCACTCCCACACATGGAGGGCACAAAAGATAACTCTACGTCATAGCTATGCGATGACTACTCTAAGCATCGTCCTCAGAGTCAGTGTCGAAGATCTCCCCGCCATCCTCGTCGCTAGCAGGCTCTAACTCCTCATCCTCTTCTTCTTCTTCTTCTTCTTGTGGGGCATCCTGTGGCCCATTGACCTCCACGTCGTCATCACCTTCAGCCATGAAGACTCCAGAGCCCATCTCCTCATCCTCGTCACTGTCATGAGACAGTAGATGATTGAGCTGATTGTTTAGGCGGTGCACTTCCTCATAAAAATTGTCATTGTATTCTTCTGCATCTTCCAACTGTTGCTCAAGCTCCACCTGACAAGCTCTCAGGATGTTCTCTTCGTGCCAGGCTTCATCCCTCTGGTTCATCACGTGGACTAGCATGCGCTGATAGTTGCAATTAGCCACAGTCAACCTCTGGACCGCAAGTGTCTCCTGATCTCGATCATGTATCACTTGCTCCAGCTGTTGCTGTGCCGCATTTCTAGCAGCAGTCACCTCAGCCAACTCGGCCCTCAACCTTTCCACCTCGGTGGGCTCAGGGCGGGGCTCACGTGGAGCGAGCTGGTGGCGAGGGACCCTGCCTCCAGTTGACTTGCGAGCGGTCCTCTTGGTGCGTGCCATCTGTAGCAACAAGATATGACTTAAAGTGAGGATAATTTAGGGGATACAGAATTTAATTTAGTCAGGACTATCAAAATTTTTAAGGAGGGAGTAAATGAAATGTATAACATGAATTAAACATGATGCATGCACATTCCGTACGCCCTCTCACCCTAGTAGAAACATAAACTTCTAACGCTAGGCGGTGGCATACATACGTTCTCTCATATAGTCAAAGCTATTGGTCTACTCGTTTACGCTGTTAGTGTACCTGTAGAAAATCTCATTTCAGCCCAACAGTTTCCCAATATAAGCACACAAGTAAGCAGTAAACTAAATACTTTCCATATACACATCCCCGATGTATATACTTCAGTATCACAGCTACCCGACAGATATACCCATAATTAAGCACTTCCATAATTACATGGTTTGAACATGTAAGTATGCAAGTAACCACAGCTACTCTCCCCTAGATCGCCGGTTGGACGATCATGCTCTCACAACTCACACTTACCAGAGCGTCGAGGTATTTGATCCATGCATTACCACCCAAGTGGATGGCATCCATACAATATCACGCCGTATGGACGACGAAACAAAAACAAACAAGACCCCCAAGTTAGTCTTTTAATAAGCCACCTAAGAGTCCTTATTTGGGCTAAGGGATGTGATCACTGGCATACCTATAGAAATAATTTTTAGAGTTTTAACACTTTTCGCAAATAAATACTTTTGTTTTAAAATACTCGTATGATGTGTTTAATGTTGAATTATGCTTCGGTACCAGCTGTAACAGAACCGACCAAATTATAAGAGCACAAGTACAAAAACAAGCGCCGAACGCTCAAATTTTCGAACATGAGCCCATATAATCCCGGTAGTCAATCGAAACCACAAAGGATTTCAAATCAACTTGCTTACAACCAAGATCGCATCATTCAACATAACACATCACACGTTATATTTCACAAGTAGTTCCGAAATCCACTTACAACACACGGAGTCGCAAATTATTACAAACCAAGTTCATAAAGTAGCGGAAGCATAACACACGTACATTGTTCAAATACTACTGCCAGTCTTACAGATCAACATCCCACAAAAGCATTAAGGAAAGTACTTAACAGACGATCACGCCTGAGTGATCTAGTCCTCGTCACCCGCAGGGTGGAGGCAGTTCTTGCAGAAGCTCCGGTAAAGCATGTCATCTGCAACAGGAGGGAATAAACCCTGAGTACTGGAATGTACTCAGCTAGAGTTACCTGTCAAAAACCAGAAATAAGATGACACCAAGGATTATGCAAGGCTTTCATAAGTGGGGCTAGCTGACATCACATTTGCAGAAAAGCATAAGTAATTGAAACTCTTTTAACCTGTACTAGCAGTTATTTTTAGCATTTACCTGTCATCTATGTTAGCACATGTACTAAACATTCACTTGATTATAATCAAACAAATAATACCATTATATCCATAGCAGGTATAAATTATGGCAACATTGTATCATTCGCTTAACCATCTGTTCAATTTAATAAGATCTACATTGCCGCTGCTCAAGTCAAGTGCTCACTAACTGAGAGCGACGGCGATTCGAATCGAATTCCTATCCAGCTGGAGGGGTATTTCTAACACTCACCGTGCAGGCCCCTGCCAGGGTCGCACAAGCCACCTTTCGTACAATTCAGGAGTTGCGGGTTCGAATGATGCCGCATCCCTAAGGGCGACACTCTACCAGGTGATAGGGACTCTAACCCCCCTTGGTCTCACACTAATGTCCCCAAGCACATCCTTTCTCTCCTCCAAGATGCGACCTACCATTCGATTCCCAGCCCGAACCGTATTACTCGGCTTCGTGGTCGGAACGACTTATCCGACCAACTAAGTGTTAGACTGCGTTCAACGTGACTCAAGGACGTACAGCGAATCGGTCCTTAAATGACTCAAACGGGCATAGCTCCGCACCCAAGACGTGAAGTGTCTTGTGGCTGCACTATCGAACTCCCGCCCGGTCTCAATTTCAGTTTAAGACATGGTTCCATCCACGATAGCCAGTATAGCCACTCGTGACCCATTCCTACATCTCACGGATGACCGGAAATTACCCGACTTCTACCGGACTAAGCAGGGCTAAGTATTGACACGTGCCTAAACCTAATTTAGGATTTAAGTACGATATCTGGACAAGGACAGATATAATGCAACAAGTGTTTTCACACAACTCCTATCACTTAATGCAGTAAACAAGTAAAAGTACTCAAGATTGATTTATAAAACAATTGGGTCAGCATGCACCGAGGCTTGCCTTTCAGGAATGAGGACGGACGATGATCCGGGCACTCAGCTAGATCTTCTGCGGGAACTCCTTCGCCGGCTGGGTCCTCCGGTTCCCTCGGCTGCTCTTGATCTTCCTCCGGAATCGCTCCCTCGAACTCGAGAAGAGTCACTCCCTCCGGAACACCTACTGCATGAATGCACAATAAATTTCATAGATGCATAGGAAAGAGTGCAGCATGCTCGGAATGAAATGCACAACAGTACTTCCGAGTGCTCTGTTCAAATCACTTCAATAATAAGTGCCAATCTCTTCTCCGGTAGAGAAGTACTTACCTAATCTACACAACATAATGTATAATTGTTCCTCCTCTGTTAAGGCCCTAACACCTAACAATCACAAGAACAACTTTACTTAGGTTACCACATTTAAGCACAAAATATCAAAGCAACATATTCTGGACAGCAGCTAACTATTTCTATCATAACTGTAGATTCCCAAATCCAAAAGGCATGATACAAGACAATATGGAAAGCTTATAAAATGCTCCACAAATCATTTTCAGACTTCAACACTTAATTCCTAAGTTTATCTAGTCAAAATTCTAAAGTTCCGGAAATCTGTCCTCTCTAAACAGAGAGCAGCCATTTCTGGACAGCCACTTTAAACAGCTATAATTCCTAGACTACTAGGACAAATGCCACCAAACTTTGACACAAGCTAGTTTATCAAGTTTACTACCACTTTGGTATTCACAAGTTTTCCAGCAAACACTTTTATCAAGGATCAAATCCAAAAATGCTACTAGCTGTCCAGAGAACCTAGAAATGTTAAAATTAAATATTTATTCATGTGTCAAACTTCCTTTATGACCAAACCAATGATACTAATAGTTCACACATGTCATGAAAACACCAGAAAGTAAGGTGTGCCACCCTAGAACATTTATTTTCACCCCTTTTTTAATTTACTTAATTAATTAAGTGGGAAATTAAACTTATATACAAACTACTTAGAAAATTCTATAAAAATTACAGAAGGCTCTCTGCCCTACAAGGAGGGTACTGTAAAAATTTGAACTAAAGTTATCCACAAAAACTCCCTACACAAAATTCACAAGCCGAAAAGGCTGATTTTTGTATAAATAACAAATCATATTGAAAAGTATCAAACAACAGAAATAATATTTTTTTTAACCACCTTAGGGTACCAGGACACTCTCCACAAATTTTCATAAACATTGCACATATAGAAAAATTACTAAAATTCATTCAAGTATTTCCTAATATAACATGATATCATCATAACTTGAAAAGTACTCAAGCACTAGTACCCAAATTTTTACCAGAGCTAGCACATACATAAAATAACCTACCCACCAATTTTCATAATTTTTGGAACAATACAACTCCAGTTATTCATTTAACAAGTTTGTATCCAATTTAAAACACATTTCAAAACCCTAATTAATTTTTCCAGAAAATAAACATCACATATATATTTGATATTTTTCCTAAATACTTCACTCCACCTAGAGTCCAACAAATTTTGGATCACAATTTTTGGACCAGTCAAACCCTAGATATGAAAATCATAAACATCATTCAAAACTGTGGAATAAATAAAGAAAACCAAAATTTCAAAAACAAAAAGGCTACTGGGCCGGCCTGACCCGCCAGCGCGGCCCAGCTCAGACTCCCACCCGCGCCCGTGCCCGACAGACGGGACCCGCTCGTCAGAGGGAGGGAAATAGAGAAGGAGGAGCCGCAGCTCCGGCGAACTCCAGCTCGTCGACGGCGGCATCTCCGGCGAGGGGAAGGGCACCGCTAGGTTCCTCTCGACCTTCCGCATCGCCTGACCCCTAAACCGTGGACTCTACCCGACCCTAGCTCCCTCGACCATGGCGGCGACGGCTCGGTGATGGCGCGCAGTGGTGCGCCGGCGAGCTCCGTCCGCTAGATGGCCGGCAGAGGGGTGCGTCAGCTCTCTAGAGCCTTGGCGGACCTAACGAGGCTACTAAAGAGGACCGGGATGGAGTGGAGTAGCGTGGCCGCGTGAGCACCTCATCGGCGGCCATGGTGCGGCAGTGCGCGGCCACATTCCGGTCTGGTTTGGCCGGCATTGGCGGTAGCGTCATCCCTAGAGCGTCTACGGATGGTGGGGAAGAAGGAACACACGCTAGGGAAAGAGGAGGTGAGCCGTCGTGCGGACGAATGCCGGCGAGATCTCCCGGTGGCGGAAACGACAATGCTGCCTTACCTCCGCACAATCGACCCAACTGCGAGGTGGAGGATGGAGAGGGGTTCAAGGCGGAGCAGCGGACAAGTTTTGGTGGGCTGTGGTGCAGTGGTGAGCGCACGCGAGCTCGTCGGAGTGGAGGTGGCAATGGCGGCCCAGTTTCTCCGTGTTGAAGCCGGATGAGGGAAGGAGAGGGAATGGGGGCAGCTCCGGTGCGTCGTGGCGGTCTTGAAGGTCTCGTGGACTGACCGGTGGGGCCACGGCCGGCGTACGGTCGCCACCGCGCGTCCACGCGTCGGCGAGGGCCTGTGGCCGGTCAGCCACTCCACCTGACGAAACTGAATCGAAGTTGAATTCGAGGCATCAGTGACCGACTGACAGGGCAATTTCATCGATGATTATCTCCTAAACCAGCTCGAGTTAGCAGAAGATGATAATACCAAAATTGTAGAGCTACATAAGGACTACAACTTTGTCAATTGGCTCATGGACTGGTTCAGCCTGGATTGTGAGTTATAGGGCGTCAAAGTGAGGTACATTGAAACTGAAATGCAGATTTTTGGGACTTAGAAAATTTCCAAGTGTTGGGCAGTCCTTCAACCGACTTGTGGGCCATTTTTGAGTATGTTCTGGTCATTTTCATGAGATGGCCATATTAGAACTTTTGTTCCTTAGGAAATTCTCTACAACTTTGCTTAAGGTTGCTTCTCCATGCAAGATCTCTAAGCTGGACTTTTTAAATGGTCAAACCCAAGCATTCTAGGGTCAAGTGTTGGTCAACAGCACATTAGAGGGCATTTTGGTCATTTTGGTCAACATGAACATTGCTCCACTAGTTACCCTAAGTGTAATTAAGGTGTTATAAGATATAATTAGTCACTCTACCCCTTGGTTACACAAAAATACTAGTGTCACATATATTAAAACAAGCAAAACAATATTTCTACCAAAATGTTGCAATAACATGTTGCACATGTTTCAATACTTTGTTGCATCAATTGAGCCTACCATGGTGTACTAAACACATTGTAATGTTTCAAAATATGAGATCCCATGTTGTATCCCCAAGTTGCACCACTTACATTTCATAAGCAAGTACTTTGTGAAACAAACACGTTAAGGCATGTTGCATACTCATGTTGCAAGCAAAATAAAGACATGGATGATATTAATGATGCTCATGCTTATGAAATGAAATGCAATTAAGAAATCTAAACACCTGAGGTGTTACACCAAAGATTTGGCAAGCCATGATTTTGGCTAGTATTTGATTTGTTACCAAAACTTGCCAAATTCTCACATTTGGCTTGCCAAATCTATGGCAATTTTTTTGTCTAACATTTGGCTTGCCAAATTTTTGGCATGGCAAATTTTGGGAGTCAACCAAGCAGGCCCGTTAGTTACGACTTACGAGCAAATAGCTCTTAGATTCATTTCGGGAGTAACGAGAGCTCTTAAATTAGAATCCCAACATTTGATTTGAGGTTCTTTCTATTTTTTAGGGCTTAACTTTTTTGCTTCTACTATAGCCATAGCTCTTAGATTCATTCCTATCGAGAATGACACACAAGACCCACTCGTCATTCTCAAATTTCTCTCCACTCTTGTTTTATCGACTGCGCTATGGAGCCCGCATGTCGGGGACCGCGGAGGCCACATTGGGAGAGGCCACACCACCAGTTGCGCGGGCGTTGAGGAGAAGGGTGCACCTCAAGGAGGCCATGTCAGGAGAGAAGTTGGCAAGCGGGACGGCACAGGGGAACCTGCGAGTAGGAAGGTACAAGAGAGGAGACCGTGCCGGGGTTGCTGCCTAGAGAAGCCATCCAGTCAGGGAGGGGTGGGCAGTGCCTAGGACCGAGGAGTCCAGATCTGACAAAGGCAATGAGGATAGTGAGATATGGCCGTCGGATGGGATTGAGCCATGGAGGAGCAGGCGAGCCAGAGAGGGGCGCTGGGGAAGGAGGCCGCACTGGGGTGTAGTCGGGAGGATCCATCGGGCTAAGGACTGAGGAGGGGCATGAGGGGTGGATCCGAAGGAACGCAAGGGACCAAGAGCAGAAACGATCGAGTAGGTGCTTTCACTCGTTCTAGAGCCTCCGGGACTGAGGGCTGAGGGGGTGATCTGAGGCTCTCTCTCTCGCTTTGTCTCTTAAATTTGGTTTTGAGGGTTTAAGGAGGGATCCTACTAGAGTTGCTCTTAGGACGAGCATAAAACTTTGAGCCTATATGTTAAAGTTTTTTTCAATTGTATAACTTACATAATAAATCATTTCAGAGTTATTTCTCTGTTCCTGAATAAATCAACAATTTCAATAATTGTCCTAAGTTAAACTTTTTTACTACGTTTATAGAGAAGAGCAACGACATCTATGATGCCAAATGAATACATGGTCAAAATATATCTCATGGCATATCAAATGATAAAGATTTTTTTTTGAAAACTTGGCTCTTTGTGTCGTAAATCTCATTGCTCTTCCTTATAAAATTTAATGAAACTTAAAAAAAGTTTGACTTAAAACAGTCAAGAAATTTATTTATTTAGAGATGAAAGAAGCACTAGTAAAATTGAATCACGACATGTATTTAGTTCATAAGACACATGCCGATACTGCTACAGAAGATCGCAAAAGAACATTTAAATAACTACAGTATTAAACAATGGAGCCGATTACCGTCCATTTAGCCATAAATTTACGTCACTGATCAATCGTGAAGATGGTGGGTGGCTCAGCGTCCTAGGCTCGATCGGCGATTCAGGTCTCTCAACCATCCAGTTGAATGGCAGACCTGAATTTGGTACTGTAGAGGGGAGAGGCAGCGGCGACTGCGAGCAAAGCATGGAGCGTTTCTGACTTTTGACGGGAGAGGAGCCGCGAGCGGACGAACGGATCGGCACGGCGAACCGTTCCGCGAGCGGATGAACGGATCGTCAGCTAATTTGAAAAGTCGCCAGATGGCCGGTTGGCACTCGGCCCATCCCTGGGTTCCGCGAATCAGCCGAGCCAGATGCTTGACGGGCCACAACAGAAACATATGTACATGTAACGTGTGGTCATGGGCCGTTATTTGAGGTCTTCAGCTTCCGGCATACATTTCGCTAGTGCTACCGAAGACGTCTTCGCTTGTCAGTATCGGGGATCTAGCCATCTAGGTGTCCCTCAACGGATTTGTTAGTTGGTGGCTTTGGTCGTGGAAGAGAACTACTATTCACAAGGGACTATTGGAAAGGATTTGTTTCCTTAATCCTAAATTGTCTCTCCTGGCTGCTACCGAAAGAACGCAACAATAATCACGTCTTTCAGTTTCAGAAGAGGAAGTCTCGTGCGCGAGCCGCTAAGATCAGGGCCATCGTTGATTTGAGGCGGCTGAACGAGCAATCGATTGCAGCATGACACAGAAATCTAGCGTCGCTTACGGAGATCTCCTCTTTTCATTTGAAAAGTCTCCTAATGAGGCCTTGAAGAGAGAGAGTGAAATTTGGCACTGTAGCACTTTCGTTTGTATTTGATAATTATTGTCCAATCATGAACTAACTAGGTTCAAAAGATTCGTCTCGTAATTTACAATCAAACTATGTAATTAGTTATTTTTTATCTATATTTACTGTTTCATATATGTGTTACTAGATTCGATGTGACGGAGAAAGAGTGAAAAAACTTACAATCTAAACGTGGCTTGAATCGATAAAAAAGAACTATCTGTCGACGCATTCAGCAGCAATAGTGGCGGGAAGCAGCGGGAAGGAGTGCTCTGCCGTAGCTCAGTCGCACGAATTTACAATGGGCCGACTAGCCGCAATCGTGACCCGAGAGCGAGGGCGAGAAGCAGCGTGCGGCTGACCCCAGGAAAAAGAGTTTGACTTGCTCTTCCCGAGGGCAGGCAGCCAGGCACACACCCGTTGCAGTGTGCAGTTGCAGCCAGGGGTTTGACGACAGGCCGGCAGCGACGACAAGGATTCCCTGAGAACTTGGGCAGGCGGCAAGGGTCCAAGCACAAGCCCTACACTTGCTTGCGAGATGTCGCTCGTGTTACCGCCAGCGACAGGAGCGGCGTGGCGCCCCCGGTCCCTGCCGCTCGCTCGCTGCTTCCCCTCGCTCATCCCCTGCGCCGCTGTGCGTGGCGTCGTTCCTCGTTCCACGGCCCGCCCTGTCCGCGAGCGCGCGTCGGCGTGCGCGGACACCGCCTGCATGCGTGTGCAGCCGGCTAGGCTAGCCGACGTAGGAGACGTACGACGCTAGCGTTGTGGCAGGCTGGGTCAGGAGTCAGAGGACTCAGGAGGAGTAGGAGCAGGAGCATTAGAAAAACCAGAATCAAAGTACCTGTGAGGAAAAGTTGTTTTTTGGGAGCTGCATGCAACTGCAAGCATGCATGCTTCTGTACGTGCTGTGCTTTCGTCGTACTCGGTGCCTGTGTGTGTGTGCACGTAAGTTTGCTAACCATGCATGCACATGCTCGCGTGCATGTGGAGATGTCGGTTGCCACGGCGCCGTGCTAGCTTGTCCGCCAGCGGTGGGTGGCCATCCACATCCAGCGACGATCCATGCACGTACAGGTGTGTTGCACTGCACATGGCTGCCTCTGCCGGCCGGAGCTTAATTAGCCAGGGGCTGAATCGACTAATTTATACTAGCTAGTAGGGCAGGCCACGGCTGAATAGTTGTATTAGCATCGAGATTATTAACTTACGCGTGGAGATATGCATGCTCCAGTTCACCATCATCATTCGGGTGTGTGTGCGTTCGTCGCTCGTCGGTTTCTGTTTAGTTTAGCAGCAGGACTCGCATGGCTTTTTGTTTAGGGTCTTGTTTAGATTCCAGAATTTGGCCACTAAATTCACTATGTAGAATTCATATTCCCTGTCACATTAAAATGTCGGCACATATATGGAGTACTAAATATAAATAAAATAAAAAACTAATTGTACAGTTTGGTTGTACTTTGCAAGACGAACATTTTAACCCTAATTAATCAATTTTTGGATAATTATTACCAAATAAAAATAAAATTGCTACAGTGTGACGCGACACTTACTATGTAAAATTTGGTTCCAAAATTTGGAATCTAAACATCACCTAGGCAGCGAAGCAAAGGTTTGTGTTTGTGCCCTGCCGTCTACTAGTAAAGAATCGGAGAAGCTACCTAGTAGTAGTAGCTGTAGTAGTCTGTAGACTGCGGTCACCCATCCGATCCGTCGGAGTCCTCTTGCTGACCAGGGAGAGTTTGCTTTCGGCGTTGCGTCAGCAAGGAAAAGAGAGGGTGCAAAAATCTGCGTCTCGCGGCGGGGGAAGCATCGGAGACAGGTGGCGCGGATCGCGGCGTGCCGGTGCTGCGGACGGCCGATGCGGCGGCGCGGCAGCTTGGCGTGGGGATGGGCGCCCTGGCCCCTGGGGATCGACCGCGCGTGCCCGCGGCTGCGCCCCGCGCGGCCTGCAGATGGGGGCCGCCAGCGCCGTCGTTCCGTGCCGTGCCGTGCGGCGGTGCTCCGACGGCACGCGCCACAAGGCTGTCGCTGTCGGCACCCCAGCAAAAGCCGCCGTCGCGTCGTCCCACCGGTCCGAGATGGATCCATCGGTGCAGAGGGAGGGAGAGAGCTTTCGATTTGAGAGGCATGCATGCATGGGTCAGCGACCCCGGCCGCCGACGTCACCCCGACGTGACGTGGCGTCGACCTCAGCTGTCAGTTCCTCGCCGGCCCGCGCGGGGACCGGACACCGGACCTCCGGGGCAACGGTCGCCCAATTCCCCGTCCGTCTCGGCTCATGTACTCGTAGGACGGTAGGAGTATGTGTTTGCAGCTAGCCGCCCGGGAAACGAAAGTCTCGAACGCGTCAAATGATCAGTTAGAACATCAATTAGTATATACCAGTGCGAGTGCTGCATAAAATGTTGATGCACAGCAGCACGGTTGCCAACT
Organism: Saccharum hybrid cultivar R570; assembly: GCA_038087645.1. Taxonomy (NCBI): domain Eukaryota; kingdom Viridiplantae; phylum Streptophyta; class Magnoliopsida; order Poales; family Poaceae; genus Saccharum; species Saccharum hybrid cultivar. Next base: position 26,307,521 of record JAQSUU010000216.1, on the reverse strand, counting down.
GGACCCCGGCCGGGCCGGAGCAGAAAAGGACGCAAACAGAATCATGCTAGCGTTGGTTGTAACTGTCGGAGTAGCCATTACTAGTCAACCGTGCTGCTGTGCATCAACATTTTATGCAGCACTGTAGCACACAGTGTCAGTTTCAATTGGATCGCATCGCAATCGCATGGATGGACGACACGAGGCTAGCGAGGGCCCTAGCGAGGACGAGAACGAGACAGTGTCAGTTTCAATTGGATCGCATCGCAATCGCATGGATGGACGACACGAGGCTAGCGAGGGCCCTAGCGATCTGCCACGGGCAGCAGGCATCTCCGACTCCCCGGGCCCCGGCCTCCATCAGCAGTGCTACTACGTCGAGGACCGAGCTCCGCTCCGTTGGCTAGCTCCGACTGCATTCGGGCAGCTCTGCTCGAGCGCTGACCGGCGCAGGTCCCTTATCGGGAACAGTAAGTTCCTAATAATAATTTCCGTTGCCTTAGGGTGACGTGCCCGTCAGGTTCGAAGCCTGGATGACTTCGAATATCTCTCAGCCACGTGAAACCTCTTCGTATAGATGTAGATGTAGTTTGTGCATTAGAACATATGTGTGAGTGTGCGTGCGTGTGGAGTGGTGTTCGAAGAGCTTAGGCATTAAAAAAAACAGTGCTACTACGTCCCCCACTGCACGCTGTCCTACTACTACTAGGTGTGTAGGAGTGCCACTGTAGCACACAGTTGGAGTACGAGTGCTACATACGCTTGACGATCGACGACGAGGGTGTGTGTGCATGCATGTCAGCGTGCGCGTGCGCGTGTGCGTGTGCGTGTGCGTGTGCGTGTGTTTTGAAAGAGGCAGCATCAGCACCAGCATGCATGCGAGGCGCGACGCAAGGCATAAATGTGTGGCCTAGCTTTATGCGGGTCCGCCGTGCCGAAAGCCGATTTGCCGGAGCCTTGCGCTCTTTTACCCAACACCCATTAATGCCAGTCATACCACCGTCGCTGTTCCTGCTCCATGCATTATTATTGCCACCATCTACTACTGTACGTCCTATTGCTGCCTTCCTGGCCGCCTGCTGCACGTACATACAAGATCTAATGGCGCTTTGCATGGTGTCATACTGTCACGTGAACGTATCAATGTACTCCTACAGTACATATGTAGGCAACCACTCAAATCTATCAGAAAATGAAATACTCTCTCTTTTCCAAATTATAATACATTTTGTATTTTATGGATATATAGTTGTTTTTGCTATGTATTATTTACATATACATCTAGATACATAGGAAAAGAAAATGTATCTGACAAAGCCAAAACATCTTATAATTTAGAATAAAGAAAATACATTACATTTGGGGCGAGCTCAAACCCGAGGACGAGAGAGGACCTTGATTTGGGCAGTAGGGCCTGAATCCAGCGTAGTGGAACTCGTTTCGTACTGCCATAAGGTCATGAAATGCTTCAGTTTCTTAGACTGACCACACCGCGCAACGCCAAAACGCGCGCTACGTCACATTTGGCGTTTGCACGTCCGCACCGCGCAACGCCAAGCCAGCCGCCAACCTTGCGTTCACTACAGTGACACGCTACAGACCGAGTTCATGTGTGAGTGCCTGTAAAAGGGAAGGAGGAGAGAGAAAGAGAGAGAGGAGAAAGAGAAAGAGGGAGGGAGGGGAATAAAATATGGAATAGTGGGTATAGAGTATGGGATAGAGATAACACGGGTGCAGGAGAAATAGATATAGAGTAGAGAATCTCGATGACTAGGATAGAATATTCCTTTTTAGAGATGAAAATAGAGGTCGATGGGTGCGGATAGCCTTAGCACAATCACGGTCATACAGCACAAGATGTTTCAGATTCTAAAGGAGAAACAATTAGACCTATTCTTATTTTTCTAATGGCCTATTTAATTTGATACCACCAACTAGATATATACAGTCACCTAAACTTTATGCCTAGCTACCCAAACATGTGAACTAAAAAGTGAGCTAATTTTTAGTTTTACACCCAAGTAGCCATTAGTCTGTCAGTTGCAAATATCGACTAATGTGGACTAAAAATGTGTCCATGAGTCTATGTTTAGAGAATCTTTTATCTTTTAGTTCACTTTAAGTCCATGTATCCAAACACACCACTTGACTAAAAGTGGTCCACCTAAGTTTTAGCTCAACTAAATTTTAGAACACCTAAACTTTAGTTGTAGTTCATCCAGGTTGCAAACGGATTGGATACGGACGGATGTCGTTGATACTACATTTGTTTTCATATTTCTATTCAAATTCAGATTTGAAAACAGTATGTCAGATAGGATATGAATGGATATCAATATCATAAATATACGATTTATTTGAGTATTCAAATACGGATGTGGTATCAAATGTTAAATATCCGGACTCGGATACAGACGGATCTAAACTCCTCTAAACGGATTCGAACTCAAATACGGTCAAAAAAATATCCAAACCATTTGCAACCCTACGTTGACCGCTGGAAATTTTGAGAAAATAAATGAGTCTAATGAGTGATGAGGGCCTAGAAGTTTGATTTATTTTTGGACAAAATTTCAGTCTAGAAATCTGGCTCTTTCAGATCTTTATTAGTACTAATAAACTTTATCTTGTATTAGCACCAAACTTTATCTCCACCTCCCCTTCATATTCATTCTTGCAGAACTTTATTTTGGTGAAATCAATTATTACGCTCAAATCAACAGTAAGTCATTTTTGTATGGCACCCTTTAAGGGGATCAGAGACCATGTTTAGATTGAAGTGAAAATATGAACAATATAAGTTCCACGTGCATTATCTTGTTTTACATGTTATAAAACCCGGTGGCAGGCCATATGAAGCTAATTAAGGTGAGTGTAAGATTGATTTTTCTATTGGGTGAAGGACTAGATTGTCAAATATATTCCTTTCAAGTTATAATAAATGTATCTCAGTTGCCTCAAAACTGAACACTACTACGTAATATTGCGGCAAAATAATCTATGTAAATATTAAAAAAAACTACAAACACAATGTCCCAATCAAATAACCATTTTCTAAAAAAAATGAACAAAAGGTGTATTCGATGATTGAAAGTCAATCTATGTGTTTATTTAGCTCGGCTCCGACTACTCTTTTTCACACACACACAAAAACAGTTTTTTCTCTACCAAAAGCTACTGTCAGAACCGTAGCCGTGACCCTGTATATCTTGAGAAGCTCGAATCACAGTGCGAAGAAGCTCAGCGGCGCAGCTAAGACTGATAGTAATGGTGGTACTCTAAATTCATTCTCTAAAAGTCTAGTCATCGAGATTCTCTTCTCTATACTCAATTCTCCCGCACCCATCCATCATCTATATCATCCTCTATCCACTATGGGGCCTACTTGTCACTTTATTTAAATATATCCATGTGAGGTCTTGTTTTGAAGGATTTATTGAAACGAATTCAATGGTGTAATCGGAATTTAATTTGATTTTTTGTTTTATGAGTTATAGCATTTTTAGTTGCTTGAACAAGTGAGGCCCACCGCTGCATGCAAGATTCTCTCTCCTCTCTAAGACGCTGCATGCTCGAGACCGGTACCGCACGCCAGCTATCACGTCAAATATAGCGGACGGCACGCTCGTCCTGACTTTTACCATAGAGGATAGCGTACCCGGTGCAGCACTTTGGTCCCGTATGTGCTCCTCCAGGATGATATGCAGGACAGCGGTGCGATCAGTCTAATACTGATGGGTGAGCTGGTGCGTGCAGCCAAAGCATCATACACGTCGGTACGAAAGGGCAATGATAGGTTTAGGCTTGCAAATGCTGCAACTACCTGCAAGGTAATCTCTCGATTCATATCCAGATAGATGATCCAAAGCAACACTTTCCAGTACCAATAGTTTAAGCCTGGCCTGAACACCACCATCTAACGAGCAGCAAGCTAGCTAGTGGCAGTAGTACTCCCATGCATAATTAATTAAACGCCAACCCTTTTAGTTTGTCTCTAATTGCATGCGTCTGTGACATCTTTAAACCAAGTTGCTGTGTTGCTTTAACGTGTCTGCACCTTTTCCCCCTTGATAAAGAGAGCAGCATGCAGGCATGCTAGCATTATTCTTTCGTCGTGGTACTCTGGCCAAAGAGTACTAGGGTTGTGTTTAGTTCACGAAATTTTTTGGATTTGGTTACTGTAGTATTTTCGTTTGTATTTGTCAATTAGTGTCCAATCATGGATTAATTAGGCTCAAAAGATTTGTCTCGTGGTTTTCTACCAAAATGTGTAATTAGTTTTTTTCGTCTATATTTAATGCTCTATACATGTGTCAAACATTCGATGTAACGGGAATCTTAAAAATTTTTAGGAACTCAACATGGCCAGTACAATCTTGTGTTGCTCGGACTCGGAGCTAGTGACAGGAGATGCATGAGGAGACGACGGCCGACCGTCAGGCAGCAAAGCACGCTGGCAAGGAGACACAGGAGAAGCAAACAGTGCCAAGTTGTTCAGCGTGTTCGCTGGTCTGGTCCCTCCAGACCAGCCGGCAGATCTCCCTCAGCAAATACTATTCATCAACCAGCGCTACAGTATTTCTCTCACAAAACCAGCCAATTTCAGCGCAGCTTCAGACCAGCGAATGGGCTGGTTATCTCGAACAAAGAACAGAAAAAGAATAAGGAAAACTCGCGTAGCACGTCCCCATGGGAAATAGCTCCAGCCATTTAAAAAAAATGAAGAAATCAAACAGAAACGGCGGCCCCTAAACCTGATCAAATCCAGCACTTCAGTACTGGAGCACTGATACTTACACTCATGAAATCGCAAGCGCTATACTATAGGGAAGGCTGTTGGACTTATATGAAGTACTCGCTCTAATTTTTTTAAGAGGTCGTATTAGTTTTGTCCTAAACCAGATACTTCTATTTTTTATTATCAATTTTTAAAAGTTTATATAGATTAACAACATAAAATTTAGATTTTTAAATAGAAATAATTCATAATATATAATTCATGTGGTGTGAAGCTATATAATTTTTTTAAAATTGATAATTAAAGTTAGAAATGTTTGACTTAAGATAAATTTAACCCATTACCCATCTGACTGTCTTTCTTGTATTTTAGTCCCTTTTTCGAAAGATTCTCTCAAATATGCCCCTAGCCGAAAGATTTTTAAAAATAGACCATGATCTTGGCGCCATAGTCCCCGGCACCAAGATACAATAGCATGGCGCCATGCTCATTAGCGCCAAGGCCCTGTCGACGTGGCGCTTAGGTGGCAGCGAGCTTGGCGCCATCCTTGTTGGCGCCAAGGCTTGGCGTCATAGATCTTGGCGTCGAGCCCCGGCATAACAAAACATCGTCTTTCTTCCTCTCTCTCTCCTTTCTTCCTCTCTCTCTCCTTTCTTCCTCTCGCCATCCGCGCCCGCCTCGAGCTCGCTCGCGGCCGTGCCCCAGCGCCGTGCCGCCGCGGCCGCGCCTCGAGGTCGCCCGCGTCCGCACCGGCCACGCTCTTGGACAGAAGGGCAAGGGTAGGTCTAGGAGACTGTGAGGGCATTGGTAGATTATTATGGACCGTATGGACTATTATTATGGACTCTGATGGACTCTAATGGACTTGTGGACTTTTATTATATATTATTATGGACTGTATGGACTATTATTATGGACTGTTATATCCTATTATTATGTACTGTATGAGCTACTATGGAGTTTATGGCATATTAAGGACTTTATACGCTTTTAGGCTGCTCATATATATTGTTTGAGATGAATGTCATATATATATATATTTGTTGATGACATATGTTAATGTGATATTTGTGTTTCGATTGAATAAAAAACAGAGAAAACTCTGCCAAAATTTTCTGCCATATGTCAAGTCGTGCAGTACATTGATAGCATGTAGTCTTTTCAGTGATTTATCATGTCACTATCCTATCGTACATCGTCTTTTACAGATGAATTGATTGATCAAGGAATCTAGCCTTTTCAGATGAGTTTTCAAATAGGCTTTTCAGTTTTTCAAATAGGCTTTTCAAGGATGGCATCTAGGCTTTTCAGGAGCATTGAAGCCACACTACAACGGCTTTCCACTCCACTGCTGCCTATATATACACCTTCCTCCATATGATGCAAGTCACTTGAAACCAGTTGTTGGTTACCTACGAGTAGTAATGCCTGGAGGGTCATCTAGAGGGAAGGGAAAAGGAGGACTAAGGGAACTCCCATTATGTGGGAGGGGTCTCTGGGTCCGGAATACTTTGATGAACCAGTGTATCATTTTCCTATCGAGATAGAGAGAGATTTCACCAAAGAGTGCCATCTCCGAGGATACGATAACCGGAAAGAAGATTGGCCAAAATGTAGGCATGGTGAGAACTGCTAGTGCAGATGTTCGTGGAGGGTTTGGATGGAGGTCGTTGTTTCTTTAAATTTCCGCGAGCAGAGGTAATTGGTTTTAAAATTCTTTACTCAATTTTTTCTCCATTGCTTTGCATCTCATAGGCCAAACTAACTGCATTGTTCACTAAAATCTTTAAAATACAGTGTTCAGAGTCCAAAGAAAACTATGGCTTCACTAGGTGGGTCGATCCTAGACCAATCTATCCGCACGCACAGTACATCTACTACTTGCAAGACCGTATCTTCGAACTAGAAAGGGAAGTTAGCAGCGGTTACGAGGACGACGAAGCCGACGATAGCAATAGTGGTGCCATTTCACAGGAGGGACTATGCCATGATCCATATTGCACCTGCCCTAATCACAAGAACAACGGGCCTCCGCCACCACCCCCGCCACCTCCACCACCAATAATGGGAGGGTACTGTGGAGAAGGGGCAACACAATTTGCTATGTGGCTGCACTACTAGATAGAACAAATCAATCGTGTACACATGCCATGTAATGTGCTTGTTGTTCACTCCAATTACCTAAGGCATGTTAGGTTTAGTCTAGGACATATGTGCCCTAGTTGGTACATGTTCTGACATGCCATGCTGCTATCTTATGCGTGATGAATTGTGAAATCCACTACTTCCTTATGTTTTATGTGCACCTCGAGAACTAGTTTCAGTACCTCAACAACATTAAACCTAATATATGACAACACTATTCTTGGTGTTCGGTCCCGAGGGGGTCCTAAACCGACGAGTGAGTGCTACGTGTCCCTTATCCTGGATGGTTGTGCAAGGAGAACACACGAGGGTTTATCCTAGTTCGGGCAGAAGAAAGCCCTACGTCCAGCGGGGGGAGAGAGTTATGTATTTCCTTGCACCGAGGTGCTTGCGTAGGGGTTACAAGCTTGTGAGAGAGGGCCACGAGCCCAAGTCTCAAAGGAAAAGAAAAGTACAGAGATGATTGCTTGAGATGTTGATCTCTGTGTGGGGAGCTTTGGAGTGCTTGGCTCTTGGCTTCGGACTTGTGTGTGGTCTGTTGTTTGTTGTCTCGGGTTTGTCTGCCATCGTTGTAGAGCCCGGCCTGCCCTTTTATAGGGTAAGGGGAGGCCAGGACGCCAGAAGTCTTGAGGCGACGTTTTGTCGATCCCTGTTGAGATGACTGTAGCGACGTGCCCTGGGAATGGCCGGCCATCCCTGGACACCACGGCGACGTAGGGGACGAGACGGCGAAATGACCCGGAGCGCCGTGCCATACCGTCCTCCCGTCCCTGTTGAGCTGTGCTGAGCGTCGAGGCTGGGTCGAGACCGGATCGGGTCCGGATGGATAAGGCTGAATCCCCGGGATTGTGGAGTACGGGCCTTGTCGTATTCTTCCTCGAGGGTGATTGGCGATAAACAGTGTAAGGTAAGGCGAGCATAGTGACAGATTTCACTTCCTATCATGGGATGGGCAGTAGGAACAGTGAGGACTGACACCGGCATTGCTCCCACGTCGATCCTGGTTGCGGCCATGCCGGTGACTGGGAGTAGGTAATCGCATTAAATGCTCAGACTTTTGTCCTGGGGTAGGTGAAGTGAGTGGATCGAGCATTCCGACCCGGGGTCACGCGAGTCGGAGTCTTTCCGGCGGGCGGACGGGCCTCGTGCGAGTCGGAGTGCGGTCGAGGCGTTTTGTCATGCGGGACGGGGCGCGGTCGAGGCGCTCCCGTCGAGGGTGCCTCGTACGAGTCAGAGACGGGATGCAGTCGAGGCACTCCGTCGAGCTGGCCTCGTACGAGACGGACCCGATACGCGGATTAAGGTGGGCTGCGTTTTGCCGCGGTTTCAATCGTTTTGGTTTTTTATTATTGATGGATGTGGGTACCCCCGTAGTGTTGGTACCGACAGTAGCCCCCGAGCGTTTGGGTGAGTGTGTGGAAACTCTCCCAGAGGCTTATTTTGAACTGGAGTCGTAGCGTCGTAGCTTTTTCGGTGGGGGCGCACGAGCGCACCCGCCGGGTGTAGCCCCCGAGGCCTCGGTGGAGTGTGGAGACTCCTCCGAGGTCTTTTATTCGTTCTATTGGGGAATAGTTTGTTGCGGTCGAGCCCCCGAGCCTCGCGCGCGCGAGGTCGATCAGAGTCTCAGCCGTCTTTTGTCGTGCGACCCTCACGCTCCTCCTTCAGGAAGGAGGAGGAGGGGTGGGGAACGCCGTACTACCCCTGTTTGGGCAAGTTCCGACGATCTTCGGGGAGCTGCTAGCGGGGAAATTCAAGTGAGAGTCCGTGCTCCAGTCGTTAGGAGTCGGCTTGTGGCCCGGAGGCGCTCTCAAAAATGCCAAGGAGTGGTCGTGTGGATGTCGGTTCCCTGCGACAGGATCCGAGGGCTCGGTGCCTCCCCCGAGGGGATTCCTACGTCGACCTCCTCCTACAGCCTCGAATACGTCCTGGGGTGCCTCGAGAGCGTGGCTCGAGCCCTGGCCATGTACGGACGCACCCTTGGTCATCCCTTGCTCTGTCACTCGAGGGCAGCTGTCGAACCCAGGTCGAGGGCCAGTTTCCGCTCCCTCGAGACTTATGGTGGGCTCGGAGCCCATTACCAGGTATCTGGGAATATCCGTCCGCGGATCCTGCCCCGCCTGTTAGCCAGGCGCGCCTTTTCAGGGGAGAGGGCGAGATCGGCGCGGTAGTGGGCGACGTGGCGTATGGTTACGACGTGGAGGACGGCCACGTGCCCAACCCCTGCGAGATTTGAGGGAAAGGTTAGGTGAGGGCATTAAATGCGGGAAACTGCTCCTACCTTTTCGCGCGGCCGTTGGGCTTCCGCCGGGACTATAAAAACAAGGCCTAGGGGTCCGCCTCCCCTACCGGTTCTTTGCGCTCTTGCATCCTTAGCCTCAGACAACCCTTTGCCCTTTGCGCTCTCCGTCCACATCCAGCGTCGCCGCCATTGCACCCCCTCCGTCCACCCCCCTCCCCACAGCACCAATGGCAGGAAAGAGTCAGATCCTCCCCGCCGACGACTGGGCCGCCTCCTCGGTGACGGAGAGGAGGTTGGAGGAGTTGGTCGAGGACGGGCTGCTGCGGCCGAGGATGAGTCGGTCGCAGCCGGAGTGGATTGCGCCGCCTCCTGGCCACTGGGAGCTGGCGCCCCCCGAGGGGTACGTGGTGAGCTTCGTCTGCTTCCACGAGCGGGGATTCGGCGTACCGGCGACCGTCTTCATGCGCGCACTCCTCCACTACTACCGGGTGGAGTTGCATCACCTCGCCCCCAACGCCGTTGCGCAGGCCGCCATCTTCACGGCGGTCTGTGAGGGCTACCTAGGGGTGGATCCGCAGTGGAACCTATGGCTTCACCTCTTCAAGGCCAAGCTCTTCGCCAAGAAGGCGGGGAGAAGGAGGTCCGGTGCGCGGCTTGAGTAGGGAGCTGCGTCCTACAGGTGAGGTCGGGCCGGACGGATCTGTATATCCCGGCTCACCTCATCTCCTCGAACAGTGGTTGGCACGAGGGTTGGTTCTACCTCCGCAACGATGAAAATCAGTTGCCGAGGTACACCGGCCGAGTGCTGACCGCTCGAGAGGACAACTGGAACTACGGAGTCCCGGAGGCCGAGAAGCCACGCCTGGACCCGCTGCTGGCAGCGCTGCAGCAGCTCCGCCTTCGGGGCTTGACGGCGGCGGCGGTGGCTACGGCTTTTCACCGTCGTAGGGTGATGCCGTTGTGTCAGCGCCGCCTCCGCCTCGACCAGATGACTCCGGAGGCGTCCCTGGAGGGGAGCCGGATGTCCCACGAGTCCCTCGTCCTCGAGGAGGTCCTCCGGCAGGCGCGCCGGATGGTGGGAAATTTCAAGGTGGAGGAGGTCGACCGGGTCCCCATGCGACCTACCCAGGGGTTTGAGCCCGTGGTAAGTGTCTTTGGGTCGGTATGTTCGCTTGTTTTGTTTATTTTTAGATTTTGCTGGTTTAGTCGAGGCCGACACGCAGGACCTGTCAGCGTTGCGAGAGACGCGGCCGCCAGTCCCGGAGGACCGGCCCGCTCGGGAGGCTCGACGCAAGCGTGCGTCCAAGAAGAAGCAAGCCAAGGAGACGGCCAAGAAGCGGATGATCCGCAAGGCCAAGGAGGCGGAGGCACTGAAGAAGCTTCGGCGCCAACAGGCCATCGACGGGGTCCCCCTGGCAGAGTATCCCTCCGAGACGGTCTTGGGGGAGGACGACGACGACAGCGACGGCGAAGACGACGACGCCCTGTCGCGGTATGAGGCCGCGACCGGACTGGGGGATCTCCCCGACATTCGCCCCCTGTTGGAGCCTGTCGGGGGGTCGTCCTCCTCGGTCGTTGTTGTCGAGGAGACGGAGGAGGAGGCGGAGAGGGAGGCGGAGAAGGAGGCGGGCCCCTCGACGAGAGGGGCCGCCTTACCCCGGACCCAGCAGGAGGGGTCGACGGGGATGCCTGCACCAGTCCAGGCCCCGCAAGCTCAGGCGGAGGCTGGAACGGTGGTACCGGCGTCGTCATCGGCGGCGCCACCGGTAGGCGTGAGGACCCGAGGCCAGCTGGCCTCGGAGGCACAGAGGACGCAGGGTGGCGCGCCGGCCAGGGCCCCAAGGAGTGCCCGGCCTGCTGGTGGGGCTGCCGCGAGGCCACCGCCGACCGCCCCGAGAGGTTCGGACCGTCCGGGGTCGAGGCCCTTGGTGCCGATTTTCGGGTAAGTGTTTGTGTTTGATTCTTCCGCCTTTCTCTGGATCCGTTCACTGACGTTCCTTCTCACTTTGTAGGTTAAAGCGGAAGGCGGAGCCGATGGGGCCTACCCCCGTGAAGTCGCTGCGGGCGAGCGCCGTCGTCCTTCACCGGACGACGGAGCAGGATGCCGATTGGGTCCAGCGGGTCGAGGCCGCGAAGGAGCGCCTGCGGCAGCAGCAGGGGACGGCCCAGGCGGCAGCAGGCGCCTCGGCGGTTGCCAGTCCTGACCCCACGGCGGAGGTGGTGGCGCCCAGCATGGGCGAGGCGGAGCCTAGGCCGCCGTTGACGGCCGAGGCTGCTGTCGAGGCCACAACGGCCGAAGCATCCGTCCGCGACGCAGAGTGGGTGGATGCAGACGTGGTTATGGAGGAGGTCCCGCCTGCGACGGGACAGGAGGCGGCGCGGGCGAGGGAGCCGCAACCGCAGCAAGACCTACCGGCAGAGCCGGCGGCTACGGTGGAGGTCGGGGCCGTCGAGCCCCCGCCCGAGGCTCCAAAGGAAGAGGCGCCGGCGGTCGAGGCGTCGGCTCCTGAGGTGCCGACGGTCGAGGGGCCGGCCCTCACAGAAGAGCTAGCGCCCGAGATGGTGGACCTCACCCTCGACGACTCTCCCCTGGACAAGGGGAAACAAGTGGTCAGAGTCGAGGGGAGTGAGGCCGCGGACCAGGCTGGTGCCTCGACGGCGGTCGGAGAGGCGAGGACCGCAGGCGAGGCCGGTCCTTCCGCGGGGCCGGGTGACGCCGTGGCCGGATCGTCGTCCTCGTGGCCGGACATCGCCGCGCTGGCTATCGCGCGGGCGGAGGCGGAGATACCTCGGTGGGGGGGACCGTCCCTCCAGTTCAGGGATGCTGCGAACCCCGACGCCGAGCCCATCTTCACCTTGAATGACAGGGACGAGGTGCACCGCTGGGAGTACCTCGAGGGTCTCCGTCGACACCTCGAGCGAGCACTTCGTGTGGCGACGGAGACCTTGTCACGAGGTGTGCGGGATGCCACTGAGGTACGTTCGACTTGTCAGTTCTTTTCGTGGTTTTCTTGCTGTCTTTTTCCCTCGGCTCTTAATCTTAATCTTTTTGGTTTTTTTGAACCATGATCAGGAGCTCAAGGAGTACTCCCGCCGCAAGTCGCTCTTCATCCGAGATGAGAGCGGCGTGTGGGCGGCGCTTGCCTAGCAACGGGCCCTGGTCGAGGAGGCCCAGAAACGGCTTTCCGATCGGAGTGCCGAGATGGCTGAGCTGCGCGTTGCCTACGCGGCGGTGAAGGAAGAGGCGGTGCAAGCTTGGGTGAACGAGGCCGTGGCGCGTGAAGACGCGACCAAGGCTCGGGAGGAGGCAGCCCAGGCCCGTAGGGATCTCGAGCCCCTATCGGCATGGGTGAAGGAGCTCGAGGAGGACGTTTCCCTGGTCAGCCGTCAGCGCGATACCCTCAACGTCCAGATAGGGGAGGTCACAGCCCGTTTTGGCGCCCTGAAGGACGAGATCACGGCGCTGAACGAGGCCGTCCAGGAGAAGGACGCGGCACTCCAGACCGCCCGCCAGGAGATCGAGGCAATGAGGGCGACTGTTCGTGACAGGGACGACGCTCTTCGAGAGTTCGAGAGGACGTGTGGAGGGCTTCGTGATGAGGTCGTGGGCTTGCAAACCCACACCGAGGGTAAGTGTAGTTGTTATGGCCACGACATCGAGGCCCCGTGTTAGTAGTAATTCAATTTATTGTTGTTTTAGAGCTGGAGAGGGAGCATCGGGTGGCCCAGGCGTCTGCCAATTCCTTCCAAAGCCTCCTCGAGGCCGAGACCCAGAGGACCCAGTTGCTGCAGGGTGCGATCACCACCGTTTGTGACGGCCTGGGGGTCGAGCCCGACGCCGACACCGGGGAGGACGCCCCGGGGAACTCCTTCATCCGTCGGATGGCGGCGCTGGGCCGCCTCGCCCGGGAGAAGATACGGGGCAGCCTCCATCACGGTGTGAAGAGGGCGCTGGCCATCGTCCGGTCTGGGTTTGTGTTCGACATGGAGCTTGTTGCTGACGGCTTCATCACAGACCCGGATCGGACGGACGAGGAGAACGAGAATGCCTGCCTGGAGCTGATTGGAGCCGCAGAAGAGCCTGGGAGCCGTCTGGCCTCGCTTTTCGAAGCCGAGGTGGTTCCGCCTGCCGACGACGAGGGCCTGTGAGCCAAATCTGGGCGCAAAGGCCCATGTAATAAGTTAGTATTTCGGATTTTGGTCATGGTGGCCTCGGAGGCCCTAAAAACTCGAAACATAAACCGGTTCGTGGTTATTTTAGTTTTACTCGAGCTTTTCTTCCCTTTATCGCTTGAATCGTGTTCTCGCATGATTTACCTAGCACGCAGTTGCATCCTTTGGCGTAAGGGAGCGAGTGGAGGTACCGTAGCCTCGGAGGCGTAAGTGATCTCACGGCTCAACTGCCCTCGAGCTTCAGGGTGCTATTGCGGCCTTGTAGATCGTGTAAGAACCTGATCTAAGCGACAGGGGGTGTATTCTTTTTCAAAGTTAGGAACCGTTATTTAGATCTCCCTAGCGTGAAGTCGCACCTCTAGAAGGTGTGAGGGGTGAGTGGAGGTACCGTAGCCTCGGGGGCGTAGGTGATTCTCCTGGCTCGAGAGCCCTTTCGAACCCTAGGGTGCTCTTGCGGCGCTGTCGATCTAAGAAGCGGTTCTTAAATTTAAAAAAGAGTACAAGTTTTTTCGGGGACTGGGGGGTTCCCCCCTTGTAGCCCTCGAGGGAGGGTCGATTCTAGGAGTGCAGAGTCGATCCTTCCTCATTGTGAAACGAAAGTTTGAACATTGCTGTATTCTTTATTGATGAAAGAGAAATTACAGAGCCTCGAGGCTTTCTAAGGAAAAAAACGACGTAGCTGTTCAATGTTCCAAGCGTTGGTGAAGATTTTGCCCTTCTCGTTGGATAGCTTGTAGGTGCCCGGCTTTAGCAGTTCTGCGATGATGTACGGTCCTTCCCATGGTGGCATGAGCTTGTGCCGTCCCTTGGTGTTCTGGTTCCGCCGTAGCACCAAGTTGCCGACGTTGAGGTCACGCTTGCGGACGTGTCTGTCGTGGTAGCATCGGAGACCCTACTGGTACCTGGCAGAATGCAACAAAGCCACATCTCGGGCTTCCTCGAGCTGGTCGAGGGTGTCCTGTCTTGTGGCATCGTTATTTCTTTCGTTGTAGGCCTTCAACCTTGGGGATCTGTATTCTATATCAGTTGGGAGCATAGCCTCAGACCCATAGACTGAGAAGAACGGAGTCAACCCCGTGGCTCAACTCGGCGTTGTTCTTAGGCTCCACAGGACCGAGGGTAGCTCGGCAGCCCATCTTTTGCCATGTTTGTTTAGCTTGTCAAAGATTCTGGGTTTCAGGCCTTGTAGGACCATGCCATTGGCATGTTCCACCTGGCCATTTGTTTTTGGATGAGCCACGGCTGACCAGAGCACACGGATGTGGTGGTTGTCGCAGAAATCTAAAAACTTTTTACCAGTGAACTGGGTGCCGTTGTCCGTGATAATGCAGTTGGGAACCCCGAAGCGATGGATGATGTCGGTGAAGAAGAGCACAGCTTGTTCGGACCTAATACTGGTGATGGGACGGGCCTCGATCCACTTGGAGAATTTATCGATAGCGACGAGCAAGTGGGTGAAGCCGCCAGTTGTCCTTTTCAAAGGTCCGACAAGGTCGAGCCCCCAAACGGCAAACGGCCATGTGATGGGAATAGTTTGCAGGGCATGTGCCGGAAGATGGGTCTGTCTCGCATAGTACTAACAACCCTTGCAGGAGCGTACTAGCTTGACAGCGTCGGAGACCGTGGTCGGCCAATAGAACCCTTGTCGAAAGGCATTTCCGACAAGGGTTCGAGGCGCTGCGTGGTGACCGCAAGCCCCCGAGTGCAGATCATTGAGCAGGTCTCTGCCTTCCTGATTTGTGATGCAGCGTTGGAGGATGCCAGTAGGGCTGCGGTGGTACAGCTCCCTACTGTCGCCAATGATCACAAAGGTTTTGGCCCGGCGAGCGATCCATCGAGCCTCGGTCTTATTCGAGGGGAGGTCCCCTCGGATAAGGTAGTCGAGGTATGGAGCGCGCCAGTCAAGCTCGAGGTCAGATGGTGGGGTCGATCCTTCCACCTGCATGGCTTCAGCCCCGGTCGAGGGGGCTTCCGCCTCAGGTGGGGGTCAAGTGATGTCCCATCGACCCCTCCATCCGACCCAAGGTCGACGGATGGCTACTGGAGATCTTTTGCGAAAACGTCTGGTGGAACCGTATTCGACTGGATGCGATTTTCATGAGTTCGTCGGTGGCCTCATTATACCTGCGTGTGATGTGGTTGAGCTCGAGGCCGTGAAACTTGTCCATGAGGCGCCGCACTTCTTGGCAGTAGGCTTCCATCTTGGGGTCACGGCAGCTCGAGCTCTTCATGACCTGATCGATCACGAGCTGGGAGTCGCCTCGAACGTCAAGGTGTCGGACCCCGAGCTCGATGGCAATTCTTAGCCCCATGACGAGTGCCTCGTACTCGGCGACGTTGTTTGACGCAGGAAAATGAAGCCGGATGACGTAGCGCATGTGAACCCTGAGGGGTGAGATGAAGAGCAAACCCGCGCCTGCTCCTGTTTTCATCAATGACCCATCAAAGTACATGGTCCACAGCTCAGCCTGGAGCTGTGCAGGGGGGAGTTGGGTGTCGGTCCACTCAGCCAGGAAGTCCGCTAATACCTGAGACTTAATTGCTTTCCGTGGCGTGTAGGATAGGGTTTCACCCATGAGCTCGACTGCCCACTTAGCAATCCTACCCGAGGCTTCTCGGTTTTGGGCTATCTCTCCCAGGGGGAAAGAAGAAACCACAGTAACCAGGTGGCCCTTGAAGTAGTGCCAGAGTTTGCGCCGCGTCAAGACGACGGCATATAGCAGCTTCTGGATTTGTGGGTATCGGACCTTGGTTTCCGAGAGCACCTTGCTAATGAAATAGACCGGCCTCTGGACAAGCAAGGCATGTGCTTCCTCGGCCCTCTCGACAACCAAGACCGCGCTGACTACTTGTGATGTCGCGGCGACATAAAGTAGGAGCGGTTCTCCTGGGGTCGGAGGGACGAGAATTGGTGAATTAGAAAGTGTGGCCTTGAGTTTTGCAAGAGCCTCTTCGGCCTCGAGGGTCCATGAAAAGTGCTCCGATTTCTTCAGGAGGCGGTACAGAGGGAGCGCTTTTTTGCCGAGGCGCGAAATGAAACGGCTGAGCGCCGCCAAGCAGCCTGTGACCCTCTGTACACCCTTCAGATCTCGGATGGGGCCCATCTTGGTTATCGCAGAGATTTTTTTGGGATTGGCCTCGATGCCGCGTTTAGACACGATGAACCCTAAAAGCATACCCCGAGGAACGCCAAAGATGCATTTCTCTAGATTGAGCTTGATGTTTTTTGCCCGGAGGCACTTGAACGCAACGTCGAGGTCGTTTACCAAATTGTCGGCTTGTTTGGTCTTGACAACGATGTCATCGACGTAAGACTCGACGGTTGGTCCGATGTGTTCCCCGAAAACGTGTTGCATGCATCGCTGGTACGTAGCCCCTGCGTTTCGGAGACCGAAGGGCATCGTAACGTAGCAATACATGCCGAATGGGGTAATGAATGAAGTCGCGAGCTGGTCAGACTCCTTCATTTTGATCTGGTGGTAGCCGGAGTATGCATCTAAGAATGAGAGAGTTTCACATCCCGTAGTGGAGTCAATGATTTGATCAATGCGTGGCAAAGGAAAGGGAACTTTTGGACATGCTTTATTTAAACTAGTATAGTCTACACACATCCTCCATTTCCCACTCTTTTTCTTAACTAATACAGGATTAGCTAGCCACTCAGGATGATGAACCTCCTTGATGAATCCGGCCTCCAGCAGCTTGTGTATCTCCTCGCCGATGACCCTGCGCTTCTCCTCGTCGAAGCGGCGTAGGCGTTGCTTCACCGGTTTGGATCCGGCCCGGATCTCCAAGGCGTGCTCGGCGACTTCCTTGGGTATGCCCGGCATATCCGAGGGACTCCACGCAAAGATGTCGACGTTTGCGCGGAGAAAGTCGACGAGCACTGCCTCCTATTTAGGATCGAGGGTGGCGCTGACGTTCAGCGCCTTCCCCTTGGGATCAGCAGGGTCGAGGGGCACGAGCTTGACATCTTCCGCAGGCTCGAAGCTGCCGGCATGGCGCTTTGGGTCGGGAATCTCGTTGGCGAGACCGTCGAGGTCCGCAGCCAAGGTCACCGACTCCAAAACAGCCTCGCCGTGCTCGACACACTCGACGTCGCACTCGTAGGCATGTTCATACGAGGGCCCTACAGTGATGACACCGTTTGGGCCTGGCATCTTGAGCTTGAGGTAGGTGTAGTTCGGGACTGCCATGAACTTGGCGTAGCAAGGGCGCCCGAGGATAGCGTGGTACGTTCCACGGAATCCGACCACTTCGAAAGTGAGGATCTCCTTTCTGAATTTGGACGGTGTGCCAAAACAAACAGGCAGATCGACCCGTCCGAGGGGTTCCGCCCGTTTCCCTAGCACGACTCCATGGAAGCCCCCGACGCTAGGTTGGAGGCACGTTCTCTCGACCCCCAGGAGGTCAAGGGTCTGGGCGTAGATGATGTTGAGGCTACTTCCGCCGTTCATGAGCACCTTGGTGAGGCGTGTGTTGGCGATGACGGGATCAACAACAAGCGGGTAGACTCCTGGATTGGGGACATAGTCAGGATGATCATCACGGTCGAAAGTGATGGCTACCGCAGACCAGTCAAGGAAGTGAGGGACTACCGTTTGTACGGAGAAAACCTCACGCCGCTCTCGTTTGCGCTGGCGCACCGAGAGGCGGGTCGAGGGTCCTCCGTAGATCATGAAGCAGTCGTGGATCTCGGGGAATCCCTCATCCTTGTCGTCACCCTTGGGGTCTTCCTTCTTGTCATCCTTCTTGCCGCCTACGCCCTCAAAGTACCTGCGGAGCATGTGACAATCTTCGAGGTTATGGTTAGTGGGTCCCTTGTGGTAGGGACACGGCTCTTTGAGCATTTTGTCGAAGACGCCCCCACCGGGGGGGGCCTCGCGGCTTCTTGCGTTCTGTGGCAGCGACAAGCTCGTCGGCCGGGGCCTCGAGCTTGCCCTGCTGATTCTTCTTCTTCTTCTTACGGTTGTTCCTCTTGGAGCCCTGGCTGGAGCCCGTAGGATCGTCGGCCTTCTGCTTCCCTCTGTCTTGCTCACCGCCAAAGATGGCACCAACTGCCTCCTCGCCGGCGGCAAAGTTGGTGATGATGTCCATCAATCCATTGGCAGTGAGTGGGGTGTTACGGCCCAACTTTTGGACCAACTCCTTGCAGGTGGTTCCGGAGAGGAAGGCCATAATCACGTCGGAGTCGGTGACGTTGGGGAGCTCGGTGCGCTGCCTGGAGAAGCACCGGATGTAATCCCGGAGGGATTCACCCGGTTTCTGCTTGCAGCTCCGGAGATCCCACGAGTTGCCGGGGTGCATGTAGGTCCCCTTGAAGTTTCCCTCGAACACCCTCACGAGATCGTCCCAGTCGTGGATCTGCCAAGGCGGGAGATCCTCGAGCCAGGCTCGAGCGGTGTCGGAGAGGAACAGGGGGAGCTGTTGGATGATGACCCGGTCATCAGTGGCCCCACCCAGCTGACACGCCAAGCGGAAATCGGCGAGCCAAAGTTCGGGTTTGGTTTCGCCGTTGTACTTGGTGAGAGTCGTGGGAGGGCGAAACTGAGCCGGGAGTATCGTCTCGCGGATAGCCTTACTGAAGACCCGAGGGCCCGGAGGCTCGGGTGAGGGGCTACGATCTTCTGAGCTGTCGTAGCGCCCGCCCCTATGCACGTGGTAGCCTCGAGCCACACCGTCACCGTGCTTGCGCGTGCGGCGCTCGACGATGTTGCCACGGGTGTCTCGAGGTTCACGGTCGTCAGCGATGGGCTCAGGGGCAGGAGCCACCGGGTTTCGCCGGGCAGGCTCGGGATGAACCGAGGCCTCTCTCTTATGTCGGGAGGGCTCAACGAGCCGCTCCGAGGCAGGCTCGCGTCGCCTTGAGGCAGAGCTCTCGGCCTGCTGCATGGCAGCGGTGAAAGTCCCTAGTTTGGTTTTGGCTAATTGATGAAACCTAGGACTAACCTTTGTATCTAAGTGGATGATTTAGATAAAGGTGGTCATTGAATATGAAACATGACATTGACTCATATGACCAAAATGGTAAAGACCAAGATGAGGCTTGGCTCGATGGACCGGTTGTGAAGGTGAAGGGCTAGTCGAGGCTTTGAAGCGAAGGACCATGCGATGGTGAAGCTTGAGCAAGACTTGGCGCCGATGGACCGATGCAACGGTGAAGAGCAAGTGAAGTCAAGGTCGATGGATCGAGATGGTCATGTGATGATATGAAGTGGATCATATTATTTGGAGAAACAAAATGGGCTCAAGGCAAAGGTATAACCATAGGGCCATTTTGTTTTACACTCAAGACACCATAGAGGGTGTGAGTGGTTTAGGGTCGATAGCCGAACTATTAAGAGGGGAAGTCTTATCGGTTATTCGACGCACGGGTGCCACTAGGTGAATTCGTGAAGTGCATTGCATGTAGGGCCTAGTGAGCTAACTAGAAAACCTTTGAAAATGATTGAGAAAAAGCTAACACACAAGCACATGGAGATGTACACTTGATGGTGTTGGCACATTTGTAAAGGAGAAGGTGTTGGAGTTGATTTTGATCAACTTGGTGAAGAGAAAAAGGTTTTTCGGTGTTATCCGGACACTAGGATGGCTCTTGGAGTGGAATACTGCTTTGATCCATTGTGAACTGGATCAAGTGCTTTAGTGGGTTGTGTAGCCCTCTGAGTAAGCTTTCCAAAATGTCCAAGATCATCGAAATCGGAGTTCGGAGCTAAGAGATATCGCCGTTTTACCGAAGAGTGGTCTGTGACCGGACGCGTCCGGTCAGCACCTGCGCGTCCGGTCAGTGCGTCCGGTCAGTGTTTTTCGTGGGCGAAAGTGACCGGACGCTGCAGCGAGTCCGGTCAGTGATGACCGGACGCGTCCGGTCGCGTCGGGAGCTTGCTGGAACCTCTCTGTTCGCTGTTTCGCTGCGACCTGCGCGTCCGGTCCCGTTAGTGACCACCGCGTCCGGTCAATACCAGTTTATACGCGCGAAAACTAGCCGTTGGAGCACGCTACTGACCTGCGCGTCCGGTCAGTTTCGACCGGCGCGTCCGGTCGTCCTGAAAAACGCTCAGTGGTGTAGCAACGGCTCTATTTGTATGGGATGCTTATAAATACTCGTTGGCCGGCCCTTGGGGAGGTCTCTTGGCATTTCTAACACTCTTGTGCATCCTTTGAACTAAAGCTTCTCCTCCCACTCATCTCTCTTGCTTGATTGCAAATCAAAAGTGAGATTGAGTGATCCCAAAGTGCATTGCATAGCTTGAGGGCATCTAGTGGCACTTATGGGTGGTTTAGCCGGTGGATTTCTTGTTACTCTTGGAGAGTACCGCTCCTAGCCGGCTTGGAGATTGTTGGAGGCGTTGGCAAGAGGAGGTGATTGTTCTTGGCCACCTCCGGTTGATTGTGAGAGGTTCTTGTGCTTTCCTCGGCGGGACGCCAAAAGAAACTCTAGTGGAATGCGCGTGTCATTGAGTTACCTCACTTGAGAGTGGTGTCTTGCGGTGCCTTGCGGGGCGTGCCTTGAGGGGCAAGTGACTTGAGGGTCACACCGGGAAACCATCTAAGTGTTAGTCGACACAACCGGTGACGTAGCTTGCCGGTGCACAAGTGAACACCGGGTGAACAAAAATATCGTGTCTCTTGTCTCCCGGTGATTGGTCTTCATATTGTGTTGTTGTCAATATTGATTGATTGTATATCATCTTGGTGGTTGGCAACATCTTCTCTTCACCGTCGGTATAAGAATCACAATCCTCTCTCTTGCACTTACTTTTACTTGACTATCTTGTGTAGCTCTAGTGGTAGCTTTGCTAGTAGTGTTGTTAGCTTGTTCTCTAGTGTAAAATTAGTGACATAGCTCTTGTGTGAACTAGAGATCATAATCTACTAGACTTGAGGATAGGAGGCTTGCATCACAACCTTTGGCTAAGCAAAACTCGCTTTACGCCGTTTGTTATTCTAACAAGTTTGCTTAGTGGCATTTGTAGAATTTTTATAGGCTATTCACCCCCCTCTAGCCATTTAGGACCTTACAAGCGGTCTCGAGGAGTTCTCGGATTTCATCTCGAGCCCGACGGGCGTCAGGGTTTGACGGCTCGGGCATGTTGCGGAGGAGCATGGCGACGGAGACGACGTTCTGGCTGGCTCGAGCGAAAACCAGGGGGTCGACCACCCGGTCCTCGTCGATGCGATGGTTGACGTCGTGAGCTCTTTCGCGAGCTCTTCCGCCAAGTGTGTGTGCCGCGCGCTCACGCTCGAGGGTTTGTTGGAGTAGATGTAGGTTCTCACGTTCCTCGTCGAGCCTTTCCTGCAGCTCGTGAATTTGCTCGAGCTGCATTCCTTGATCCGCAAGGAACTGAGCCTCGGCTCGCTCGACAGGAAGCGCGACATGGGGTGTCGTGTGCCTTCCTTCGACTGGCTCTTCTTCCTCTGATTCCGACGTGCTTTCAACGTCGACGTTGAAGCATTCGCGGGTCGGATCGTAGGTGTCATCAGCCGAGTCGGAGTCAGGAGCGCCAAAGTAGTAGTACGACGGGGGAATGTGAGGCCGTTGCAGATTGCCTCCGTGATCGTGACGCTGAGAAGCGGTCACACGAGGCTCTGTTTCTGGGGTTTCCGTAGAATCCAAATAATCAGAGGCTGGCGTGGATGCAACGAGGTCCAGAGTGGAGCGTAGATGGTGCCCGGGAAGTTCCTCGTAGGCACTCATGCTAGTGCTTACGGAGGAAGCGTAGGTCCGGGCAACCGAGTCTAGCCCAAACGGGAATGGTGATGGAGATGTCGCTGTCCGCGCGGGGACGGCCGATCCGGGCAGTGGTGGTGTCTCACCGGATGGGGGAGCGGCGGAATTCTCCATCGGCATCCTACCCTCAGCCAAGCTCATCCTACCCAGACCCAGAACGAGAAAGTCTGGGTTGGCGTCTAGCTGAGGGGCGCCGGATTGGGGAATCCCACTACCCTCCGCAAGGTGGAGACGGTGGTTGCGCCGGGCTCGTCGTCGTCTGGCAGCTCGCGCCTGTCGAGAGCAACGATACCGGCGGAGTGCTCCCCCAGGCTGGGAGAGCTCGTAATCCTCGTCGGTCGGGTGTCTGGGTGGGAGGAGGACCATATCATAGCCATAGCCGAGCGACATGAACTCCAAACTCCCAAACCAGATCACCGTGGCCAACGAGATAGGACGTTCGGGGTCAGCCATCCAGGAAAAAAGGCGGGAAAGCGACGTTGGCACGCAGCGGTCCCCTACCTGGCGCGCCAACTGTCGGTGTTCGGTCCCGAGGGGGTCCTAAACCGACGAGTGAGTGTTGCGTGTCCCTTATCCTGGATGGTTGTGCAAGGAGAACACGCGAGGGTTTATCCTGGTTCGGGCAGAAGAAAGCCCTATGTCCAGCGGGGGGAGAGAGTTATGTATTTCCTTGCACCGAGGTGCTTGCGTAGGGGTTACAAGCTTGTGAGAGAGGGCCACGAGCCCAAGTCTCAAAGGAAAAGAAAAGTACAGAGATGATTGCTTGAGATGTTGATCTCTGTGTGGGGAGCTTTGGAGTGCTTGGCTCTTGGCTTCGGACTTGTGTGTGGTCTGTTGTTTGTTGTCTTGGGTTTGTCTGCCATCGATGTAGAGTCCGGCCTGCCCTTTTATAGGGTAAGGGGAGGCCAGGACGCCGAAAGTCTTGAGGCGATGTTTTGTCGATCCCTGTTGAGATGACTATAGTGACGTGCCCTGGGAATGGCCGGCCATCCCTGGACACCACGGCGTTGTTGGGGACGAGACGACGAAATGACCCGGAGCACCGTGCCATACCGTCCTCCCGTCCCTGTTGAGCTGTGCTGAGCATCGAGGCTGGGTCGAGACCGGATCGGGTCCGGATGGATAAGGCCGAATCCCCGGGATTGTGGAGTACGGGCCTTGTCGTATTCTTCCTCGAGGGTGATTGGCGATAAACAGTGCAAGGTAAGGCGAGCATAGTGACAGATTTCACTTCCTATCAAGGGATGGACAGTAGGAACAGTGAGGACTGACACCGGCATTGCTCCCACGTCGATCCTGGTTGCGGCCATGCCGGTGACTGGGAGTAGGTAATCGCATTAAATGCTCAGACTTTTGTCCTGGGGTAGGTGAAGTGAGTGGATCGAGCATTCCGACCCGGGGTCACGCGAGTCGGAGTCTTTTCGGCGGGCGGACGGGCCTCGTGCAAGTAGGAGTGCGGTCGAGGCGTTTTGTCGTGCGGGACGGGGCGCGGTCGAGGCGCTCCCGTCGAGGGTGCCTCGTACGAGTCGGAGACGGGATGCGGTCGAGGCACTCCGTCGAGCTGGCCTCGTACGAGACGGACCCGATACGCGGATTAAGGTGGGCTGCGTTTTGCCGCGGTTTCAGTCGTTTTGGTTTTTTATTATTGATGGATGTGGGTACCCCCGTAGTGTTGGTACCGACAACTATGCAAGGTTCAAACACTTAAAGTGCATATGAAGTACATGACGATGAACTAAATAACACAGAACATGCCCTAGGTACATGATTTACCTAAAGTACATTAGATTAAACACATTACATACTACATCGACCACATTGTCTATGATTAAACCATACAACTAGCCAACTACTGAGTGCAACGAGGCCACTTTTTTTTCTAGGCATCAGGATTCTCCTCTGAAAGCATCTAGGCCCCGAGAGTTGGTTTCGGCAATTGATGACAACGCATTATTACCATGACTAACGTGTGTTTTGTAGAAACTTTGATAAGTTAGGTCATGGGATTGGTAACTGCTTTGGGCACTGTGGTATTCATGCCCCTTGATGGAAATCATTTCGGTTTTCAAAGGATTAACGACAAGATTAAGGACGGTTAGTTCCGGATGTCAAGGTGTTGAGTTACATTCGGAATAGTCATTAGGATCTTCGCTTTTTTCCTTTGGCCGTACTATAAAGGGGGGCTTGAGCGAGTAGCTTGACCTAGGTGAGTCTTTTGTTTAGGTGTGGTGCACACTTGTCAAACTTAGCACTAGGTAGCTCAGGTAAAGCTCAAAGTTTAGTTGGAAGCAACTCGGTTCAAGTTGTGTCGCGTTTCGAAGTCGTTTGAGCCGTTTACCCTTGACCGGACGCGGTCTCTGTCTCGACCGGTTAGTTCTGACAGTCACTGCATTTCAGCTTGGTTGACCGGACGCGGTTCTTGCGAGGACCGGACGCATCGGTCATGTTGACACGTGTCTCAGCGGGAAAAAGAACTGATCGGACGCGACTGGAAAATGATCGGACGCGTCCGGTCACGTTCCAGTAAGGTACTTTGCTGACCTGACGCGTCCGGTCATCACTGATCGGACACGACCGAGCGTCAGGTCAAAGTACAGTAAGGTCCTTGCACGACCGGATGCGTCCGGTCACCCCTGATCGGTGCGTCCGGTCACTCAGCAGTGTCGATTAGTTTTTCGACCGTTACAATCGACCGGCGCGTCCGGTTACGTCGATCGGCGCGTTCGGTGTTGGGCATTCTTAACGTCATTACCAAAAGTAGACTTAGTTTTCTAATTCTGATAACGGTGCCAAAAATGCCGAACCTATCCCTCATGCCACTTAAGCCAAGTTGTCATCCTCAGCATGACATGAGAGACGCGGTATTGAAATATGCAACTGCTCTTCTAAATAAATAATAAATAAGATCTGCAAGCGCACAGATTAATACCGATGTAGCATTTTAACCGGGAAGTATTCCAGGTATCGTTATTTATATTTTTACCACTGGGAAGGGATTACTAACATCAATGTTGATTATGGAATGGAATATAGGAATGAGTATCAATCATTGCATGTATAAGTGAGAGCATTCATCTATCTCTTGCATACAGGGGTAAGTGTCACATAAAATATAGATAAAGTATGAATGGTGACAAAGATAATTAATCTGATCAGCTAGCCACATATAATAATGATAAGCACCTCAACAGATATTCTAGCAAGTCATTAGCATGGTATTAGGACGAACTACAAGGATATTTCCTAAGTTATTCTTAACTATAAAGTCTAGCATATCATAGTTAGTGCAAGTACACTTGGCAATCATTGCGAGAAAGGACTACGCCCATGCATAGTGATATTATCAAGGAAGATGAGAAACATAGCAATCACTCCCCCGTAATAATGTTGCTCTGCCTGCCTTACACACGGGAGGGGGACTATATAAGAACCAACGAAGCTGTCACCATCGCGGACCACCCCACGATCCGGCATATAAGGTGCAATCGCAGATAAATATGGTCTAAGCACCACGCCTACACAATATTTATCATTTACCCATGGATCCGATGGATAAACGCTATACGATCCTAAACATGTATATAATTCCAATCTAACTAAGCCAAGCGTATAACTACGATAAACTAAGAACAATATAATTGCAAACATAAACAAGTAGAGCATAGTCATAATCAATATATTGAAATAGAACAAAGTTGTATTCATAATATTGAAGAACAAAGATGAACAATGAAGAACAGTAGAGGAATTACCAAAAATCCTCTTGACAGATCCGGAAACCAATCGAAGATTGACTCCTTCTAGTTCTAATCCTATGTAGCTATGCTATACTAGAGATCTAGTTGATGTGGTGGCTCTAGGGCTTGATCAGAGACTCTCCTCCTGAGATTAGGGTTTAAAGAATTGAGAATAAGGGAGTGCCTCCTCCAGGGGCCAGGGGTCCTGCTTATATAGCCCCCTCAAGTGAGCGTGGGCCGTCGGATCAAACCGACATTAATCGCACGGTTTTCCTTGATCCCTTAGGTCGGTGGAGCATAATCCGCGAGATGGAGCCTGATTGGCTCTCAGGCCAGGGCGGGCGCCCTAGGGAGCAGGGCGGGCGGCCTGCCTCCGGGCCCGTTCGGCCTCCCGTTCGATCTCGTGGCTTCTGGAGTATTCTAGATGATAGAAAATCGGTGAACACGTTATTATCTCTATGTAAACCCGACGTGTGGGCCTTTCCTCCGTATTTTCTGATAACCCCCTGCAGAAACAGACAAACACCAAAACTCGTGGAATTCTGTCAGATAAAACCCTAAGTCTAGGTGTTGGTTGCATTTGGATCCTTTCCTTTATTTATTTAATAACTATATTTGGTACTTAAGGACCATCAACAAACTCCCCCAAGCTTACCTCTTGCTTGTCCCTGAGCAAGGATAGACTCATTATGGATCAGAAGTTGCTGCAACGCCTTTGAATGTTGACGGTACATATGCTTTCAAATAAGGTCTCATCCCTGAGTTAGAGTAAACTGTCAAGATTTAAAACTTACTCATTTTACCTTTCACCATGGGGCTTGCAACCGTCACCTGCATCTTGAGTGGTTAAAAGATAGAACGGTCTAGTCAAACGCCATGTCTCTTATTCTTGATCAGCTATAGCTCTGGAGTTTTTGCAAATTTTTCAAATAAAACTCAGAGATTCCTTGTATGACTTTCTCGGGTCTCTCTTTTATGGTATTTCTGGATCCTTACCAAGGCAGTAATGGTATATGCCTTCTCTCTCAAAGTATGTGGTATTTATGGTATAAGGCGTAGTGACATTGCCTTCTCTCTCACCCTACTCTAATAAGGCTTTGATATCTGGAGCTCATAGGTGGGAGATACAGTATACATACTCATAGAACATTTATTGCATAGTCAAACCATGGATCCAGAGAAATAAGTCAATAAGTCAAATCAAGATGTGCATGTGTGGTGAATGAGTGGTGTATGGTGATGATGGTGATAACAAAAGTCTAATGCTCTTTTTGAGGGAATACATACCTTTCTTGCTTTTTAAAACTTTTGAGGGGAATGAGATGTTCTATTATTTTTTTTTCTCTTTTTGTTCTCTCAGGTGGGTATCTTGTACCCCTAATTCTACTGTCGGACACTTGTCCATTTTTACCTCTCATCTCACTTTTTCTTTCTTAGAGGTTCCGAGCACTTGCTCCTTTTTATTTCCTCGTATTTATATTTTTTTAGAGCAATCTCCCTCTTTTGAAAATATAGCAAGTGGTAGTAGAAATGACTTGAGCATTAACTTCACAGGGAATAACAGGAATGGGATAATGTTTTTGGCTATTCTCTCCCGGGTCAGGAGTAGAATAATTTTGGGTGAATCTGGAGATGGAAATGAGTGGATATATGTGGATGCGTACTTCCGAAGTAGAAGCAGCATGTATGAGTGAACGTGCAAGTGAATCTTGATTTTAACCACATGACAAGTTCTTAAGGGTCTACACAACTTGACCACACTCAATGCCCATAAGCAGTAAGTAGTAAAAGTGCGGCTCTTAATCTAATAAGCATGTATATATGGCTGTGGTAGGAATTTAAACTCTCATCATACAGGAACTCATCATGCAACATTTTAAAGATTTTTAAAGATAAAATTCTCCAGAATTCTAGCATCTCTAGGAACAGATAAACAGCAGCTCAATCTTCCCATATCATATCCGTTAACAACTTAGACTTCAGATCAAGTTCTCTTCCCACTAGTTCAGGTTTAGAGCCAGTTTTAAATTATAACAGTTATGTCTAAACTAGAGAGAGAACAAATTTGAAAAATTAGGCAGAGCAACTATTCATCATATCCATGCTAGAGTTTTATTTTCAAGATTCAGTTTAGCATAGCTACTTTATTTATTTATTAAACTAAGCAAATATATATAAACACAAAATATTTATTTGGGTTTTCATGATTATGCATCTTTTTATTTTAATAAAGCATAGGTATAAATGTAGATAAAAATACTTATCGGGATAAATGGGGGTGCTCTCCCCCAAGCTGGATCTTGACGTAATTTCTTCTGATGTAGCTAGCAGGTGCAGAGGTGTATTTGAATGTCAGCAGCACCTGACAACGATTAGGATGTCCTCCATCTGCTAGTCTTCCTGAATTCTGTGGAGCTCAAATAGACAACAAAGCTTCGTGGAACTTGATTAAGCGTTAGCATAAATATCTAGCCTTTATCATGTTTGAGCTTCCTTGATAAATGTCACTCTCTATTTTTATTTTCATTTTTATAGAACAGAAAAAAAATATATATTATTATTTTTTTTATGCCACCACAGTGAATGTACTTATGGGTTTTATGCCACTCGCATACTCACATGGGGCTTACTGTTTTCAACATTTTTTTAAGACAGAATGAACATGATTAACTGAGCAATAATTAAAGGGAAAATGATAACTACCAAGTTTACCTCTTGGCACGGCGTTCGGTGTTTTTAAGTCCTCCGAACAGGACTTTTTTTCTTCTTAGTTGTCCTGGGATTTGGGTGGCGTAGACGGTGGTTCCGGTAGTGCCTCCTCTTCTTGTGTAACTGTCTTCACTTTCCATACCCGACTTGGTGCTTCGGTCTCCTGTTGTGTATCCTCGGGCCTTATGACCTCTCCTTCATAGTCTGCCCATACGTCCTTGATGGTTTGCCTCCTTTGGTTACGGTTACGTCGCCTTCTTCTTGTCCTGACCTGCTTAGAATCTTCAACTATATAGTTAGGGTCATTAAAGTAGCGGCGTACCTTCTCAGAGGGGAAATGCATATGGACTTCTCCGGTTCCAATGTATATGATTGCTTTGACGATGCCTAGGAACGGTCTTCCTAGGATGATGGGTGGATCGTACTCGTCGTCTCCCATGTCAATGACCTGAAAGTCTGTATGGACAAAATGATCGTTAATTTTAACAGGGACATCGGTTACTATACCTTCGACCTTTCGGGATGTCTGATCTGCCATCTAGAGCTGAGTGTATGTTGGTTTTAAGGGCATGGTCCCGTACAAGAGCTGATAGGTGACTGTGGCCATTATGTTGACGCCTGATCCAGTGTCGCAGAGCGCCTTCTGAAAGGAGTATCCATTGATTGAGCACTCAATGCTTGGCATACCTGGGTCGTCCTTCTTGTTTAGGAAGGGCGACTTGAGTCGACCATCTTGACCTCCTTGAACTGCAGTGACCATCTTAGCTGATTCGGTCCATCCTTGGTTGTTCTTGTTCTGCTTGTTCCTCCTGTTGGTCCTCTTCCTTGGTTCATGTTGGGGTTGCTCTAGGATTTGTGTAATCTTGTTCTTGAAGGAAAACGTCTCCTTCCTTCCCTTGATGTTGAAGTTGATCTTCGCAGCGCTGGCGTAGATGACAGCTCCCGAGGTGTTCAGGAATGGCCTTCCCAGAATAACTGGTGACCTCTCATCGGACCCGGTCTCTATCACCACGAAGTCAGCTGGAGCATACGAGGTACCAACTCGGACACACATGTTCTTTAATATTCCTTTAGGAAAGCTTAGTGTCCGATCTGCAAGCTGCAAACACATAGTTGTTTCCGATAAAGGATATGTAAAGATTTTTCATAGAGTACCCTGGGCATAATGTTGACGCTGGAGCCAAAGTCACAGAGTGCTTCTGGAAAGTCCACCATGCCGATGGAGATCGGGATGACGGGGCATCCTGGATTGCCTCTCTTGACTGGCAGAAGGTCATTATGTACTCCGATAGCGGGATTACTCCAATAGTTACCTGCATCAAATATGTCTACAAGATTTGCAGATTCTAATCCTTCCGGTTGTGATGGTATACCGGGGTTAGTAGTAGGAACAGCAGCAGCTATTTGATTTAACTGAGATTCAATCATTTTATTAAAGCTAATTTGGTTTTTGATGGCAGTAGAGAAATTATCCATTCTATTATTTATGTTTTCTAGTATTTTATCATTGGATGCCAATTTCTTAGACAAGTTATCCATTAGCTTTCCTTGATTAGACACTAACTCTCTCAGGGGTGGAAAATTATTATTGTTGTTGTAAGAGTTATTGCCTTGATAATTACCTGAGTAGTTACCTGAGTAGTTAGGCCTCTGTTGATTCCAACCTTGATTTTGTTGAGGACGGTTGTAGTTGTTGTTGTTGTTGATGTACCTTGCATCCTCAAGCATCTCAGGGCAGTGATTGCCTGAGTGTCCAGTGTCTCCACATTCCTCACAAGTCATGTGAGAGTCGTAGACGTTCATGACTTCTCTTTTGTCTCCAGCTTTGTCATCGAGCTTTTTCATGAGTAGGTCTAACTTTGCAGACAGCATGTCTACCTCCTTGAGCTGGTGCATACCTCCACCCTTCTTGCGTGTTTGGATCCTCTCTTCGTTCCAACCTTGGTTGGACGCCATCTTCTCCACAATGGCTGTAGCTTGTGGTATGGTGAGTGATAGAAATGCGCCTCCAGCTGCAGCATCCATGGTCTCACGAGCACTAGTGATGAGCCCATGATAGAAAGTCTGCATAAGTAGCCAGCTTTCCATTCCATGATGGGGACATTCTAGGATGTAATCTTGAAAGCGCTCCCATGCTTCTGGAACGGATTCATCATGTTGTTGCTGAAAACTTGTAATCTTTCCACGGAGAGCATTGGTCTTGCCCATGGGAAAGAACTTAGCCAGAAAGTTCGTAGAGCAGAGTGCCCACGTAGTGTTCTTATCCTTCGTCGCGTAGAACCACTGCTTCGCTCTCCCCAATAGTGAGAATGGGAAAAGGCGAAGTAGTATGGCGTCTCTGGGAACATCTAATATAGTGAATGTGCTGCAAATCTCTAGGAAGTATTGGAGATGAGCACTTGCATCTTCGTGCGGCTTCCCACAAAACTGGTTGGCTTGTACCATGTTGATGAGCCCTGGCTTGAGCTCAAAGTTCTTGTTGATGGCCGCGGCAGGTCCAGTGCGGATGTTGTCCGTAGTGGGAGCTGAGAACTCGCGGATCGTCTTGTTCGCCATGGCTGCGAACTCTGTTGACAAATTTCGGATGAAACTTCGGCGGTCTTCTGAAATGGATGAAGTGTTGCATCGAAGTGTTGACTTCTTGAGCTTGGCTCTTGCCCCTCTGATTAATGCTTCGGGGTTGTCAACAAAATTTTCTAGAAGATGTCCTCTATTCATACATCACCCTGCAAAACAATAAGAATGGAAAAATACAGGGGTAAATCTGTATGGGAGAATTGATGATCTCAATCACTTAATGATGCGAATGATGACTCAAATTCCGTATTCATTCCTTGTTAGTAAATCAACCTTCCCCAGCAACGGCGCCAAAAATGCTTGTTGGGCATTCTTAACGTCATTACCAAAAGTAGACTTAGTTTTCTAATTCTGATAACGGCGCCAAAAATGCCGAACCTATCCCTCATGCCACTTAAGCCAAGTTGTCATCCCCAGCATGACATGAGAGACGCGGTATTGAAATATGCAACTGCTCTTCTAAATAAATAATAAATAAGATCTGCAAGCGCACAGATTAATACCGATGTAGCATTTTAACCGGGAAGTATTCCAGGTATCGTTATTTATATTTTTACCACTGGGAAGGGATTACTAACATCAATGTTGATTATGGAATGGAATATAGGAATGAGTATCAATCATTGCATGTATAAGTGAGAGCATTCATCTATCTCTTGCATACAGGGGTAAGTGTCACATAAAATATAGATAAAGTATGAATGGTGACAAAGATAATTAATCTGATCAGCTAGCCACATATAATAATGATAAGCACCTCAACAGATATTCTAGCAAGTCATTAGCATGGTATTAGGACGAACTACAAGGATATTTCCTAAGTTATTCTTAACTATAAAGTCTAGCATATCATAGTTAGTGCAAGTACACTTGGCAATCATTGCGAGAAAGGACTACGCCCATGCATAGTGATATTATCAAGGAAGATGAGAAACATAGCAATCACTCCCCCGTAATAATGTTGCTCTGCCTGCCTTACACACGGGAGGGGGACTATATAAGAACCAACGAAGCTGTCACCATCGCGGACCACCCCACGATCCGGCATATAAGGTGCAATCGCAGATAAATATGGTCTAAGCACCACGCCTACACAATATTTATCATTTACCCATGGATCCGATGGATAAACGCTATACGATCCTAAACATGTATATAATTCCAATCTAACTAAGCCAAGCGTATAACTACGATAAACTAAGAACAATATAATTGCAAACATAAACAAGTAGAGCATAGTCATAATCAATATATTGAAATAGAACAAAGTTGTATTCATAATATTGAAGAACAAAGATGAACAATGAAGAACAGTAGAGGAATTACCAAAAATCCTCTTGACAGATCCGGAAACCAATCGAAGATTGACTCCTTCTAGTTCTAATCCTATGTAGCTATGCTATACTAGAGATCTAGTTGATGTGGTGGCTCTAGGGCTTGATCAGAGACTCTCCTCCTGAGATTAGGGTTTGAAGAATTGAGAATAAGGGAGTGCCTCCTCCAGGGGCCAGGGGTCCTGCTTATATAGACCCCTCAAGTGAGCGTGGGCCGTCGGATCAAACCGACATTAATCGTACGGTTTTCCTTGATCCCTTAGGTCGGTGGAGCATAATCCGCAAGACAGAGCCTGATTGGCTCTCAGGCCAGGGCGGGCGCCCTAGGGAGCAGGGCGGGCGCCCTGCCTCCGGGCCCGTTCGGCCTCCCGTTCGATCTCGTGGCTTCTGGAGTATTCTAGATGATAGAAAATCGATGAACACGTTATTATCTCTATGTAAACCCAACGTGTGGGCCTTTCCTCCGTATTTTCTGATAACCCCCTGCAGAAACAGACAAACACCAAAACTCGTGGAATTCTGTCAGATAAAACCCTAAGTCTAGGTGTTGGTTGCATTTGGATCCTTTCCTTTATTTATTTAATAACTATATTTGGTACTTAAGGACCGTCAACATTCGGTCAGTGCGTATTTTGCTGAGTTGGCAGGTAACGGTTGGATTTGACTGTGGGGTGTATAAATACATCCCCTCCACCTCTTTTAGAGGTCTCTTGCTCATTTGTTCAGCTGAGAAACACATTTCAAGTGCAAGGAAGTGCAAGAGCTCTAGTGAGGGTAGTGATTTGAGAATCAAAGTTTGAAATCCCTCATTAGTGAGTAGGGAGTAGCAAGTGTGCATCCACCTTCTCATTTGGCTTGTTGCGGTCAAGTGAGAGTTCTAGCTTGTTACTCTTGGTGATCGCCATCACCTAGACGGCTTGGTGGTGATTGGGAGTTTGGTGATCATCCGGCGGAGCTTGTGGATGACCCAACTCATCTTGTGAGCGGTTTTGGGCGATTCACCGTGACGGAGTATCAAAGAATCAGCCCGTAGAGAGCACTTGATCCTTGCGCGGATCAAGGGGGAGCTACACCCTTGCGCGGGTGTTCCAACGAGGACTAGTGGGGAGTGGCGACTCTCCGATACCTCGGGAAAACATCGCCGTGTTCCTAACCCTTACTTTCAAGCATTTACTATCTTGTATTACTTTCATTGCTTGGTTTACTTTCCTAGAATTACCATGCTAGACTAGGATTGGAACTTAGGGTGCAAAACTTTTTACCGGTAGAATCACAAGGAACACTAGTAGGCACTAGGGGTGAACTTTGGCTTGTCGGATTTAATTCTTGCAAATAATTTTTAGAAAAGCCCAATTCACCTCCCTCTTGGGCATCTTGATCCTTTCATCCTCCATCGCTGCCTTCGCTCGGCGCACGCATTCAAGCTTCTTCTCCTTCTTCTCCCTACACGTAGCAACACGCCTCCTTTCCTCATCTTCCTTGTGCTCCTTTGCTGCTGCCTCCTCTCTGTGTCTCTTCTCTAATATCTCCAGACGCTCCGCATCCCACTCCTTCAGGCCTTGTAGAAGCCGCATGTCAGCCTCCTTGATCTCAGTGTTGATCCACTGCTCAAAATCACAGAGCGGTGGAGGGGTCTGCAGCAAATGCAATGGTTACAAATCAATTAATATGCAAGACTTCATATGACACAAATTAATTAATAAACAATAGCAATTTCTCACAATAAATGTACTGCGGCACTGACGCTCTGTAGGCTCCTATGCAAAATTAGAACACATCCAATATCTCTGCTTATACGTTGCCTCATCTTCGGAAATGTCTACCTTGTAAGGACCGTCACAGAAGCACATGGGTATTGGCACACCGCTAGGGAGCGGCTTTGGGACGTAGGGACTTTCGGTCATCCGTCCATAACTACAATTCAACAAATTCCATTCTAATATAACAAAACAAATAACAATAAATCCTAAAACCTAGGGTTTAACATATGATGAAAAAGATCGACGCATACCTTTGTTTTCTAGCTTTTCCACGCCTAGACATCTTACGGTTGTACAATACATACGAATTTTAAAAAGTGCATGAACCAATAACATGTGAAGTTTCATAGGTTAAGAATACGGCTTCATTTTACCAAATCAATTCGAAATAAACAAGGAAGGGTGAGAGGATACCTGGCTCTCAAAGATCGAAGGATAAAATCTAACTTTCCACGGTCCAATAGGTCGATTGAAGAGGTTGGCCGAAGTGGACAAAGGAAAAAACTGAAGAGGAGGAGAAAGAAAATGAGAATGGCTCGGGGAGGAAGAGTGGGGCTGGTTAAAGAGTGGGGTCTTGGCGTCAAGATCTATGGCGCCAAGGCTTGGCGCCAAAGAGGCTGGCACCAAGCCTTGGCGCCAAGACCCTTCCACGTCGGCGCCACGACGGCTGGGGCTTGGCGCCAATGAGGCTGGCGCCATGGCCTTATATCTTGGCGCTGGAGACTATGGTGCCAAGATTAGGGTCCATTTTTTGAAATCTTTCGGCCAAGGGCATATTTGAGACAATCTTTCGAAAAAGGCTAAAAAAACAAAAAGATGGCCCATCTGATCATACCATGTACGTTCCGTCAGCGCATATTGGATTGTTTCATTACTCGTCTATTGTCTTTATTTTTGAATTCTGCAGCTAAGCCATTTCTTTAAATTCTTGCTCGACCGAGTCATTTCTTTTAGTCTCTCTTTGTTCTATTCTAAGTCTCATGCCACAAACACAATCCTTTTAATCTAAACCAACTATGTCATTGTGGTTAGGGCATGGATGACTCTCTAGTCGCAAATAAGTGACGCCAGGTGATGTTTTAGATTTCAACATAGTTTTGAAAATGTGACTTTTGACTATTGATTTATTTACAAAATATTTATTAAGATATAGAAAATATATACTTTTGTAATCTTCATTTTGAGACTAACATTGATGTAGAAACAATTTTTAGAGACGCCATATTTTTTCCATAGATATGGCGCCATCAAGAACCATATATATAAAAATGGTTATAGAGACATCTTGTCTAAAGAAGTCTATTTCTATTTGGTATTTCCCGCCAATCCATTAAAATGTCCTTTATTTTTAGAGGCAGTTGGGACCAAAATCGCATTTCTAGAGATGGTTGGAGTTCCCAACCGCCTTTAGAAATATATAGAGGCCCCAACCATCTAAAGAAATCTATAATTTGTGGAGACATATAAGTAAAGATAGTTTTTTTTACTACCTCTATAAACCGATTTAGCCACCTCTCTAAAAAATGGTTATGTATAGTGTAATATAATAGTATAATTTTCACTATCAAAACTCGATACACTAAATGTAATATACAGTTAAAGGTTGAAACCGCCCTCAAATGTGACTTTGTGACTTCATGAAGTACTTAACATTCACCTACTCCCTCCTATGGTAAATGTTAGTATTGTGTACAATATTAGAAAAATACGTCAAACACATTTATGTGACTCTATTGACCGTGAAACCATGGCTTTTACTTATTTATGTGAGTTAGGTCTAATTTGGCACAGCTTGTCGTTACTGGGGCTCATCCGAACACCACACTGTAGCGCATACTATAGAAGAGTCGTTTTTTCTCTGTTTCCAGAACAAAGTAGAAGTTGGTGAAGCCATATTTTTTTCTAGCTTCACCAGCTGTAATTCTCTATCTACTTTAACATGGGCGGAAGCCCAAGGAGTTGAGAGGAACAAGCCCTTGACAAGAATGCCTTTGATTCTTGGTTTAGGTTTGCCAGACTCGCTTGCGTGAGCAAGCCTCGCCTTGCCAAGGCAAGCCAAAACTACTCTCGGCCAAAGTAAGGAAAAAGCTTGCTAGTATATATTCACCCGACAATAACTTGTGATCCCATCCAATTCTTCAGTGGCCAAGACATGGTTAACAATGTCTGCGGAACCAAACACTCTCTGAGCTAGTGTAGAAGTGTAAGGATGACTACCAAAAGGAAAAGGAAAATGAGAATTGGTAGAACCATCCGAGTTGTTTGGCTAACGGTTTCTGCAGCTGATAAGCCGGCTGATACTGATTTGTTGTGAGAGAAAAACACTATACTAGATAAGTAGTTCAAGCAAACGGGGCACCCACAGAACAACCTAGGCTAACCCTATTTAGAAGGGCTCTCGGCGGCTGGGCTCCTCTAGCTCCTACATTGTTCACCAAGATTCTTTTTGGCTCCTTCATTGTTCATGACACTGTTTATGAACAATTTTTTTAGCACGGAGTGAAAGTCGGGCCAAAAAAAAACCCAGCTAAACAGTCCCTTACAGTCGGAGAGAGAGGGATTGTTATGAGTTTTGCCCCTCCAACCAACTTCAACTTTAGAGTCATGCATGTGGGATTTATGAATTGACTTCAGGCGATATCATCATTGGGTGTTTTGATAATACTCCTAGATAGGAGTATTATGTATTGGAAAATACTCCTACCTGACCGTACCATATTAGCTTTAGAGACAAACTGAGAGTATACTAGGAGTTTATAGTGAAGAAAATATTCCTGACAAAATACTTGTCTCACGTCATTTGACACAACCGATCTGAGTTCTGACACACAGATGGTATATACGAAAGTAATTAATGGAAATACGATATCGATAATGTAAATAAATAAATAAAATATAATTTAGTTACAAGTGGCCAACAACAGGTTAAGAGATGAGTAAAGCACAATTTACATGTGTCTCATCCATCCAATCACATCATGAATGGCATGCAATCGAACAATCTCCAGACCAGAACCAAGAGCACAAACAGATAATTATCAGAGTAGGCAAAGGGATCATGCATAAAAGTGAGAGGAACCAAGGTAGTATATTAAAATTAAAGGATATATCAATTGAACAACGGTGGTAGCAGTGTAGCACCAAGCAAAGCAAATCCAGCGCATGCGTCAAACACCACATGCACGCACCGGCACTCCACACAACACACGGACGGAGGCATGCAGTAGGTAGTGAGAAAAAAGCACACACGGTACCTGCAGCCTCTCTTCGTTCTCTTGCACACACACACTACTCACACATCTCATGGATGTATCCTCCTATCACAGTACCTTAGTTTGATTAGCTTGCAGCAAGTGACATCAAGTTCTACAGCAACAACGAACTAACGTACATCAGGCAAGAACAACGGAACGGAAGCTGCGTAGTAGCTTGTTGGCACGAGTCACCAGCAATGGCCATGACGCACGGCCGGCCGGCCTATATAGCTAGCTCAGAGCCAGAGCGCGCCGGCCTCCTTGAGGAGCGGGACGAGGGAGCCGTTGATGTGCGCGGCCATAACCCGGTCCATGGCGCCGACCAGCTTCCCGCCGATGAAGACGACGGGGACGACGGGCGCGC
Source organism: Saccharum hybrid cultivar R570 (assembly GCA_038087645.1). Classification (NCBI taxonomy): domain Eukaryota; kingdom Viridiplantae; phylum Streptophyta; class Magnoliopsida; order Poales; family Poaceae; genus Saccharum; species Saccharum hybrid cultivar. The sequence goes on along the minus strand of JAQSUU010000216.1, from coordinate 26,269,781 downwards.
CGGCGGGGCCGTAGCCGAGGAGGCGGGCGAGGGCGCGCTCCAGCTCGCGTCCCCGTGGGTCCAGGTCCAGCTCGTGCACCGTCGGGTGCACGCCCATGCCGCAGAAGAGCCGCTTCACGGCGTGGCACATGCAGCAGCTGCTCACGCTGAACACCACCACCGCGCTCTCCGACGCCAGCCGCTCCACGCGCGCCACCGCGCTCTCCGCCATCGTCGTCGTCGCCGCCACCGCCGCCGGCATGTACCACGCCTGCTCCGCCGCCGCGTACTGCATTGTCGCTCGCTACTGAAAGTGAAAGGGGGTCGGTCTGTTGCCGCTAAAGGCGAGCACACGCAGCAGGTGTTGTGAGAGGAGCTAGCTAGTCTCTGCTGGCTGGCTGGCCGGCTGCTAGCTGGAAGCAAAGGCTGGCAATGAGCTCTGAGGTCTTTGGTGAGAGCTTGAGGTCTTGGTGAGTGATGAGCAGGAAATGAAAGCTGCATATATAGAGGAGGGAGGGGGTGGTTTGGTAATTTGGGGGAGGCAGGGAAAGGAGGATAGGAACTTCCAAGCCAATGAGGTCTTTTTGGGGTTCTAAGCCAATGCCGATTTTCCCTCTCTTTCGTGTTTGCCACTAGTACTTATTTAGTTATTTTATTGTCCAATGTCTGATGATGTGATGATTTCAGACTAGCAGGAGCAGTAACTTGATACTGTAGTTAGTTATAGTAACCACCAGTCACCGAGAAGTAATGATCTTTGGTTTGGCCGTAACTATAGTTTATCTTTGATGCTTGGATAAGTAGCCAACATGGAGTAGCTGGGAAAGAAGTGAAACATGTCAGCCAAAACGTGTGAGGCTCCTATGGAACCATCAACCATGGTGCGTTTAACTGGGAATCTGAGATCTTTGTCTTGGAGAAGATGATATGCACATATTCTTACTTTCCTAAGCTACAGATGAAGATGTATATTTTGTGACAAATTACAATAGAAAACATTATGAGAAATGTAAAATTATACTCCATGCGGTGTAGTGTACAACATTTGACTTACCTTCTTGTATTTTTTTAAAACGTCCATTGTAGTGGTAGCTTTCTGCTGGCTTTCTTAATTGAGTTTTTTTCTTGTTGATGATTTAATTGAGTTCATAATGCACATCGAGAAAAAAAAACTAACCAGCATCTACAAAGATTTATCTAACAGTACTGTTTCGCCAATCCCATATGTCGTGCTGCATGGAGACAAGCAACTGGATGAATCGAACGCTAGGCTTTTCATGCCATTGCCGGAACACTGCAAGTGTATTACATCACGTAGATGTCCCTTTGTCCCCCTTGCCTTTGCGCATACCACTTTTCTGTGGCACAGCATGTCTTTATCACTGCAAAGTGAAGGCATTCCTGAAAAATTGTTGGAAGATTTGATGGCGAGAGGGAGTGGAAAGCCATGCAAAGACCAGCTTTTTCCTTCCACTGCACTTCAACGACTCTTCAGCCTATCTTTGACGAGTCATTTCAGGTTAAAAAAATTCTCAAAATGACATAAACAACAAATAATGATACTTCTTTTTTTTAAAAAAAAAGGGACAATGTTTAACAGTGGTTCAGATGTTGCATTTTAGCACCAAACTGTAAGATATAAAGGTTAGCAATTTAGCATGAGACTAGCAAACGTGCATTTGCGTTGCAACAGACTCGATGCATATAGGAATCGGACTTCATATAATTGCTAAATTCGAGTTGTTCTAACTTATATGAGCGTGGATCACATGCGAGGTAAGGAGGGTGCGATCCAATATATATTGAAATCAAACTCTGTATTCATTATCACGAGATGCGAGTTATTCTAAACTCTTATGAAAAAGAACCTCAACATTCATTAACAATTTTGTTTGTGTTTTGTCTTATTTCTGTTTTGAGATTTGCTCGATCATAAATGAGTCAAGCTAAAAAGCTTAAGCTAAAAGTCACTAGCCTCATGAGCTCAAGCAAAACGTATGTATTTCAAATTTGTTGTCCAATGCAAATCTTTGATCAAAGCCTACAAAACAAGACAATTGCTCAAGGTTGAGCCCAATTACTATATAGACACTGGTTCGCTAAGATTATACTACTCCTAATCATTAAACAACTTAAGGCTCACAAACTACTTGTGTTATAGATTCACCTTGGCCTCGATTCAAGATTTTCGTATCATTGTAACTAAGGCAGAAGATTTTAACCAAACAAACAACGCGCTTATGGCGAGCGTCCTAGGAGGTCTACTGGACTACAACCCGAGGCTGGACCGTCCTAGCATACAAATTTAAGTTTCGATATTACATAAATGGTATACGACCAAGATTTACGCAGCAGTGCAACCTAAGAGGTTGTCTTACGTCTCTGCTGCTACTACACGACCCAGTTCCGACATCTAGGAAGAGCGCGCCCAGTGCTTCGACATTAATTGGAAGCATTCATCCTAGCATCGAAGAGCCCCTCATAGGCCTTACGTCCTGACACGCTTGACGTTGATAGACCTATGGCCAAGCCCATAGATTGCATGATAAGGACCTCGCCTATCTTGGAAAAAGGCACCCAAGAGAGGCTTTGAGCCGACTGCTCCGCAACGGGAGCACCGACTTAGCAGACGACCGCTTGGGAGGTTGACGAATTAGCACGGAGTCGGCCATTTTCAACACTCGCTTGGTGAAGCTCTTGAAATGGCGTGCGGCGGTTGTCGATGTCCTAAGCCAAATGGTTGTTCGGCGGTGGCGTACTGAGTAGGTTAACGTCCGCCGTGGGCTTGACCGGACCAAAGACTGTTGGATAGCCTGCCTCGTCCTTCGTAGATATATCAGCAACCGGAAGCTCCCCCTTTCCCCGAGCGCCCCCAACGGGCGACTCAGGGCGCCCTGGGCACCCTCGCTCTATGCCCCCTTTGGCCACCATCATCACCCTCTCGCACGTGGCGGCGGCGACCAGCAGCGACCCCGAAAAAGGGAGTCCAATCGCAGCCCCTCCCTCTACATCTCTCCTCCACCCCTTCCACCGCCTAACGTCTCCACCTTCAGCGGCTAGGCCCCCCGTAGCCAGATCCGGTGCCTCCACTCCCGCCCCCTACCCAGGAGCCCACCTATGGCCGGCTGCTCTACACACGACGAGCAGCCAAATTTGGCCCGGAGGCCGGTGGATGGCGGCTTGTGCCCTGGGATCGGGGGCGTTGGTGGCCCGGTTGGGTCGTGTGAGTGCTCGCGCCGGACGGTAGCTGGTCTAGACGTGGCTGGCCTAGTTGTGCCCAGTGTCAGTGGCCAGATCTGCCACTTAAGGCTGTGGTCGCGACCAACAGGCAGAGACCGCGTTGACCGGTGGCTAACCTAGCCGTGGCCAGTACCGGCGGCCAGATCCGGTGCTACAGCTGCAGTCGGCAGAGGCTTTCTCAACAGGCACGGAGGTGGCAACGCTGGCCTAGGCCAGGGCACTTTCGCCTATTTGCACGGCCAGGTGAAAGGTCTTGATGGCTAGAGGGGGGGTGAATAGCCTTTTAAAACTTTCTACAAAGACAAGCTAAACAAGTTTATCAATATAACAAATAGCGAGATGCGAGTTTTGCTTAGCCTACGGGGTGTTTGCAAGCCACCTATCCAATTCACAATCCTAGTAAAAAGGCACTCAACCTCACAAGTCAAACCGAGAAGGAAACTACAACTACAACTAGCAAGCTACACAAAAGAGCTACTCTAGCAAAGCTAACTAGCTAGCAAAGATAACTAAGAAAGTAATGCGGAGTTGAGTTAGGAGAGTTTCACCGAGGGGCGAAGTATTGAGCCAACCAATATGATCAACAATGAATGCCAAGATAACCGAACACCGGGATCAATCAATCACAATATGAAAGTGATGACACAAAGATTTATCCCGAGGTTCACGTGCTTGCCGGCACGCTAGTCCCCGTTGTGTCCCTCTTCACCACGTGGTTCGGTGGCTAATCAGTCTCACACCGAGCCTCTCAAAAGGCGCCACAAGAACCTACCAAATGGCACAAGGTTGCAATGACACGAGCAATTTACTAATGTTGCCTTTGGCGCTTCGTCGAGGTAGGCACAAACCCCTCACAATCACCGGAGGTGGCCAAGAACAATCACCAACTCTTGCCAACGCCTCCAAGCTGCTCCAAGCCGTCTAGGTGGCGGCAACCACCAAGAGAAACAAGAATCCCGCAGCAAATCAACCACCAAGTGCCAACTAGATGCTATCTCACAATGCAAATGCACTTGGATCACTCAATCTCACTTCGAATATGCAAAGAAGCAAGAGAGATGAGTGGGAGGGGAGTTGCTTAGCTTAAAGTGCTCACAAGTATGTCAAATGTGCAAGAGAGAGAGCCTTGAGCCGGCCAACGAGTATTTATAGACGTACCCCTTCGAATATAGCCGTTAGGAACTTAAACAGCCGAAATCGCGCTGACCGGACGCGCTGGTCGCGTGGACCGGACGCGCCGATCGCGTAACGGCTCTTTTTCGAAACACCGACCGGACGCGCTGGTCGCAACGACCGGACGCGCTGGTCACGACCGGACACGCCGGTCCCGTGACTGACCGGACGCGCTGGTCAAGCCAGAGCAGCGCTCCAACGAAACAGTGACCGGACGCGCTGGTGAACCGACCGGACGCCACAGTGCCCGCATCCGGTTGGAGTCCAGTAAGCTCCCTGGACGACCGGACGCGTCCGGTCACACAGTGACCGCGTCCGGTCTAGCGTCCGGTCACCACTGTGACCTCCGTTCGCTTCCGTTTGATTTCCGTTTGATTTCCGACTTCCGGCGTAGTAGAAAATAGTCGTTTCAACTCCCCGAAAACGCCTGAATCCCGCCTCGCAAGCTCGGCGGGAGGGAGAGAGGACCCCAAACCCTCTCTACCGCTCAAACTCTAACGCCGTCGCAAATGTGCTAACACCACCAAGTGATCATCACCATGTGCATGTGTGTTAGCATTTTCACAATCATTTTTCGAGGCGTTATTAGTTCTATCCAAATGCATATGATTATGAAATGCACACCTAGAGGCACTTCGGAGTTCAATAGCCGCGTCATTCTCCTCTTTATAGTACGGCTATCTATCCTATAATGTAACCACACCCACTAGGTGTCTTGGTTACCAAAACACAACCCTTAAGCGTATACCTTTGCCTTGATCACGTAGGGTTGCGTCCAAATCCAAGTGTGGCCATCATGATCACCATGTCCATCTTGCCACCAACCTTGGAATATACTAATCCTCATATGCTATATACAACTTAGGCATAGGATTAGTACTTAGGCATTGTCACTAATTATCAACACCAAACATAGGACTTTCAATCTCCCCCTTGTTGGTAATTGGTGACAACCCTTTCACAAAGATATTATGATAAAATTTTAATTGAACCCATGTCACATTGTCCAAGTATATTACCATGTGTAAGAAGTATGGACAAGTGATCATGAATTCAAATTGATAGCAATGACTCCCCCTACATGTATGCTATATGTTTGGATTTTGGAAGCATACATGTTAGATAGGAAAGATTAGGAGCATTGACTACCAATAGGTGCTAAGTGTTTTAGATTATAGACCTTTGAAGCGTGATACCAACGGAGTAGCGATAAACACCATCTTAGCACCTTGTGTAGTTAGATACCACTTGGAAAAGCACAAACATAACTAGAAACCTCGTGAGATCAACATTATAAGCAAGGTTCTAGTACCACTTTGAAAGAACATGAAGCAAGAGAAATCTAACTACTTCCTATTCATGCTAGTACTTCAATACACCATTCAATTGTATACTAGCAAGTCACCACACAAGCAATGTATCGGAGAAAAAGAAATGCATAACTATGCATCATACATATGAAGTGCACATGGAAATGCAACATTCATGTTTAAGAGCTTGCTCCCCCTATTTGTGTGCTCAAAATTTTAGTTGATCCCCTTCTTTTATCAATTCTCCCCTTTTAGAATCTATTTTTGTGAACAACATTTGTCTCCCCCTTTGTGCTTCTCCCCCCTTTGAGTTTTGAGTTCTATCTTTGTGAACAACATTTTCTCCCCCTTTGGCACCAATGACCACAAGGAGCAAATTTTAGATAGATTATCATGTTTAATTTTGGGATGAGGATCAAGTTTGTGGTTCAACCTAGATTGCTTGCATAAGTGAAATGCTTCGGTTTGATCCAAGGGCAAGCTTCTTCACACCTCACTAGAAGGGTTATCATGCACCATGTTGAAGCAAATATTTAGACAAGTGATCTAGATTAAACACTTAGGATCACAAGCTACTTAAACAAGTTATATGCTACCACTAGATCATACAAGTCATGGAAACAATAGTGGCACCATATAAACTTCAAATTCATTTGATTTTCATGAATGAGCCTAGAACATGTAAATTATGACTAGATGCACTAAACAAGTCCTTAGCATAGAATGTATGATATGTCAACCAATTATACCTTGGGGCTCGAAGGAGAGGCATGCCATATCATGGAGGTGCATCAACTCATATTGGAGAAGTCAAGTATGTTCAACTCATTCTTTAGCTTGTGAAATCTCTTCTCATCAAGTGGCTTGGTGAATAGATCGGCTAATTGATCTTCGGTGCCCACACTCTCAATAGCAATGTCACTCTTTTGTTGATGATCTCTAATGAAATGATGACGAACATCAATATGCTTTGTTCTTTGATGTTGAACCGGATTGTTGGTTAGCTTCACGGCACTTTCATTGTCACATAGCAATGGCACATTTTTGAAATTGATTCCAAAATCCTTCAAAGTTGCCTTCATCCACAAGATTTGTGCACAACAACTACCCGCGGCGATGTATTCGGCTTCGGCGGTAGATAGTGCAATGCTATTTTGCTTCTTGGATGACCATGAGACAAGTGATCTTCCCAACAATTGACAAGTCCCGGAAGTGCTCTTTCTCTCCACTTTGTCACCGGCATAGTCGGAATCCGAATATCCAACTAGCTCAAAGCTTGCACCTTTGGGATACCATAATCCAACATCTTGTGTATGCTTCAAATACCTCAATATTCTCTTTGTTGCCTTCAAATGACTTTCTCTTGGTGAGGCTTGAAATCTTGCACACATGCATACACTAAACATCACATCGGGTCTTGATGCCGTCACATAGAGTAGGCTACCAATCATTGATCTATAAAGCTTTTGATCCACCATGTTGCCACTCTTGTCACTATCCAAACTTCCACTAGTGCCCATTGGGGTTGTAATGCCCTTTGCATCTTCCATGCCAAACTTCTTGAGCATATCTTTGATGTACTTGGTTTGGCTCACAAATGTTCCTTCCTTCATTTGTTTGATTTGAAGTCCAAGAAAGAAACAAAGTTCACCGATCATTGACATTTCAAATTCCTTTGCCATCATTTTTCCAAACTCATCACAATAATCTTGATTGGTTGAACCGAAGATGATATCATCAACATATATTTGCAATACAAACAAGTCTTTCCCAATCTTCTTGGTGAAGAGAGTAGTATCTACTTTGCCCATGACAAATCCTTTGGTTAGCAAGAAGTCCCTCAATCTTTCATACCATGCTCTAGGTGCTTGCTTCAATCCATACAAAGCTTTTCTCAACTTGTAGACATGATTGGGTTTCTTATCATCTTCAAAACCGGGAGGTTGCTCCACATACACCTCCTCTTGAATGTACCCGTTGAGAAATGCACTCTTCACATCCATTTGATATAGCTTGATATTGTGAGCACAAGCATAGGCAAGTAAGATCCTAATTGCTTCCAATCTCGCAACCGGGGCATAAGTTTCACCAAAGTCAAGACCCTCTATTTGTGTGTAACCTTGAGCCACTAGTCTTGCTTTGTTCCTTACTACTATTCCATCTTGATCTTGGTTGTTGCGAAAGACTCATCTTGTTCCAATGACATTGTGATCTTTAGGCCTCTCAACTAGTTCCCATACTTCATTTCTCTTAAAGTTGTTGAGCTCTTCATGCATTGCATTTACCCAATCCGGATCTCTCAATGCTTTATCAATGTCCTTGGGTTCTTCTATTGACACAAAAGAAGAGTGAGCACAAAACGATGACAATCTTGATCTAGTTTGAACTCCCCTTTGTATGTCACCAATGATGGAATCTAATGGATGGTCTCTAGCAATGTTGGTTGGTTGAAGCACTTGCACTTGATTGCTTGGATGTTGATGTTGATCATGAGTTGGAGATGATGAACTAGCCACTTGTTGATCTTGTTGCACTTGAGATGATGTACTAGCTTGATTTTGCATTAGAGACCCACTAGCTTGTGTAATTGGACTTTGGAGCACTTGTTCTTTGTTGTCATCCACATCAATCACTTGCTTTGGCCTAATATCACTAATATCCATTTCTTTCATAGCATTGGTCAATTGAGTTCCTCTAATATCATCCAAGTTATTTTCCTCATCTTGAGAGCCATTTGTTTCATCAAACTCAACATCATGAACTTCCTCAAGTAAACCACTAGCCAAATTCCAAACTCTATAAGCTTTGCTAGTAGTGGAGTAACCAAGTAAGAATCCTTCATCACATTTCTTCTCAAACTTGCTCAATCTAGTGCCCTTCTTCAAGATGTAGCATTTGCAACCAAATACCCGAAAGTATGCAATGTTGGGCTTTCTTCCATTTAAGATCTCATATGGTGTCTTCTCTAGGAACTTGTGGCAATAGAGGCGGTTGCTATAGAAGCAAGCCGTGTTGATTGCTTCGGCCCAAAATGAATGACTCATATTATACTCATTTAACATTGATCTTGCCATATCAATCAAAGTTCTATTCTTCCTCTCAACTAGGCCATTAGATTGAGGTGTATACTTGGCCGAGAATTGATGCTTGATTCCAAGCTCCTCACATAGCTCATCAACTCTTGTGTTTCTAAACTCACTTCCATTGTCACTTCTCACTTTCTTGATTGTGGTCTCAAACTCATTTTGTACCCTCTTGATGAACTTCTTGAATATGTCAAATACATCACTTTTGTCCACAAGAAAGAATACCCATGTATATCTAGTGAAATCATCCACAATCACAAAACCATACTTGTTGCCACCAATGCTTGTGTATGTAGTTGGCCCAAATAGATCCATGTGCAACAACTCAAATGCCTTGGAGGTACTCATGATGCTCTTCAATGGATGAGTGTTGCCCACTTGCTTTCCGGCTTGACATGCACTACATAGCTTATCTTTCTCAAATGTGACATCCTTCAAGCCTCTAACTAAGTCATGCTTCACTAACTTGTTCAATTGCTTCATGCCAACATGACCAAGTCTTCTATGCCATAACCAACCCATACTTGATTTGGTGAGCAAGCATGTTGAAAGTTGAGTATCACTAGCATTGAAATCAACCAAGTATAGATTCTCATATCTAAAGCCCTTGAAGATCAAGTTGGAGCCATCAACACTAACTATCTCCACATCATCAACACCAAATATGCACTTGAAACCAAGATCACACAATTGAGCAACCGAGAGAAGATTGAAGTTCAGCTTTTCAACTAGGAGCACATTGGAAATGCTATGATCATTTGAGATTGCAATCCATCCAAGAGCCTTCACATCACCCTTGCTATTGTCACCAAATGTGATACTATCAATGCCACTATCATTTGATTTGAGAGAGTTGAACATTCTTGAATCACCGGTCATATGTTGAGAGCACCCACTATCAAGCACCCAATGCCTTCCTCCGGCCTTGTAATTTACCTACAAAATAAATTAATGTTTCTTAGGTACCCATACTTGTTTGGGTCCTTGGAGGTTAGTAACTAAGCTCTTTGGTACCCAAATGGTCTTCTTCTTTGGACCCACAATTGGTGTACCAACAAACCTAGCATGCACACCTTTCTCACCCTTGGTAAGCACATAACAAGAATCAAAAGGAATGTAATCCATTTTAGCATGAAACTTGTTGTTGTTCTTGTTCATTTTATTATAATTAATCTCTAGATGCCCAACTTGCTTGCATCTATTACAATAATGACCATTGCTCTTCAGAAAGCGAGGCTTTGGAGTAGCAAAGGCCGCCTTGCCCTTCTTGGGAGTATAACCAAACCCTCTTTGTTAAGAGAGAACCTTTGGCTACCCAAGCATTTTAGCAAGCGGGCATCCCCACCATAGGCATTGCCTAATGCGCGGGTGAGATCATCCACCTCTCTCTTGAGAGTCTCATTCTCAACCACAAGTGATGAATCACTAGTAGTAGAGGTAGAGTTGGTTGTGGTGGATGATGATGAGCTACATGAAGCATTAGTAGGACCAACAAATAAAGAATCATCAATAATATCACATGTTAGTCCAATATCACATGTGACAATCACTTGCTCCTCCTTAGCTTCCTTCATGAACTTCTCCAACTTGAGGTCCTTTTCCTTGATGAGCTCAAGTAGAGTGGAGTGGGCTTCCTTAAGCCTAGTGTGAGCAACTTCAAGGTCCTCGTGGTCTTCCTTTAGACACTCACGAGAGGCCTCTAGCTCATCAAAGGATTTCCTAAGAGCTTTGAACTCTTGTTCAATTCCTTTGCACTCCTTACTCTTTTTGAGAGCAACAAGCTCCTCCATCAAGGCATCATTTTCATTGCTCTTGGCAATGAGCTCTTGTTCCAAGATTTTGTATTTCTTGGTTGTCCTCTTGTAGCCCTTGCTCATTTGATCTATTATGCCTAATAGATCATCCTTGGAGTAGTCCTCATCCTCCTCATCATCACTCCTACAACCATCACTAGCACAAGAATCATCATCACTATCATCATATTTTACCTTGGTCGGCTTGGCCATAAGGCATGTCGATGTAGTGTCGAAGATAGATGGCTTGTTGGAGAGGGCGATGCTTGCAATGGCTCGCCGAGTGGTCCTCTCATCATCACTAGAGCTATCATCATCACTATCGGAGTTATCACTATCCCAAGTGACCACATAGCCACCACCCTTCTTCTTCTTGTTGATAGTGAAGCTCTTCTTCTCTTTCTTCTCCTTCTTATCCTTCTTGTTCTTCTTCAACTTCAACTCTCCATCATGATATCTTTTGTCTTCATAGGGACACTTTGCCACTACATGATCGGGGCTATTGCAATTGTAGCAAAGCATCTCCTTTGCCTTCATGAAGTCCCTTCTCTTCCTTGCACCATATCCTTTCTTCTTCATGAACCTCCCCATCTTGTGCACTAGGAGGGCCATGGTCTCATCATCGAATGGATCATCATCATCACTCTCCACCTTGCTCTTGCCCTTAGAAGATGAAGCCTTGAATGCAATGGGCTTCTCTTGCTTGACCTTGGTCTCCTTCTTCTCATCTTCATCTTCATCATCATCATATTGAGCATCGGTCATGACATCTCCAAGCACTTGGTTTGGAGTCACTTTGTCCAAACCCTCTCTTTGGATCATCTTCCTCAAGATAGCAAACTTCTTAGGTAAGTTCATCAAGAACTTATGTGAGAAGTCCTTATCCTTGACATCTTCTCCTAGGCTCTTGAGATCATTGACAATAACTTGTAGCCTATAGAACATCTCCGGTATGGACTCATCATCCTTCATCTTGAAGCTTGCAAACTTATCCTTGAGCATATAGAGCTTGGCACTCTTTACCGTTGAAGTGCCCTCATATGTTTTCTCTAATCTTGTCCACACTTCACTTGCCATCTCAAGATCCTTGATTTGCTCAAAGACCTTTGCATCAATCCCATTGTAGAGAGTGTTGAGAGCCATAGTGTTGTATTGGTTGTTGATGCGGTCATTATTGGTGAGGTTGTCGGGATCAATGATTGCATAATCATGATGTGTCACCTCCCAAACCTTCTCATTGATAGAGCCAAGATATTGCTTCATCTTTCTTTTCCAATGATCAAAAGATGAGACACCATCAAAGAATGGAGGCTTGCCCCCGACATGGTTGAACACAACTTGAGCCATCTTACACCGAGGTTGTTAAGCCTTACAAACGGTGACCACGGCTTTGATACCACTTGAAAGGTCTTGATGGCTAGAGGGGGGGTGAATAGCCTTTTAAAACTTTCTACAAAGACAAGCTAAACAAGTTTATCAATATAACAAATAGCGAGATGCGAGTTTTGCTTAGCCTACGGGGTGTTTGCAAGCCACCTATCCAATTCACAATCCTAGTAAAAAGGCACTCAACCTCACAAGTCAAACCGAGAAGGAAACTACAACTACAACTAGCAAGCTACACAAAAGAGCTACTCTAGCAAAGCTAACTAGCTAGCAAAGATAACTAAGAAAGTAATGCGGAGTTGAGTTAGGAGAGTTTCACCGAGGGGCGAAGTATTGAGCCAACCAATATGATCAACAATGAATGCCAAGATAACCGAACACCGGGATCAATCAATCACAATATGAAAGTGATGACACAAAGATTTATCCCGAGGTTCACGTGCTTGCCGGCACGCTAGTCCCCGTTGTGTCCCTCTTCACCACGTGGTTCGGTGGCTAATCGGTCTCACACCAAGCCTCTCAAAAGGCGCCACAAGAACCTACCAAATGGCACAAGGTTGCAATGACACGAGCAATTTACTAATGTTGCCTTTGGCGCTTCGCCGAGGTAGGCACAAACCCCTCACAATCACCGGAGGTGGCCAAGAACAATCACCAACTCTTGCCAACGCCTCCAAGCTGCTCCAAGCCGTCTAGGTGGCGGCAACCACCAAGAGAAACAACAATCCCGCAGCAAATCAACCACCAAGTGCCAACTAGATGCTATCTCACAATGCAAATGCACTTGGATCACTCAATCTCACTTCGAATATGCAAAGAAGCAAGAGAGATGAGTGGGAGGGGAGTTGCTTAGCTCAAAGTGCTCACAAGTATGTCAAATGTGCAAGAGAGAGAGCCTTGAGCCGGCCAACGAGTATTTATAGACGTACCCCTTCGAATATAGCCGTTAGGAACTTAAACAGCCGAAATCGCGCTGACCGAACGCGCTGGTCGCGTGGACCGGACGCGCCGATCGCGTAACGGCTCTTTTTCGAAACACCGACCGGACGCGCTGGTCGCAACGACCGGACGCGCTGGTCACGACCGGACGCGCCGGTCCCGTGACTGACCGGACGCGCTGGTCAAGCCAGAGCAGCGCTCCAACGAAACAGTGACCGGACGCGCTGGTGAACCGACCGGACGCCACAGTGCCCGCGTCCGGTTGGAGTCCAGTAAGCTCCCTGGACGACCGGACGCGTCCGGTCGACAGTGACCGAACGCGCTGCGCGTCCGATCAGACAATCGAGAAACACGCAAGAGCTGAACACTGACCGGACGCGTCCGGTCACACAGTGACCGCGTCCGGTCTAGCGTCCGGTCACCACTGTGACCTCCGTTCGCTTCCGTTTGATTTCCGACTTCCGGCGTAGTAGAAAATAGTCGTTTCAACTCCCCGAAAATGCCTGAATCCCGCCTCGCAAGCTCGGCGGGAGGGAGAGAGGACCCCAAACCCTCTCTACCGCTCAAACTCCAACGCCGTCGCAAATGTGCTAACACCACCAAGTGATCATCACCATGTGCATGTGTGTTAGCATTTTCACAATCATTTTTCGAGGCGTTATTAGTTCTATCCAAATGCATATGATTATGAAATGCACACCTAGAGGCACTTAGGAGTTCAATAGCCGCGTCATTCTCCTCTTTATAGTACGGCTATCTATCCTATAATGTAACCACACCCACTAGGTGTCTTGGTTACCAAAACACAACCCTTAAGCGTATACCTTTGCCTTGATCACATAGGGTTGCGTCCAAATCCAAGTGTGGCCATCATGATCACCATGTCCATCTTGCCACCAACCTTGGAATGTACTAATCCTCATATGCTATATACAACTTAGGCATAGGATTAGTACTTAGGCATTGTCACTAATTATCGACACCAAACATAGGACTTTCACCAGGGCCCCTTGGTATTTTGGCGACCTCGGGGCTAAGCGGCAGTTTGGAAGGCCGTCGAGGTTCCCCTTGCAGTCTAGTGCCTGTGTATGGGACGGTCCCACTTGCGATTGTGGTCCATTAGTCTCTGGGTGGAAACTCTGCCAGGCTTCTTGCATTGGGGTGGCGGCGGTGGCAAAGCCTATGTCATCTACCTTCTTAAAGGCGTCATCGAAGTTTCTGTTCATCGTGTGTGTCGTTGGGGCTGCCTCTAGGACGAAAGTCCTTCTCGTGCGCTCTTTCCAATGTCCTTGGTGTCTATGGATGTCATCCCCTTCATAGAGGCTTCGTTGGAGCACTTCTGTTGTCGTTTCGATCCTCTCACTGGAGTTGCTCCTTGCTGTGTTGTGCTTGCATGTGCTTCAACTTACTCTTCACTTTGGTCTGTCCATCTCTAGTGTCTAATGTTGTCGCAGTTGTTTGGTTCTTCGCAGTGGATACTTGGCCGCTTGCACTCCTTTGGCGGATGCTTTGCCGTCATCGCTGCTCTGGAGGGTACTTTGCCGCCGATGTTGCTTTGGTCTTGTCACTCTGGTAGATGTTTTGCTGCTAAGTGTATCATGGCCCTCCCCTACTTGCGGATACTTTGCCACGTGGTGTTCTTGCTTAGGCGGATACTTGGCCGCCGTAGTCTCATCTCTTTTTTATGGATGCTTTGTCACCGCGGCTTCATCATCTTGGTTGGCAGCCTTTGCATCAATGTGTATTTTCTTGCAGGTCCAGTCGGTTAGGTTTGTAGTGGAGGGCCTCCTCTTACCGCCTTTCTTTCTAGGTTTAGGTTCACAACCACTTTCTCTGTGGTTTTGTAACCTGCATTATGGGATCTCCATAGCTGCGTTGTGTAAGCCATTCTCTCAGCCATTTTCTTCTTAATGAAATAAATATGAAGTCGCATTCTCGAAAAAGATATATCAGCTCCTGAGGGAACGATCTGCGCCAACCATAACGACTAGACCTGTGGTTGTCCCTGCTTGGGCGACAATGGAGGTGAGTCTGTTACCAACTCGAGCTTAAGTGTAGGCTCCAGCATTTGTAGGCCTGATATCTATGTTTGCCTGACCTTGAAACAAATTCGAGGTTAAGGCCAGAA
Source organism: Saccharum hybrid cultivar R570 (assembly GCA_038087645.1). NCBI lineage: Eukaryota > Viridiplantae > Streptophyta > Magnoliopsida > Poales > Poaceae > Saccharum > Saccharum hybrid cultivar. The sequence continues at coordinate 26,254,747 of JAQSUU010000216.1, read as the reverse complement.
GCTCGTTCGAGCTGGCTCACTGTAAGACCGACCGCAGTGGGAACGGTATTCCATTCGGTATAGAGCCAGCGAGGATAATATAGCGTGGAAATCCTCTGCACCGGGTACGGTAACCCAAACACTACGCGCGGGATGTCCCCTATTTCTAGCGCGATACCAGAGGTGCGGTAAGGACGCCGGCGGACCCACCACGAGCAACTGCAGCAGCTGACAGCGCCCAGTAGCGAAGGCAACAGCGACCGCACGCGCCTGGCCATTGGTCGGATCAAAAAGAAAAGGACAGCGCCCCCATGCGCGGGATTGAATCAGTGCGGGCCCCACTTTTTCCCTTAACTAAAAATGTTATAACTCACACAAAAAAAACCAAATTAAATTCCGATTGCTCCATTAAATTCATTACAATAAATACTTCAAAACAAGATTTCACATGGATATATTTAGATAAAATTTATAGAAGATGATAAGTGGGACCGTTTTTGGTAGTTAGAATAGAGTATGAGATATAGAGGATGATAGGTGCGAAAGAAATATGTATAGAGGAGAGAATCTTGATGGCCAGAATGTATATAGTATGAAAATAGAGCTCGATGAGTGCGAATAGCCTAAGAGCGACTGAGCGACGCGATCGAGTACGTGGGGTGTCCTCGAACTATAGATGTCCAACGGGCCGTGCCGTGCTGGCCCGGCCCGACGACGTGCCGTGCCGTGCCGGCCCGCGTCGTGCCGCCACGGGCCGCCGTGCCTGACGGGCCGTGCCTGTGGCGTGCTCGTGCCTGGCCTCCGGCCCAAGGCACGGCCCGTGGGCCGTCGGGCCGGCCCGAGAGCACGTCGTGCCCTGCGTGCCGCGGGCGGCCCGAGAGCAGCGCGCGAAGAAGGGAAGAGTGGCGCGACGGATGTGGAGGGGAAGGGAAGAGTAGCGCCGTCTGGGAGAGTGGGAGTGGGAGGAAGTTAGGGTTTGGAGTGATGAAGATATTATATATATGTATGGATTGCAGTTGGTTGTGCAAAATATTCACATGGTTATTAATTTAACGGGCCGCCTCTTGGACCGGGCCGTGCCCGTGCCGTGCCACGTGCCTGGGTGGCGGCCCAGGCACGGCCTGGTCCCTCGGGCCGGGCCGGCCCAGGCCCGATGGCCACCGGGCCGTGCCGTGCTCGGGCCGGGCCAAAACGTCGGGCCGTGGGCCGGGCCACCGGGCCTCGGGCTGCATGGCCAAGTATACCTCGAACTTCCTGTCGGACAGTGGGTCCACCGAGTTGAAATCGCGTACGGTGGGAACGCGTATGGCCAAACAGTTCTTTTTGGTGGACCTCGACTGGACTGGACCGGATCCAAACCCAACCCGGACCAATTAGGGACGTCCACTGTAGTACGTGTATACTACATGCTGCTACTGCTATTACTAGCTACGTAGCAAGGCTGGCTGCTGCCTGGTGGCGTCGTCACAGTACGTGTATCGATCCGGTCGGGCCCCTCTCGACCACGCACTTTCTTCCTCCTAACATGGAGGCATGATGCGTGTCCTGTTCTTTCCTCGTCACACCAGGGCTTGCACAGTGGATAATGTCTGCTTCTTTCTTGATTCGATCGATGGCTACGTATGAGACATATTTATTGGCTCTTGGTGATGCAATGTTTGGACTGGACCATATAGCATTGCATGATGGAACAGATGTTGTTAAGATTCAGCCGTGCAACTGCCGGCCCCCGTAAAGACACAGCTCTCTATATGCCCACGCATACGAAGGCTTGACATCATCTGCCTCTTTTTTTTTCAAACTCATCAAAACACTATTACTTCATCCATTTCAAAGTAGAAAGTATTAGAAAAAGTCAAACATCGTAAACGTTATCCATCCACTAGTTAGTCTCTCTCTAACACAAAAGAGGCATCAATAGGTTCATATGCCACATACTATCTTTTAAGACGATTCTGATTTTGTAGTAGTTATATTACATTGTAAGAGAATAATAGTAAAAGTACAACTTGAAAACTTCCTCAAATACTAATTAAGGGGTTGTTTGGTGTAGCTCCTGTCGGCTCTGGCACTTGCTCTGGCACCGCTATTGTAGCCCACAGGAGCCGGAGCTGGTGAAGCCATAATTTGTTGTTTGTCCACTTTGTTCATTTCTCGGCCAGATGACAACTCCACGCTACAATGTTATTACAAGACCTATGCATGAGGTGTAAGAGTAGGCTCAAGCTACACCAAACAACCCTAATACGTCTTATATAAATAAACGGATCAAAGAGTATTGACCTGCTGCCCCTTGGCATCTCGGCGAGCTCGCTCAATGGGTTCGGCGGGCTAGCGGCGAGCTTTTTTGTTGTTTTATTTGGTTTTGAGAGGCGGACAAATGTCCCCGCCTCTGCTATTCCCATTATTAACAATGACGATTGACTAGAGGTGGGAGAGTCGTCGGCCTTCAGAAACCTGATTTGCGGAAATTTGGAAGCAGTAATTTCAGAAGTGCACACACTTTATATGCGGAAATTTGGAAGCAGTAATTAAGATGCATGTGTAGTCTGCTCGAAGGGGATTAGGGGAACCTTCAACCTCTGCGAAGAAAAGCGTTTGAGCAGTGAGCACGACGGTGATGTACTTGACGTCAATCTAAGGCCTTGTTTAGATGGCTAAAGTTATAATTTGGGAGCAATCTAAACAAGGCTTAAATTAATTAGGATTCGGAACTCGGAAGGGGCCGGCTTTGCAGTCCAAAATTTTCTGCATGCATGCAGCGAAGGCTCCCGATCTGCATGCGCATGCACTCTCCATGCAGGCCGTCGGATCGAAAAGTCGCCTGGCGCACGAGAAAAAAGCAGGCGTGCGTGAGTGGGTAACATGGGACCTGTACGAGCACCGTGCCAAGTTTAATTGCATGCGTCGCAGTAAGCAAAGGGCTGAGCGCCCAGCCGAGGCTCTCAGATGGAGTGATGGACGACGACGTGCGTCCGGGCAGTGCATGCATGCAGGTGATCTGATGCGTCCCTCACGAGCTTTCCCATGGGCGGCGATACGTATCTTCCACGGATTTTCCTTTTCTCACTTGTTTTGTTAATATTTTTTTTGTTGTACTTGCTTCACTCTTTGCGTGCTCGCTTTGTGTTTTCTAGGGCACTTTTATTTTCTACATGCATGTCCGAGTGCTTTTGCCTCGACACAAATGGGGTAGTACTAAAGCTGCCTGGTCATGCACCTCGTTACTCTCAGGTGAATCATGTCCAAATCCGGGGTAAGATCACAGCAACGACCTCTGGAGATGGCTTTTTTACTATCGATTGGTACTAGAGGCTCTTGCATTTATAGTCGTTTTTTTCGATGATTTATATATAGTCGTTTTTTTTGTTGTTGTGTGTGTGGTTGCGGAATGGGTACGGGCACTGTAAAAGGATTATTTTAGGAGGCAGATTCTCTATACCAATATTTCTAGAAGCCCTTGAGGAGGCAGATTCTTTTTCCAGTTAGGCTCTTGAGGCCATGTCCTTCCATCAATATTCATTTCATACTCTCTCCGTCCTCAAAATAAGTGATATTTTAGGTTTGTCCTAAATCAAACCATTTTAAGTTTGACCAAATTTAAAGGAAAGAATATCAATATTCTTTACACCAAATAGGTAGAATATGAAAATATATTTCTTAATAAATTTAACAATACTTATTTGGTATCATAAGCATTAGTAGTTTTTTTGTATAAATTTAGTCAAACTTAAAACAGTTTGACTCAGGACAAACCCAAAACATTACTTATTTTGGGATGGAGGGAGTATTTACCTTTCCGACCTTGCATGGTACGTACCTATATTTACCGTCGTTAATTTAGTATACTCTCTGATTCAAACATAAGTTACTCCAATTAGGACAGGGGATCTTTTTTTTTCTTTTTTCCACGCGGGAAACCCCATTTTCATTAGAGACAACGGAAATACACAGCATTCAAATGATTACATATAAGAAACATAAAAGACCGCCCAGACAGTGGCAAATGACAACCAGAAAGACTGAGCGTTGCTCAGTAAAAACACTCAGCTAAACTTACAGACTTCAACTTACAAGACAAACCTAAGCAGAACCTTAACAAACTGAACTTAACCAGCAAGGGCGTTCCCAGAAAAAACCAGGCCAAATGCGGCACAAACTGCTGTCAAAGAATCATCCAGCTTTAGTCTCCCGAGTTATCACCCCAGAACTTGACATTTCGAAGCATATGAACCTTAAGCAGAGTCTTCAGCTTGTTCTGAAGGTTCACTGTCTTCCAAGAGCAATTGATTCACCTGTCTTGTGGTTTGGGCCGCAAGAATTTCCTTGGCGACCCTCAGCATTGTGTTAGCGCCCTCCACCAGCAACGACAGGGGACCTAGTCTCCAACACGACACTTTGACTAATAATTTTATAAAATAGTGACAATTATACAATGTGAAAAATATTTTCAACATGAATTTAGTAAAATTAAAGCATGTGTTCCAAATCTATGTAACTTTTCATATACTAATTGACCAAGTTAAAAAAAGTTTGACATAATCATAAAACTACTTACATTTGGAATCGAGGTTGTAAATTTTTGTAGCCCTTTCATATTTCTTTTCTATTTTATCGCTTGTTTAAAGCTTCTAAACTTGTCCTTTCACTTTTTTATTTTATTACTAGTTTATTTGAAGCTTCTAAAACTTTTTAGTTCCTTAAGATACCAATCAATCTCTAAGGTTTTTTTCTGAAACTTTTAGATATGTTTGGATATTTTCTAGGGGAAAGTCTGTTTTTGGCTATCGAACTATCACTCTAGTCCGTGATTGACTACTCAACTCCAAAACCGACCACTTAACTTTGAAAGCTGGGCATAAATGGCCATGCCACTCCTTTGACCTGGTCTTCCCCTGGTTTTGGCTACCACGTAGGACGTCCATGCCCAATCAGCATGTTGACTCAGCCAGGGCCCACCTGTCAGGTTCCCCTCCCCCTTATCCCACTACTACATATTGAGTACCACTGTCGCCACTTTCGTTGCCGTAGCGATAGAAGCGACGGTGTGATACTTCCACCGTCGGTTGGACCGATAGCGAGGCCTCCTAAGGAAGGAAACCGGCAATTGAAACTTCTACCACCGACGGGTTAACAATAGATGCGACCGTGGTATTTTCTCCGTCGTATGAAAAGCCGAGCCGACTGGGATACGTGTTATGTCTGCCGGCCCTACACGACTGTTTGGTCTACCGGCGGTAAAGTCAGCGTGAGTTATTTCTCAACTACCCACAACATAGTTGCATCACTATTACTTGCACTTCTCCATCTTCAAGGTTGGCCTATTTAACCCAGGTCTGGATGCACCTCTTGGACTCAATCCACACACTCTTGAATCCACACACTCATGAGCCAATCATCTTTCTTCATCGCCTAGAGGTGCTTTGTCTTCATCCTTGCACCTCTCATGGCCAGGTGCAAGATGGAGATAAAGCACCTCACAGGGATGCTAGTGTTTGGAGAAGGCCTTCAAGATTGGGTGTTTTAGATTCCATAATCTTGCTTCCATTGAGCATCGAGATGCAGATTTGCATCCCTCGATCCTCAGAGGTAGCAAGATTATGGAATATAAAGAATTGAATCTCACTGAGATGCAGGTGGAAGTTTTGCAAGGTGCTCCTTGTCCATCCTTGGCGAGGTGCTGCGGCTAACAGGAGGTAGACCTTGATGATTTTAGATCTTCATACAGATCTTATTAACAGAATATCTGTAATCATCTGGTTCTCTTCTGTTCAAGGGCTCCATACTCGATTGGGGGTGTTTCAAGTTTGCGAGGTGCTCATTCTTCAAGATTTGGTGCTTTATATTCCATCTTCTAGCTCTCACGGTCAAGAAGTAGATTGCATCCCTTGGCCATGAGGGTTGCAAGATAGAAGGTAGAGCAACTCACTGAGGGTGAAGTTTTGCGATGTGTTGCGTCGTTCTTTAGATTCCATAATCTTTGTACCTCGGAGGATCGAGATGCAGATCTACATCCCTCGACCCTCGGAGGTAGCAAGATTATGGCAGCGTCTTGGATTTGTTGCTTTATATGTGCAAACCGCCATATGATACGGATCTGTTATCGCGTAGACCTCAGTGGAAAATACGCAAAGAAGTACTACCCAAGTATTTGGGTCGATGCTTGATAGCTGAGTCTCATCGGCTCAAAATAGCTAACACCTGGAGCATCGCCTTTAGAATAAAAAATAACAATAAAAGACAATATCAAAAGTGACATTCAAATAGTTGATTCTTTACATATAAGACCCTAGATATAATCTATGGTCCTGAGAAAATATTGTTTACAACATCTTCTGTATGAGTTATCACTATGATAGCCTCGGCAGCATCAATGAAGTCTTTAATCAAGTCCTCTTGATCTTCCAGCCGATCAGTGTCCGAAAAACCAGGTTCCAGGTGACGGAGCTCGTACCCTGAACGCGGTTGCGCTGCAGCCAGAACGGCATCGGCACCATAGCAGACCCCATGAGTTGCCACTTCTCTGGCACGAACCGGGATATCCTGCAGGCTATTTTCAAGAGAAACACCCCTGGCGTTGACTGCTGCAACTACGCCAAGTGCTGCCCATTGGAGGATCTCATGGCGATTCTCTAGGTCAATCTCCTAGCGATGAGCCTCCTCGATCTCACGACGAGAAGCAGCCAGTTGTTCCTCAAGATCTAATGAAAATGAAGGGTTATTGGATAAAGTCGCGAATATAAAAGCAAAGACTCTTCAAAGAAATTTTACCTGCTGCCCTAGCATGAGCTTCATTAGTCCTCATCCAAGCAACATTGGTCTCTTCTTCATATGCTGAGAGGGTTGTTTTAACGGCATCGAGACATAGCTCGAGCCGACCTACCTCACGTGTCGCTTCAGAATACAGGTTTCTGGCCTCCCTCCTTTCACAGATAAGATTCTGGACATCTTGACTATCATATGACTCCGAGGATGAAGATGAAGATACCATGGACCCAGCGAGATGTGCTTCTATAGCACGCACAATCAATTGTGGTCCAACCTCCACCGGAGTTGGCCAATGTATCGCAGCATGAGAGATAGCCCTGCATATTCAAAGGATTAATGCAAGGTAGCCATAGAGATAAGAAATCCTTTTCTCTCACCCTTGGTGATGAAGTGGGACATGAAGGCACAGAGGCGGATCCACAGCTTCTAGAGTTTCCTTCCTTGGATGCTTTCTGTGAGCCATTGTTCAGAAGAAGATTAGAAGGAGAAAAAGAAGAAGAAAAGATGCTCCGTATGTGTCACAGCAAAACAAATGAAGACAAGTAGTATTCTTTCTACCCCGCCTTGCCTCCACAGTTATAGCCCCAAGGGACCTCTATAGTGGGTTCATCAAGTTACGCGCGAGATTATTGCAATCAATATGAAATGCCAATAGGCCGAGATGATTTAGGATCGATAGTCGTACTATTAAGAGAAAATTTTCATGGTTGAAACGGTTATCAAGTGCCACTAGGTGACATAATTCATGCATTGCATTTAGGTACCTAGTGTGCTAACATAACCCTTGAAAATATTTTATGAAAATATGTTAACACACGTGCACAAGGTGATACACTTGGTGGTTAGCACATTTGAGCAAGGGTCGAGAAGGTGGCGAAGTCGCGGAAGTGTTTCTCGCTGAAAAACACTGACTGGACGCTGGTCACGTAGCAACCGGACGCTGACATCAGCGTCCGGTCAGTGTTGACTGATTGCACGCAGGAGGCGATGGATGGACCGGATGTTGGGTGCGTCAGGTCACGTATGACCAGACGCGTCCGGTCACTATTTCAGCGCAAAAAATCCTTAGTGGACTCGACCGGACTCTGGCTGGCTGCGTCCGGTCATTTCTTCTGGTGCGTCCGGTTGTTCCTTTGACTTTGCGTTGAACGTTTTGATACCGTTGAAGATCGATGCCTGAGATTTGAATGAGGACATGTGGCGCCCATCCATGGGCTTGGCGCGCAGCGATCGGACGTTGGGGCTACGTCCAGTCAACCTGACCGGCGCGTCCGGTCACCCCGAGGCAGGCACATTGTTGAGCCTACGGCTCTATTCTTTGGGGACGCCTATAAATAGTTGGTGGCCGGCTCTTGGAGAGCTCTCTTGGCATTTTGATCATCTTGACATCCTCTTGAGCTGAGCATATTCCCTTCCACTCCTCTCTCTTGCTTGATTGCTAATTCAAAGTGAGATTAAGTGGTTCCAAGTGCATTTGCTTGTGAGTTTGCATCTAGTGGCACTTAGAGATCATTTGAGTTGTGGGATTCTTGTTACTCTTGGTGGTTGCCGCCATCTAGACGACTTGAAGCAGTGGAGGAGTTATGGCAATAGTTGGTGATTGTTTTGGCCACCTCCCAGTGTTTGTGAGGGGTTCTTGTGCCTTCCCTGACGGAGCGCCAAAGGCAACTCTAGTGGATTGCGTGTGTCATTGAACTACCTCACTTGTGGGTAGGTTCTTGCAGTGTCCACGGGTTGGACGAGGTTCGTGCTACACCTCTTAGTCGCCGAACCACCAAATGTTGGTCGACACAACGGGGACGTAGCGTGCCGGCAAGCACGTGAACCTCGGGAGAAAATACTTGTGTCTCTTGCCATTTGGTATTCTCCCGGTGTATTGATTGATTATCATCTTGGTGATTGGTTTATCCCCTACACGGCGGTATACCAATCTTGACTTCTCCATTACTTTCTCGCAAGCTAGTTGTAGCAAGCTCTTTAGTGTAGCTAGTTTTGAGAGCTTGCTTTGTTACTTAAGTTCTTCTAGTTTGAGAGCTCTTAGTGAGTAGCAAATTAGTTCTTGTGAGTGCTTAGTAATTATAGCGACTAGAATTGTTTGGATAGGTGGCTTGCAACCCTTATAGAGCTAGAGCAAAATCACTTTACGCCGTTTGTCTTACTAATCAAATTGCTCTAGTGATCTTGTAGATTTTTATTAGGCTATTCACCCTCTCTAGCCATATTAGGACCTTTCACGAGAGCACCATGAAAGGATAGGAATAAAGATGGCTTGGAATAAGAATTTTAGAACAAAAGTATATTTTATTCTAAAATTGGGGGCATGTGTTCACACTGAAATTTGGAAAGATGCATAGGAAGCCCAAAATTTAGGGAAGCGTGCGTGAGTGTTGAATGTCCCAACTTCCAACACCGTCCCCACCACTTATTACGCTTGGAACCGTCGTATACCTCATCTTCCCTGATGCGTGCTCCTAAGATCACGCATCTTAACTGCATTGAGTCTGGGTGCATCTTCAAGGTTGGCCTATTTAAGCCGGGTCTCGCCCCTTCCCTCCCTTCCCTCCCATCCCTCCAAAACCCTTAGCATTAAACTAAGTGAGAGAGAGAGTGGCAACTCCTTTCGTTCACCATGGTTCGTGGCGTACTTCGGCGGCTCCGTCGTTGCTAGGAGAAGGCTCTCAAGATCGGGTTCTGTAGCGTCCTGCTGATGGCCGTTCATCTTGGGTGTTAGAGGAAGTTCCGCAAAGATGGGGAGGAACAATACCATCGGTGGCCAGAATCGTCAGCGGCGCGGTGGCCGGACCTGTACATGGTTGGCGTGCTTGGGGTTTTCAGGTGAGAATATCTGTAGGAAATCCTAGAGGGCATGGCGTCCTGTAGCTTGCTGTTGCAGGAAAGCCTTTTAACCTACATATCTCGACATGGGAAGCCCCCACATATCGATTCGGTGTCTTGGAACCGTCGAGTCGTCACCATGCATTCCTCCCTGACGTTGAAGAAGACGGCGTGGGCAAGGCTCCTCGTGGGGCTCCTCATCCTCTCATATGTTAGAGGGAGTTCCGCGAGGTGGTTCTTCCCCAGGCTTCTTCCAGGTGTCGTCCCTGCTCGTGGCGAAGATCCGGAGGCGCGGTGAAGGTTTAGTTACGCCTTCGTCCGGCTTCTACGCTTCATGAGATGTCCATCGCTGAGTGCGGGGATAAACCTACGCTCACAAGGTTTTTGTTATCATAACTTTAGTTGGTGATAGATCCTTGTTATTGTACGCCTCGTGAATAAAAAGTATAACAGAGTTAATAAAAAAGAATGTCTTTTGTTGATTTTGAACGCTGTTACACTAAGATGCTGGAGTGTTGCTTTGTATGTGCAAACCGCCGCATGGTATGGTTTTGTTATCGCGTCCATTGTTATTGTAGAGATCAGTACCTTTATTATGCAACATCAGCTGACAAACTTAGTCATGTTAGTATCCATTGTTATTGTAAAAAGTATGATGTGTGTTCAGTAAGCTATTAAGGCCGAGCTGACACGTTTGTAAAAACTTTGTCTTCTTGCTGTAACCTGCAAAAACGTCCACGCGAATCACCTATTTTGGTCCTTAAACTTGTTTGCCCCTGTCATCCCGATCGCTAAACTTGCAAATTACCTATTCAAATTCTAGGTCTATGTTCAGGTCTTAAAGCAAGGCACGAATACAGATTGAGTACCTAAATAGGCGATTAGCGAGTTGCCAAACGGGCGAGTCCGCCATTTAGGGACCGAGATAACATGGCCGAATAAGTTTGAGGATCTAAACCGGTGATTTGTACTGAGATAACACGAACATACAAGTTTAAGGATCTAAATGAACGATTTACGAGTTTAAGGACCAGGATGACACAATGGAATAAGTTGTGGATTTTACTCTTTTTTTAATATGGTATGAACGGTTATTTCACATTCATTTTTATAATTTTACTTGAACTAATACTTCATTGGTCAGAACATATATGTGCTATGAACAAATATTGTGAAAGAGGGGCGTAAATTTTCTGCACCAGATTTTTTATTTCGGTACCTAGCTCGGGCAGCAGTTAGCTTAAAAACGATTAGATTTGAAGACCCTTTTTTATGATTGCCACCAGCAGTGTTATGTTCCATGTTACTCCCTCCATTTAAATTATAAGATATTTTGACTTTTCTAGATTTATACTAGCTTTTAATATGCACTTAGATATAGTGTATGTCTAAAACTCTAAATACATACATAGTAACAACAATACATCTATAAAAGTCAAAACGTGTATAGTTTGGAACGGAGGGAATTATGTCTACTCCAGTAATATGCATGCAAGAAGCCAAGGACCCACCCTGTCGGCTCATCTGTTTTGGCTGTAGCGTAGACTGCAATTGTCTTCACCTCTGCTGCTAGCAAATACATCCTGCAGCTTGGTCACATGCAAGTTCAGAACTTCCAATATATATTTTTTTTCAAAGGAGGGACGTCACAACACAGGAATGCCGTAGACATGGAACCAATCAAAGGCGGGATGCGCTAATGTATGTTTAATTTTAAGGAGTGGATTAAGGTCAGAACCGTGGATTGGCTGAATGAGAAGCCGGGGAGGAAAACCCGACTTGGTGTGTTTGATTTTGAATGAAAACCTCGGAACCCCAATCATTGGGCACGCCAAAACAATACTATTTGATTGTTCAAGTTTGATGGGCTTACAATTCACCTTGAACTACATATCATGACTTCATCTTCTTTGTTGACACGCTACCAAGGAACGCCCAGTCAGGATAAGGGCATTCGTAGCTCCAATCAGGACCAGTGTACCGCACACAATGCAACCATAGTCCTTCCTCATCTCCATCATAACTGCCAAACAGAAAAGCATTTCAACAAAGAATACACAATCTACCATCCTACCATAAAGCACTTCTTGGAAAAATTCGTTCTCTAATCAAACTCTTTATTGGCAACCCTAAACATCAAGTACTAACCAAAAAAAAATGTTAAGCAACAGTAAGCACTCACCCTACTGGAGCAAGATTTGGACAGTTTGTGCACATGGGGTCGATATCAAACTCCACATCTGTTTCTGCATCTTTGCTGCCATGATCAGCAGCACTATTGTCTGGATCTGATGGTGCAATTTCTTTACTGTTACTTGTTCCTTTTGTTGATCGTGGACAAAAGTTTCCCGATAGGTACAGCTCATCATTAGCTATTGGATAACCAGCGTGCTTTAGATGCACCCTTATCTACATTTTTAACATATCAGAGCATTATGCAAACGATACAAATATATCAGCATATATAGTTACATGCAAAAGCATTACCCAAAACACAATTTTATAGGAAAAAAGAATCCAGTAGCCAGATTAGTACCAAGACCATCATGGCATCATCCCTTGCATCTCAGTGAATTAAGCAATACTGCAATACATTGGGCATGAAGCTAGTTTAAATGAGGACTATGAGTCAACATGATAGGAGCCATTTCATGGTTCTACCGTTCTAGTGCCTATAACAATTGGTAGAAAATGGATGAAGGCTTGTGTTTTAGATAGTATGCGAAAACTATGCATTATTCATGTTTCACTAGAAGGGTAAATATGTCTACAATGACTAGTGATAGGCAATACCAAGTTCCCAATGTATAGCCTTTACGATTGAGAAAATAACCATTTGTGCATGGAGCTGGGAGCATGAATAAAAAATACTTCACATGGTTTTAACAATTCAAACTTGGGAATTCCTTCTCAAAATGCAACTCTGGCGCCACAATGGGACCATCCCTATCCACTGTTCCAAAATTCTCCAAAAGGACACAAATCCCTGATATATGCATATTTATTTCATCTGTACTGTAGAGGCAAGGTGCATATCTGCATATTGATTTGACCATGAAATTTAATATGTGGGGACTGGGGACACAGCATGTCATGCACCATATATATTAATTTCTTAAATCTAGACTGAGTGGCAAATTATCATGTTGTTTGTTGTTCGACTGTAAAATGCATCTGACCACTAGTATACTCAAATGCATTGCAATGAACACAACTCAGAGAAAAATACCTGGTGAGTTCGACCAGTCACAGGTTTGCACAAGACAATACTGTGCGTCCCATCAGTGCAAATCCTTTGAAACCTGGTAAGTGCTTGTTTTCCATTTGGTTCTTCACCAGCACCACCACTAATCTGCATTTCAGAAATTGTACTCAGATTAATGCTTCAGAACAGTACTTCTTTTGCTAAGTGCACATGTAGTTCTATCAAATCTTGCATTGGTTTGCATAAGTAAATAGTGGTATATTGTTTGACCTGCTATTTGGGAAAAACAAAAGAAAAAGATATCTATACAGGGATAATATGAAATTTCTTTCTTATTTTATATTCCTGACTTAGAACATACAAGGTTTTAATGAAGTAACATTAAATATGGTACAAATTATCTGATAAATTATAGACATTGTTCACATCTACAAAGAAATCTGTACCATCCTAGAATTGCACTGACAGCAATATGCTTTGTTCGAAAGGAGGAAGGGAGGGAAAGAGAGATTCAGCAATTGCTCCAACATATTGTCACTGAAAAACAAGCACAACAAGATTATTAATTGCTTACAGACCTCCACAGTACTCCTTCCTTCCCGTGCATTGAAATTTACATTGGCATCCACAGTTTGCTGAAAAGAAACTCATTCAGATAGACATACATTAGCTTATGTATGAGAAACAAATATATTTGAAATGCTTAGAACACTGGCAAGAATTATGGTTCTCAAAGCAGATTCTTTTTGCAAATTTCCTAAAGAAGATTCAGTGACGGTATAGAACATGCCTCTAATTACCAATTATGCATGCAGGTGGTTCCTAGTCAGGCTAAGCGGACGCCTTTCAAATCAGTGTGTCCAAGTCCGAACCATCAGTAGTTCTAGTTAGTTGTATGTGCATGCCCACACATAGGCGTCACCTTGAACTTTTTTTTTGGCTGGATCGTACAGTAATTTAATACAAAATGCACAGCTCCTAAACTTAGTTGGATCTTTCATCAGAAAAAAGAAACCTTATGCAACGTAAGACAACTTGCCATCTAAGACGTAGGGCATAAGTAGAAAGTAAATTAAAGTAAAGATCTGACATGTTACAGATTTCCTGTACTATTTCTTTTCACAACAGAATAGCTATTTATCCTTGGAGCGGGAGAAATGTGGGCATTACATAAACGGTATACCTCACCATCAGGAAAAACCCCAACAACCTTGGCCACATATTCTTTTTGCAGCAGACCAGCTTCAATCTGCGATAACAGTGCTTAAATTAGAAAAACATGTAATGTGTAGAAGGATAAAATACGTCAACAAGCAAATCATAAGATGAATGCAGACAGACAGTGTCATGTGGAGCTGCATTTAGGAACATCATCTCAAGAAGACTACCACAACAGCCCCTTAGGCAATATGCTCCTTCAGCGCTATTTGCTTTGCTTTCTAGCTATGCTTCATTGTTAGTCTCAGGTTTGGTTTTTTATATAAGAACCTGATTTGTTAGTAAGTTGGTTAGCTTAAATGTATTGCAACAGGGCACTCTATATATATCCGGAGCCTCTAATCTAGGAGATCAAGCCAAGAACATTCAGGGGGCATTTGGATGACGACCAAAGCGTGCCATGCCGCGCCACAGCTGCCACGCCGCACTTTAGCACCCCGTTTGGTTCACTGCCGCAAGCTGCCGCAGTTGTGGCACGCCACAGTTGCTGCCGTGGTCCCATAGTTCATTTGCGCTGCCAAAACGTGCCGCAGGTGTGGCGCCTGATTTCAGCGCCGCAGTTGCGGCGCGGCCACACGTTCAGCGTGGCATTTTCTGGTAACAATCCAAACACGCCCTCAATTTGTTTCAATCTATTATCTGTCGTTCCTAGTTCTAGGGTGGTTAACAATATCTTCGTTGTATGATTGGGGATCGGATATGAAACTGGGTGTGCTGGGTGCCATGGGTGGAGCTCTTTTACAACACTTCATACCGCATGGTGCTACAAGAGACCCATTCCCACTTGTCAACAGTCACGACCCAGCATCAATCCATTCTTATGAACTAGGGTGCTGTTTGGTTCAAGCAAGGGCACGGCAATGGTAATGTAATCAGTAGCAGCATGACTTGTTACAAGGTAAGAGAAAAGTGACATTTGTTTGGTTGGAGGTGGCTTGCAGCCTTGCAGGTGAGGGAAATGGATAACGCGGGGAGAAGAGGGGGAATGAGATTGTATCAGCCTGTATCCATTCACGGTATAATGGATTGCATGTCAGTCCAACCAAACGCGAAACAAGGGGACTGATTAGCGCTGTGAACGAATCACAGGCCAAAACGGCCAAACCAAACAGCACCTAGGTTATGTTCAGGTTGAGGCTGTGGCTCAATCCCTAGAGGACCGCGACAAATTCCTGGCACATGTGCGTCACCGGTCACCACTCAGCAGATCAACAAGAACTACGACCGTGGCCATCACAACGTGGAGTTTGATGTTTAGAGACTAGGTCAGATTGCGCTTATGTTACCTGTCAGGCTGTCACCACACCTCGGCTTCAATGATCAACTCCACCAACAAGCTGTGACCACACTTCTTTGTGACGTACAAGATCATAGCCCAAGTGAAGTCGGTGGCATGTCGCTTGGAGAGTTCGCTAGGGGCACACATCCAAGACATGTTCCATGTGAGCCGTCAAGAAGTTCTTCTGTCTGCCTCCAGCTACTCCGCTGCTACTGCTGCCTCTACACTATGGTCTTCTCATCCAAGTGCTATTGTGCAAGAACACGGTTGAGCGCATCTCTGTCACAGTGTTCACCAGCTCTTGGTCAAGTGGACTGGACAGCCAGCTTCTGCAGTATCCTCGGTGAACCTTGACCTACTGTGGTGGCCCCTAAATGATAAGCTCCATCAGCGTCACTTGCTTTGCTTTCAAGTTAGCTCGGTTTGGTTGTTAGGCTCAGGTATGGTTTTTTATACAAGAAATGAGAAATCAGTTGTTTAGGGAGTCAGTTAGCTTGAATGGATTGTAATTGGCGCCCTCTAGGTGAGTGCCTTGTGCCCTTGTCTGAGAGATCAAGAAAGAAACATTTAATCTCTTCAATCTATTATCTAGCATTCCCAGATCCAGGATCGCTAAGTGAACAACCTCGCCTTCCCATCGAGCTGTTCCCATTCACTGCAACCGGCTCTATTCCATACAGTGGACACAATCACATTCTAGAGTGCGGACACACATCATAAGCAATATGATAAAAAGGAGAATACTGTCATGGTTTCTAATATTACCTGTTGCCTGAAACATTCAGCTCTGTCGGCATTTTTTGCAAATATAAGGAGGCCTGAAACCAAACGATCTAACCGATGCACCGCTGCAAAAATAAAATGGTAGTCAAGGAATTCCAACATCTATGATGAATGGTAGAAATCATAAGGAAAAGACAAATAATCAGATAATTAAAGCAAAAGGATACGAAATAGGGGTGTTAACCCATGCTCAGCCTGCAGAATCCCAACTACAGTATTCTTGCGGTATTGGCCACATGGATGAACCTACAAAATGGGAACCACTAGATTTATGTATATAACGTTCTGACTTCAACCAAACATACACTAATTAGCAATTAAGTATTTCTGTAGGTACTAAACCTAGCTCAGTTAGCAGAAGGCATGTGTGTAAACTCCACCTAAGTTCATGTCCTCTTTGGTTAGCATTTGGGAGGCTATTTTCTTCTAAGAATAATGATACTGATTCCACCTAGGAATTCTAGTTTTCCCGTAGTAACTTCTAAAATCAAGATTTGGTTTCATCTTCAAACAAACTTAATTTACTTTCATCCAGGAAAATCCTTCATGATTACTTGATAACTCAGGCATCATCAGATCATATAACAAATTACTAGGTAAAAAATCTAAGATTCTACCAGTAAAATGCCCAAAAAAAACCCCATAGCACATATAATTTGTGTTGCTACAAAACCTAATGCATTTTAGTTCAGGTGACATATTTAATAAACATGTGACATATTGACAAATACACTTGATTAGTAACAAAGACAGGAAATTATCTAGACTTAAAAAGGAAACAATTTGAACTTTGAAGAACATAGGATTGTCGTAATAATAAGACCAGATCCATAAATATTTTATACATCATGTAGTATACTAGTATAACAACTTTCATGTACATCATTATGAATATAAACTTACTGGAACAGAAGCTGGTTTGCAAATAGTTATAACATCAATTTCATTCTGAAGTATTGAAATATCACCCGCCAAGACAGGTGGCTCGTGCCTGGAAGAAAAAATCACCTTTAGAAAAGCCTTGAACTAAAAATTGTAAATGAGAAAAAGACGTGTGAATTATTTTTGTTAAATCAGAACACAGAGAGTCTAGATTCCTGTCTTCCTGTTCCTGGCATGCCACAGGAAGCATCTGGTTGACTAGAGAACTACATGAAGGTAAGATGGCACACAAAGTTAAACTAAACGGCATCATTAACTTAAAAGTCAAGGAATCAACAACAGTTCATCAGTAGTAAAGGATAATGTATCTGCAGTAAATTGTAAACAGTTATGCTGCTCCTAATCTTTGGAACATTTGTTTGTATGAAGCAATCTATGTTGAATTTATGAAGCGAAATTATCGAACATTTCTTTAGTGGGGGTAATAATTTCAAATTGATTGAAGTGACTGACCTGTGCAAGAAGTGGCTTATCTTTTGTGATGATTTCACGATATAGTCTGTGTGAACCATTTGCCCATCTACCTGAAGCCTCCCGCACTTGACTGCATGAACCTAGCAATTTCACCTTTCACTTAGATGCAGCAATGCAAATGTTACTGTAGTTATATGAATAAAACAGAGATCAAAATCTGAAGCACAAGGTTTAAATCATAAAGGGAAGATGCATGGTTCAAGATGATGAGATTCAAGAAACAACAGAAACTTCATTCAGTAGCAAGCCTCTTATGGACATATCTCTACAAAGTAGGACTGGAGGGCAGACAATGATATAATATAACCACAATGACGTGTGATGAAAAGAAACAGTATGGTACATGAAATTCGAAAGAAATAATGGCATCATACATAGTAATCGCGGGAGCGCCCTTTGAACTCATCAGTGAAGAGGTCAACAATGGTCTTTCCAGCCCATCTGTTCTTCACCTGCAAACCAAATGAGGAATGAACAAGAAATTTTACAAGATGCTTAGATCCACGGAGAATGTAATGCATCTGCCTTATGCATAGTTGAGCAAAGCAAACCAAACTGAACCAGCATTCCATAGGAACAGAAACAAGCCCTGATACTAGTCGAAGGATGAACTATCTGGCATGGCACAGCAGGGTAGAACAGAGAGCATTTACCCTTATATGACAGGTTAAGCAAAGCACTGTGATGAAACTTCAGAAATTGCATGTGCGTGGTAGTATGACCAATCATCTAGCACCATTATTTCGGTTGGAGAGCATATCTACAACTACAACACCTGATGAACTCAATCCGTATCCTCACATAATAAGCATGATAATCTATCTGGAGTCGAACAGGAAGCCAAAGAAAATATATAGTAGCACATGAGAGAAATAAGGTACAGGAACAAGCGGTCCGGAAATTACATGGGAGATGAACTCGAAGTAGTAAGGCCTCACGTAGCGCCGACCTTCAGAGGGAACCGAGACCAATAGTTAGCACAGAAGGGGGTTAGGGTTTTAGTGCTGGGAACTAGCGTGCGGCGCGGTTCCAGGAAAGGAGAGGAGAGGAGGCTGCGGTTACTTGCCGTTGCGGATGATGTAGTCGTGCGACTCGGGCGGGTTTGCCGGCGTCTGCCACACTATCCCCGCTCCCCCGGGCGGCGCCGCCATACCAGGCGAATCGGCGATGACACACTCCGGCGGCGGCGGCGGCGGCTGAGTGGGGGGGACACAGGAACCTCTCCGTTCTTCAGGCTTCAGCCCAGCGTGCAAGGGCATGGTGTGGAGTGTTTGACTGTCATCAGTTGCTGCAAAGTGGGCCACGACATACGGCCTCGCAGAATTTCCTTCACTCTCGCAAATGTTGCCAACCAAACCCAAATGTATTATTTGCTGCTGGAAAAGAAGGATACTACTGTCACTACGGGTGACTGGTGACTGGTGTGGTGAGCGAAAATCCAAAACTTTTTTTTAGGGACGTTGCTGGTGCCTCGTCCCCGTCCACCGTATAACTAGTTAGCAATCCGCCTCGTCCGCCTCCATCCGACCCGCTCCCATCCATTCGCCCCACTCCATCCCCTCGACTGCCGACCCACAGCGCGCCGCACGTCACGTTCGCCGGCCACAGGCCTGCCACACCCCATTCTCCCCGCTCCCATGCCGTGCCTCCAACACTCCCCGCGCCTCTGACTCTCTGAACAACATGAAATACGTGCAATATGAAATACTTGAATGCAACATACGTCTGAAACAGATGAAATATCTAGAACATACACTTACAACATATGCGTAAAAACATATGTAACATCCAGATAGAACACTTACAACTTACAACATGGAAACACTTGCTGCACTGGAAGACTAGAACAAATGAAACATTTGGAACATACTGTTACAACATATATGTAAAACATATGCAACATCCAGATCAAAACGCTTGCAACATACGTCTAGAACATATAAAATATTTTAAATAAACTCTTGCAACATGTGTCTGAAACACTTGCAATATGTGCAACATCCCCAGTCTACTTTTGCAACATCCATATAAAACAACTGTAATATACCTTTGAAACGTCTGAAACACTTGAAACATATATTTGCAACATAGGAGATAGGGGCTTGTGCCAGTCAATTTCGGCCATCGAGGTGGGAGCCGGCAACGAGTGGCGGTGTGCAAGCACCACTAGCATCCAGTGCAAGCCGCACATGCGAGCACTACCACCACCAACGCCGCCAGCACCGGGCTTGGGCCGGCCGGGCAGGCGCCGCGCGCGACAGGCGGGGCGAGCACCACCAGCACCAGAGCGCGTGACGAGAGGGTGCGAGAGGCGCGCACGACGAGGCGTGAACAAGCGACAGCGGATGGCCGCGCTGATGAGGACATCGCCACGCTGGACACACCGACGCTATGGTCTTCCCCAAGTTGCAATTCGTCCCTAACTCAGCTACCACGTCACTCTCGGATTCAGCAGACACGTCGTCACTGTTTCGGTCATAATTTTCTCATACGACATCGAAACGGGGCGTTCTTGGATGCGTTGGAAAGAGGACGACGACGCCGTCGTTTTGGATCTGGTCCCAGCTCCAGAAGATCCGTGGATCATTCTGTGTGACCACGGCAAGGTGCTGCATCACCTATTTAGGTCAACTTGGCCATGTATCGTGTCGGACCTTAAGCCCAAGTTGTGGGCGCCCAACCCTTGGCCGTCCCCAACCCTAGGTCGAGTCTTAGACTATAAACAATGCCGCCGCCGCCGCTAGACAATTGGGTTTTGTTTAGAGTTTAGTTTTCCATCGAGAAACTGAATCGTTCATTGTAACTGTGGTGACAAATCCTTTTACAGTGATCCAGGGCCCCTGTTCTTGATCTCCTCCACTGTGTCGATTAGTCCTTTGGAACCGAGTTCTCGAACCCTCTACTGATATCCGCGTCATTTATATTTGCAATTTCAGATTACGTGTTTTACCTTCTTACTTGTGCTCTTCGATTCGCTTGCAGGAAAAGCCTTCTTGGCGAGGTCAATCAAGTTGTGCTTGGTTGATAACCAACGGAGCAGTGGTGTAACGGTTGCAGGGTTCGAATCGTGTCTGATTTGAAGCCGGATCGCCAACGTCGAGATTTCCACAAATTGAACTTACCGGCTACCTCTCGGAAGATCGGGCCTATACTCATCACGCGTGGCAGCGAGAGGAGTGTGCGTTCGCGTCCAAGACGGGGCGGCCGCAAGGCATTGCGACAAGGGAGGAGGAAGCAAAAGGAATAAGGATGGGTGTTTTTTTAATAAACTCGTGGCTAGGTAAAAGCGCAAGCAACGAGGCAGTGAGCCTGGAGAGTGTCCGACGATTTATTCGTGTCGGACGTAAGACACTTAGCATTACCATATTTTTTATTTGAGGACATGGTTGGCACGTTCATATAGCATATAATTTATTTAATTAGCATCTGTTTTGGGTGAAAGGAAAAATAATAAAGAAAATAAAAGAAGTTAAAACCTAAATCAAATTAATTGCTCCTTGTGACCATGTTTAATGGTGAAGGATCCCAAATATGCGGGACGCTCTTTAAAAAAAAACCATTATTTGTTCTGTTCTCTTTACGTTCAGGTTCTTATCTGTTCTTATTATGTGTTCTGTTCTCCCAGGAAGAACACCTCAACAATTCGGACCCAAAAATAAATCACAGAAAATTAATCGATGCACTGAATTCACCAAATTTTGTAGAGCAATTCCTCAAGGAGCAAGGACAGTACAGGGCAGCAAACGGTCCCAAACAAGAATCGCTCATAGGCTCACAGGTTTCCCACAGCTAGACCGTCAAGTCAGACTCAAAAGGATGCAATGCACATGCACCGCAAATAGAAGTAGAAATCATAGATTAGGGGGGTGAGGCATAATTACAAGAACAGAGCGATGCCGTATGGCACCACATATAAAGACGCTGGATTGACTACAACTAAGTTTACCTGGAGCAAAATTAGCCAACACAGTGAAGCGGTTCGCACTGCCCTATTCCTAGTGAGCTCCTAAAACCTTCTAAGCGGCCATCCTTGTCCATTGGGTGGGTACCTCTTGGCCTCACCAGGACTTCAGTTTTCAGGTACGCCGAATCGCCGGAGTAACTTGAACAGCACACGGAGAGGATTGTCGGGGTGATGAACATTTTCAGGAGCAACCAGGTACATGGAGGAGCGATGGATGTAGAAGCTGCAACGAACCAACAAATTCAGTATTAATGCATAGCAGCGAAATGGAGGCCTGAATGAAGTAATAATATAACAAATCAAACAGCAAGCATAGATGAATATTCAGTTCCTCTTATTACCTGACATACAGCAAAACTTCCTGCATCAGCCTCAGCTCCATCATCGGGAACACTATCTTTCCCTGGACCATAATCCTTGAAGAACTTGCCAGCGGGGCAAGGCACTTTGCCCACACGGGAGATAGCTTCCCAATCTGCAATTAACCATCAATCGGATAATGAAAACTGAGATGCTAACTCTGCACAGATGTAAGAGTGAGAGTGGGTGTAGTTGCAAGAACGAACCTCTCCAGATCGGTTGGTCGAGAAGCGCACGATCTCCGCCAGAGCAGCCGCCTGCCTGACCGACATCCTGAGGCCGCCGTGGAGCCTGTCGTACGACGGGAACGCGAAATGCACGACCTCGCCGGCGTCCAGCAGCTTCCTCCCGCGGCAAGTCGACAGCCCGGTGGCGTACGACTTCTTGAAGAAACACCACTCGCGGCGGTCCGGGGGGTACTCGTCCAGCTCCGGCGGCGGCGGCGCCACCACCATCCTCCACTCGCTCACCGGTATGGCCCCTGGCGGTGGCAGCGCGCGGACGGGCTTCGGGTTCAGGTACGGCACCGGGTGAGACGTCGTCAGATCGATGAAAGGCACGTCGTCGTCTTCGCGGGGCCTCTTCTTGGACCTCGGCGCGGGATCCACGATCTCCACCTCATCTTCACTGCTGTCACTCTCCTCCTTGACACGGCGCCGCGACAAAAGTCGCGACTGCTCCTCCTTGACATCGACCTCGTCGGCCACCTCCTCCTGCTTCACCCGACGACCAGATTGCTCCTGGAAGCGGCAATCGGCTTCGATTGGCTCCCTCTTCACCTTCACTTCGACCCCACCAGGGGCTTCAACCTTCACCTTCACCTCTGCCTCGCCACAAGCTTCAACCTTTACCTTCACCTCGTCGGTGTCGGCATCGATTGGCTCCCTCTTGACATTGACCTTGAGTTCACCCTCGTCGGCGGCTTCAACCTTCACCGGAGGCAGAGGCGGCGAGGGGAAGGAGGCGCCGCCAATGCCGCGCTCCGCCTTGACGCCCCTTTCACGGGTCCCATGTAGGCCGCCGTCACCGTCGGCGGCGGTTGCATCGTCGAGTAGCCATTTGATGGCGCGCTCGGTGTCACCGCTGCAGCGGGTGAGCGCGTCGACGGCGGCGGCCACCGGGAGATCCGCGCCGAGGACAGCGCGGAAGGCAGCCAGGTCGTCCGCCAAGAGGGCGGGCTGGTTCAGGGGCCTCTCCGGAGGGTCACGGGGGTCGCCGGCAGCACACGCCATAGCGGCCAATCGACGGTGAGGAGAAGGACTAGACGCGACGGTGAAGAGGATTGAAGCGCGGCGAGAGGCCAGGCGATGGAGGACTGGAGAGCAGTAGGGGACGGGGGATTGGGGATTTTAGAGGGAGGGTTTATATTGCAGGGTTTCTTTTTGGCGGGGAACGAGGAATGAAGACGAGGGAAGCGCAAATATTCTCGATTTTGGCGGGACGAAGCGGAAGGAAAGGGAAATGCGAGACGGTGAACCGGGGTGGAATGCGGCTTGCTAAATTTGGAAAGGGAAATGCGAGGCAGTGAAGCGTGCTGAAATGCCATTTTTGCTAAAATTTATGTGCCTAAATTTTAGTTTCCTTTCATTCATAAACGACGGTTATTACATATATTTTATATTAAAATTGTAGTTTTACTTCATTGCAGTCTCGGTAAGCACAATCTATAATTTTCAGTTCTGTGAATAAAAAACTGCTAGATATTTAGATAAAACTATAAACCCAACAAAATTTGATTTGTGTCCACGTAAAGTCAATTAACAATTTACAGTTGTTAGTCACATAAGGACACACATTTGATATGTTATGACACAAAGACAAATAACAAATAATAAAAGTAACAATTTATTTATATTAGTTGGTGGTATAAAAGGTTGTCTGAAATCATCTCAAAATTCAAGCACCTGAAATATAGGAGAAAAGTGTAATATTAAAGTAGGTACTCCGTTCATCACATAATATAAAAGCGTCCGCAATAGGTGTATTTGCTCCGTCACACTGTGCGACTTCATAAAAGAAGCCATCCTCATCTATCCAACGTGAATCCAATAAAAGATTATGGTATCTCTCTCTCACCGTCTCTTCTCTTTCTTGTTGTTGCTGCTCCTGTTGCCGAGAGGAAGTTGGAGGAGCTTCGGGGGGACTTCAGGGCTACCGAGGACTTCACCCCTCCCCTTCCACGCGCATCGGTGGCACCTGCACGCCCCTAACAAATCTGGCCATCTGCAGCCTCAATGGAGACAGGTATGGTGCTACTCACCAGATCCGACATCGCCCAACCTCGTGGATGGGGAGAAAGGGCAGTAGGAGGGCGCGCGTCAGGATCTAGGCTCCAGGTAGCATACATCGAGGTAGTGGCAGGCTCCAAACGATGGCGGCAGCTCCATTAGATCCGATGAGAAGGAAGTGAATGGGGGCGCCTAGCTGCGCGAGGAGGTAGGAGACAACGGAGCCACGCGAGGGAGGAGGTGGTTGATCGGATTATGTATTTTTTAATTGTGTGGATCTCATGTATAGAGTTATACACTCACAAATTTTGACCAGTTTAACATGTGAAGTCACATCACAGTATAGAAACAGGGAACAGTTCCTATGAAATTCTGGTACATTTTTCTATAAAATACCTACGTTCCAAACAAGTCATAAGACGTTTTGAATTTTCTAGATACATAACTTTTTTTATGCACTTACAATACATTATGTCTAAATAAATAATAAAAACAATATATCTATAAAAATCAATACATCTTATAATTTAAAATAGAGGAAGTAGTTTTCTTTGTCCATCGTAAATTTTAGACACTATGGAATGGCCCAACGTCAAGGCACACATCATCGTCCACAACGATGGCACCATTATCCGTTGTTTCCTGCTCCATCATCGCGCTTTTGACCAAATTGAGGGTAAGAGCATGCCGGTTGCGCACCAAAACCCGCCATGCTATAACTGGCAGCGACCACAGAAATATTTCTAAGTTATAGAAAAAAAAACAATATCACTAGATCAAAATAGAGCTAAAGACTGGGAAAAAAAATCAACTGCTTGATGTCGCTCGGATGACAGTCCGACGAGCTTCCCAACAGAAAAACAATTCTCCTGGTTTCCTAAGGATCCAAAACAAAATATATCATCGACTAGCATGCATGAACATCAACTGCTGGACGACGAAGACTTTCCGGTCCCTACTAGGCGAGAATACAGCACAATGCATTTACATTCTTACATGAGGATATTCAATGAGGTGAGGGAAGGGTTAGACGTGGTTTGTTGGTTAGATCAGGGGGTGAAACTGTCAGCGTCACACGTCTCCTCTATTTTTCATGTTCCTCCACTTGACCCTCAGGTCACTTGGGAGACGTGTCCTGTGAAATACGTCTCTGCCGTGTTCCAGTATCTGAACCCACGGAATAGGCCCGTTGTCCCGTGGGGTGAATATTTTCATTGCTTCCTGGATCAGCAAAATGAAAAGTAAATATCTAGTACGAGCGAGCAAATCAAAAAGAAACCCACAACAAAAGAATCATTATTACCCTTAGAGCTGCTTCTTCCTTTACTGTCCAACAAAGCTTGGATCGCCTTCCAGTCGGCACAGCAGGATTGGAACTGCCACATGGACATGCTCAGTTACTGGGAGAAAGTACACACTAAAATGGTACATTTTTTTGACACAAGTAAAATGGTACATTTTCATATACATATTTTTCATCATAATATAAACAGATCACTCAAAAATGACAATAAAACTGTCCTAAAGGTGTCATTGTTCGATACTTTATTAAACAATTATTGACACCCAACAGAAATGCATTGGCTATATCATCCCCATACGCAACCTAACTTCAGTAGCCTAAACAAAATTTCACAAAAATGACTGGTGAACTCACAAAAACTCCTCATTTGCTCCATTAGTGTGAAGAGTCAATTCATAATAACTCATGTTGATAGTGTCCCGAATGTGAAATCACTCATACAACAACAACAACAACATAGCCTTTTGTCCCAAGCAAGTTGGGGTAGGCTAGAGATGAAACCCAAAAGAGACGATAAACAGGAAACACATAAAGGAACATAAATGGCACAAGACAGAACGAGATCACGGTTCAGGCACGTTGATTGCCAGTCTCCAAGCGCTCCTGTCTATAGCTAAATCCTTAGAGATATTCCACTCCTTAAGATCTCTCTTAACGGACTCGTCCCAAGTTAGTTTAGGTCAACCTCTACCGCTCTTTACATTATCGGCCCGCTTTAGAACGCCACTACGCACCGGCGCCTCAGGAGGCCTCCGTTGAACATGTCCAAACCATCTCAACCGATGTTGCATCAACTTCTCCTCAATTGGTGCCACCCCAACCCTATCCCGAATATCGTCATTCCGGACTCTATCCCTCCTTGTGTGCCCACAACACCAACGCAACATACGCATCTCTGCTACACTCAATTGCTGAACATGTCGCCTTTTTGTAGGCCAACACTCAGCACCGTATAACATCGCCGGGCGAATCGCCGTCCTATAGAACTTACCTTTCAACTTCTGGGGCAAGTTCTATAGGACGGCGATTCACTCATGAAGAATAAAAATGACTCCAGATATTTTTAAGACATTCAAGTTGAAGCAATCTAAAAGTGGAGCAGTAGCATGTTACTCATGCCATTCAAGGAGGCGGAACTGTGGAAATGGTTTAAGCAAACGCCCATGGCAGAGCCTTATCTACAAGAGGTTTATTTATTGCACATCTAAATCAGTGGGCTTAATGTCATTTGGTTTTAAACTAATAGAGTCGTTCTTGAAAAAAGAAAGAACTTTTTGCATTATGCAAACTGCAGTAAGTGTGCATACAAGTAGGGAAAGAAGTGCTTATGAAGCATCATTCAAAAACTTACTAGCGCTTGGGTGGGTATGCATAATTCTGTTTCCTTGATGGTAAAGGCTCGTGTTGATCCTTCTGCCCAAACGCTTTTGTAGAATTACTTGATACTGTTGCTTCCCTCTCTTGTAGTCTTGCTCTGTGATGCTCAATGGTACGCCAAGGGGGTGATGATGGCTTGCCAGAGTCACTTGAAGATGTAAATTCTATTTCATCAGAGTCTTTAGACTGGTGATGAGAATGTGTGGGGCCATCCTCTTTGTCAGTCTCAACTACTAGA
Organism: Saccharum hybrid cultivar R570; assembly: GCA_038087645.1. Lineage (NCBI taxonomy): Eukaryota > Viridiplantae > Streptophyta > Magnoliopsida > Poales > Poaceae > Saccharum > Saccharum hybrid cultivar. The sequence goes on along the minus strand of JAQSUU010000216.1, from coordinate 26,227,794 downwards.
TTTGCAGCAGGACTGCATCTGTTCTGAGATGAACTTCCCTCATGAGCCTCTGTGTTTTCCACATGGTCTTGTTCTGCATCCTGAAGTTGATTGCTTTTGTTCTGGAGCACAGAAGCATTCATGGGTGCCACATCAGAATTCCCAGCAGAAGATGCCTTTTCCATGACTACCTCATTACAAGCATCACTTGTAACATTTATTTTCTGTTTCTTCCACTGCCGATTAGACTCTTCACCCTGATGAGTAAGGTCATCAATTGTAGTTTCACTGACGCTAGTTTGCTTTTTTGATGAGTTATTATGTCCATTCAATTGGCCCTCGCTGTAGATGGCTCTTGGAAGCAGTCTAGTTTGCTGCTCGTGTTGCTTGAGCAATTGCTCTGCACCAAGGAAAGCAGCTAGGTTCTTCCTAGCTTCAATATATGTTTTCTTTGCTTTTTTGTATTCTTCAGTGGCTTTAGCACAGATGCATACTGGGCAATATAACTGTCCATGGTCTTCAAATGTCAATGATGAACCAAAACAGCTGTCATGAGCAGATAACAAGCAGCTGCTACATTGAAGCAGCTGGCCACCTTTTCCACATTTTCTGCATAAATCTTGTTCTGGTGAGACCCTGAGGGAATCATTGGCTTCTTGATCCTGGCTGCATAGTGGAATTTTGCCACTCATTGACAGCAGACAAGCAGCAGCAAATCCACTGATACTATCATCTGAGGAATGGGCATGTGATGTTTCTGCCACAGTTTTCCCAATGGTTTGCTTGTTTGAATCTTGTTTTGCTGTTTTCCTGTATCCATCCTGACAAGAGATTGAAACAGATATATTGCAACTACGTTTCTGGATGTCATTTGTGCTCTTTCCAATGTTCTGATCAGATAAACAGTGGGCTTCTAAAACCTTATCATGCATGGTTAGATTGCAGCTATGAGACTCTGGAGCACCCTGCACATTCAGACCACCACAGATGACCTTGTTATTTCCCAACATGTTGGCATCATCATGCAGAGCGTGTTTGTTTTTGTCGGCACAACTAACTTCCAGTTGAGACTTGTCACAGTTCTGCTCTTCAAAAATTGCAGGATGCTCAGTACTATTGCCTGATGGATGGTTGGTTTTAGATTTGTCTTCGTGCATAGCACCATTGCAGCTTACAGAGGGTATAATGCTAGTAGCCCGCAGAGTTGATTCCTCATGAATGGAATACTTCTCAACAGGCTGAATGTTGAAGGTGCCATCCAGGTCTTGGTTTACCTTCTGACCACTGTCATGCTGCAGATGATTGAGGTGAGTTGTGCAGCTATGCAGCTGTTGAACCATTGTTGTATCCTCTGTAGCAATAGGCTCAGGCAAGTCGCTTGCTTCAGGTGCATTGGTTCTGTCAAAAGCTGGAGTCATCGTAGCCTGCAAGGTTTTGCTTTCATGTCTGGGATCCTTCGATGATTGATAACTGATGCCATCATCATTTGGTCTCTTTATCACATTATTATAATCTGGTGGATTTGGTGATTTTCCTTTACAAGGTTGTGCTTGAACCACAGTAGTTTCATCTACCATACTCTTCTTTGATAAGGGTTCTGCAATGTTTCCCTGCAAAGTCGCATTGCAGCTAGTAGAAGAACCTGACATGTTACTGTCCACATTAGAAGGATCCTTTTCTGAAGCCCTTGTGCTAGTAGCATTTATAGCATATTCCCGTGGTTGATTGTAGAACCTTCTGTCTGTTTCAAGTGGCTTATCAAGATCAACAGTTGATTCGATTGGACACTGCTTGAAATAACCTTTTTCAAGGTTGTTGACTAAATTTGTTAAATTCCCAGGCTGAAGCTCAGTACTGGCAATAGGGGGCCTAGGTGTATCAATATTTGAGTTAAGATGGTGGAAATTGCATAAGGATTGATGATTGTCGTGTTTCTTGATACCATTCTGCTCCACTGATGATGGTGCAGCCATAGATTGGATCTCTTGGTCTACTTCTCTGAGCTGCATATAAAACAGCTTGGTAATATTTTGGGGAGACCTCCAAATTTTTCATTTTGAAAATACCTTTGCAACTTACCAATTCCAAAGAAGATTCTGGTAGTGTAGGTTTCTTGATACAAATAAAGTTTTGAATATCTTGTCTAAAAGGCAGAATTATATCCCGAATTCCAGAGCTTCCAACCTGCAAATTCTACACTCTAAGTAACATATACCTTGAATCTGGAAACTTGGAACGACTTGATGACAATTGACAACCAAATTGCAAAATGTCTTAGTTTTGGAAGACAATAAAAAAAATTAAAAAATGCTTGAAGATTGTTTCACAAATGATAAGCCAAGCTACACTTGAATCACAAAGAACCACCAATAAGCAGTAGCCGGTAGCCACATACTTGTCAAATTTCCACAGTAGGTATACATGACTTCTTATGCGATGAATGACAAATAAGATGATATCCCTATCTTTAGGCACTAAATAGAGCATTTAAATAATTTCCTGGTAAAGTAATGCAGTAATTCTTTTTAAAAATCGAATCATATATTTTTTTTCTCGAACAATGCATGAGAGCTGTGTGTCATTTCATTAATTAAGAAGAAAAAGGTGAATAATACAAGGGATAGATGCAGAATTGCTTTTCCCAAACCCAGCACATGTACACCTAGCAAGGGATTAGCTAAAGACGCGCCACCAATCACTGCAAACAACCACCACCAGCACCTCTGCTATATAGGAGGACTAAACGACCACGTCATGGAGACAAAATAAAATGAACGACCCGACCAATACACGGCTGTCCATTCAGCCAACAACTCCGCTGAATGGACTCACAAGCTGTCATCAGCTTTACATCCAAAGATGGCAGCAAGAGCTGCAAGATGGGCATCAGTGAACTTTGATGAAGTACACTCCACAATTTCAATATCATAATGACGAACAAATAAAAAAATGATTACACATCATATGATCACTCTTCAATCATCAATAAAAATTACAGATTCAGTTACTTGTTGAAGATAATCTTTGAATCAGTTTAGCTGAAAATGGATATATATAGTCAATGTTAAAATGTGAATTTCAGTTTTTATCATGGAATGAAAACGCTACAGATCTATCCCAATTGTTTTTCTTTCAACCCATTGTGATGGTGACATTGGTCAAAAAAGATTAGCTTGTGATCAGATACTCTGTCCAGATTATTAAGTTTGGAAAACAGAGATGACATCTATACATTCGTTTATCCTCCCTAAACAGAGGCTTCCTAGTTTTAGTGAATTTCCCTGTTCTCTCACAAAGTTTCTACCAATCACGATTGACAACTAAACCAGGACAGTTTCAACCGAAACAGAAACCAAGTGGCTACAACAGATAACTATATAGTTCCCTTCGAATTGTTCCAAAAGTGACGGGGTAAAATAAATAAATAATCAGCATTAACAGAAATGCAAGCTCTTCACTTGATAAAATGGATAGACAAATCAGAAGTCAGAAACACCTACAACGAAAATGCACATGGTTGCATAGGCACTAAATACCTGCTCGGTGAGCTCAACCAGCAAGTCCTCGCAAGAGCGGACGGCGTCAACCCTAAGAATCTTGGAAGGCGGTGGCGCCACCGCAGCACCACCTTCGTCGGCATCGGCGAAGGTTGCATGCTCCTCGAGGCCCCGGAGCGCCACCCGCTCCCGCACGGAATCTGGGGCGCCGATGAGGTACTCAGGCGAGAGGCCCACCAGCGCTGGCGGAGCATCAAGAACCCTAGGTGAGAGAACGAAGGACTGGAGGAGAACCGAGCGCGCGACACACGCGATCAAGGCTTGTAGCTTACTCTTTATTACGGAGAAATGGATGGCCTCATCGGCAGCGAGGGCATCAGCGACCCAGTGGGCGGCGAGGCGTTCCGCGGAGGAGGGGGGCGGCATCCCGAACACCGGCGGAACCACTTTAGGGGGATGAACTGCAAAACGCTCGTGATGGAGACGCTTCTACTGGAAAATGAAACAACTGCCGACCGATTTCCAAGCACAGATCTCAAAGCAAGCAGTCTTCTAATCTAATCTATGTTGTTATTATCTGTATCTATCTATATAGACAGAAGTACATAATAATATATATCTGATTTATATCAATATCTATATTTATTCCAAAAAAATATCTATATTTATACCTAATCTATCTATACCCTCAAAATTAAATAGCATAGTGATTCTTTCATCCATCTTTTTTTACTTGTATAAATCACAATGTGGACTCACCGTCTATGTCCCTAAGAATTAGAAAATATATGCCCAACAACGATATAGAATGGAATCTTCATATTCTGTATGTGACACGGTCTCGAGACCCATCCTCCTACAAGTTAGAAGTACTGGTAATCCCAACAAGCTCTGCCCTTAAACCTACCTCTAATGTCATTTGTCTTGTGTACCATAGGTTCCGTTAGAGTTTATGATCATCCCAACAAGGACCGATGCCGTCGTTTTAACTTCAACAGACAAGATACAGTCACCCCCCTAATACATTCAGCTCCAGCATCACCGATATCCAACCGGTCAATTAACAATGCTTTCGCAATGCATGCCGTTGATAAAATAGTGTCTCAACGAAAACATAGCTAGAAGGGCGGAACACCATAGCTAATCAGTGAGGTCCCCCTTGTCAAACAACATTACTTTTTTTTTGTGAGTAACGTCAAACTAAGGGATTTCTCTAAATATTATCTTCTCACTACTCAGGCCACATGAAAAGACCAAATTACCCTTGCACATCATCGGTAAGTTGTTTTTTTTCATAACCATGATAGTGTCGGCAGCTTCGAGTCCTCCCCCACCGTGCGCTTTTTTTTCATAACCATGATAGTGTCGGCAGCTTCGAGTCCTCCCCCACCGTGTGCCTCCAAACTAGCACTCGCCGCCCTCCTCCGTCGCAACCTTCACCTGGAGGCCGCCCTCTCGGACCTCTTTGATCTCATCCTCTCCGTCGTCGAGTGCGTGACAGCCGCAGCGCTCAACTTTTCCGTCCCAAGCCTCGACAATTGGTGTCATCGTCGCGTTGAGGAGCCCACCTCTTCCATGTGCCCCACTGCGAGGCATCTTTCTAAGACGCGCTGACGGGTAATTTGGTCTTTTCCCATGGCATGAGCAGTAAGAAGAGAGTATTGAAAATAGAAAATGAGATAAATTCCTCGTATCAAAACAATTCAGACGCTCAGAGTCAAATTTCTAAAGACATGCGAATTGGATGTCAAATGTAGAGATGCACACTGAGGGTTAAATATCGAAATTTGGGTTAAATATCGGAAATATAGTTGGCCACCCAACCTACAATGTCTGTCACGGCAAGTACCAGGGGACTAACTGGTGGATTAAATAAGTGGGGTGGGGGGGGGGGGGGGGGGGGGGGGTGTTCGGCCACTCAGCATCTGTGTCTACCACACCACCATGCATGCATGTTTCGTACAATCAGATCAGGGCAAGGCAATCTCCTCCCGGGGAAGCAGCTGGTGTGCCGATCAGCCTCCGCGCGCCTCCCTCCTGGTGGCATCGTGGAGGATGTCGATATCCACACCGTCCTGTGGGAGCAGCACGTACCGCACAACCGAGCCCCTGATGAAGCAGTTCCTCACTGATAGCTGCCAAAGGAAAATGGTTTGAGCGTTAACAGCATGTTCAACATCAATAATTCACAATTGCTTGCTACAGCTTGGCTAGTGCGCCTATTTTTTTCCTTGTATAGAAAACAAATACAATGGATGCTACCAATAGCGTACTCACAAAAGGTTGCAGCACTAGTGTAAGCATTATTAGTGCATTCATCACAGACCACAAAAAAGGGGAAATTCTTAAAGGTCTGCCCACAGAATATGGTATAAGATAGGAGTAAATAAAGATTGCTTTGCTTTGAGAATACTTGAAGCATCTTGTACGTATGAAAACCACACTTCAGCAATACTACATACTATGTGTTTATGACAAAAAAGTATTGTTCCCAACAAACACCCACCTGCAGAAATATAATCCAATCAACTTCAGTAGCCCAAACAAAAGGCTAACTAAAACAAATGCCAACTAGAACTAAATATCAGCATCATACCTGCCAACAGCACTAATTATTAAGGTCCCACACAACACACCCATAAGTAGTGAGTTAAAAGGAGAATCCAACACATATATCAACTTTACAGTGTTTAGAAAGTAGCAACTACAAGCCGATTGAGCAGCAATCCACATCAGCATGGTTCTCATAATATTTCAAATGCAAATCACTTAGGACATAGACACAGTTTACAAAGTGAAACTTTGACAAAGCACATTCAAAGAAAATATAATATTTCAAATAGAGATAAATATATCATTGTGTGACAACTGAAAGAGTTATTTGTTTAGCTGGTTTGAAGGTCAACGTTGGGGGTGATTGGCACTGGCATAGAAGGCGGTAGTGGGAGTGTCGACGACGTTTACAAGTTAGCAAGGTCCCCAATGAGCAGCCCATTGGAGGAAGCGGAGGGCACAGTGGGGGTGGCAACCGAGGTGACGGCGTGCCACCTCCATCGAAGGCCACTGCTTCCATCATATTCTTGGTAACAAGGGCAGTACAAATCATTTCCCGCTCCTCCAACATATTCCTGATGAATCTCTATCTCTACAACTAAAAAGCCGCTGGGCAAGTTACCTTCTCTTCCTGTGCAAGCTACTTTAAGATCGAATGTATAACTTATGTTGTTAGTGAAATATTGAAAAGGAAGAAACTATCTATAAATTTGCTTTGACTTTGGAAATGCTGAACAATTGAGGCTTGTTACAATTTTCCTACTTAACAGTGGAGCATATCATGAGTTAACATATTTTCCTACTTACCAGTGGAGCATAGACTATTTTGATGTTGGCCAATTAAAATAAAATTGCAGTTGTGCGATATGTTGGAATTTCTATATTTGCTCTCGGGTGTGGCACAATATGTTACTACTAGAGTTAATGATTCAATTTTGGTAGGGCTAACCCTAGAAGGGTAGCTATATAGGTTCCATACATGGGCCACATGGGCCTTAGCCACATGGGCCTAAACATATACTCCAACACCCCCCCGCAGTCTGAACTACCGGCGCAGCGGAGTTCGAGGCTGAACAAGAAAGAACACACACAACCCCCCCACAGACGCAACTAGCCACCGGTGATGTTGAGGCTGGAGCGAAACTCGGCGAAGGTCGAGGACGGGAGGCCCTCGGTGAAGATGTCCGCGAACTGGGAGGTCGTCGGAACATGAAGAACCCGCACCTCGCCCATGGCCACCCGATCACGGACAAAGTGTAGGTCGATCTCCACATGCTTCGTCCGCTGGTGCTGGATGGGGTTGGTGGAGAGGTAGACCGCACTGACATTGTCGCAGTAGATCAGTGTGCTCCGGGAGGGTGGAGTGTGCAACTCAGCAAGCAGCTGCCGGAGCCAGGCGGCCTCCGCCACACCGTTAGCCACGGCGCGGTACTCCGCCTCGGCGCTGGACCGGGAGACCACCGGCTGGCGCTTGGACGACCAAGACATCAGGTTGCCGCCCAGGAAGACGGCGTAGCCGGAGGTGGAGCGGCGAGTATCCGGGCACCCGGCCCAGTCAGCGTCGGTATAGACGACGAGGTCGGTGGAGGAGGCCCGGTGTAAGAGGAGGCCGTAGTCGAGTGTGCCTCGGAGGTAGCGGAGGAGACGCTTGAGAGCCGTAAGGTGAGGCTCCCGGGGATCATGCATGTGGAGGCAGACCTGCCGAACTGCATAGGTGATGTCCGGCCGGGTGAAGGTGAGGTACTGAAGGGCCCCGGCAAGACTCCTGTACGCAGTGGGGTCGGCCACCGGTGGTCCCTCAGCCTCAGACAGCTTGCCCTGAGTGTCGACTGGAGTGGAGCAGGGCTTGCAGTCAGACATCCCAGCCCGCTCCAGGATATCCCGTGTGTACTGCCGCTGGTGAAGAAGGAGCCCAGCAGGACGGTGCTCAACAGTGACACCGAGGAAGTGGTGGAGCTCACCCAGGTCCTTCATCGCAAACTCCTGCTGGAGAGCTGCAATGATCCGGCGGAGAAGTGGCTCGCTGGAGGTGGTGAGGACAATGTCATCAACATAGAGCAACAAGTATGCAGTGTTGGCCCCATGCTGGTAGACGAACAGGGACGTATCAGACTTGGCCTCCATGAACCCCAGGGTCAGCAAGAAAGTAGCAAACCGGTGGTTCCACGCCCGAGGTGCCTGCTTGAGGCCATAGAGGGACCTGTTGAGTCGGCAGACCATGTCAGGACGGGTGGTGTCGACGAACCCCGCCGGCTGACTGCAGTACACCGTCTCGGTAAGAAGGCCGTGGAGGAAGGCGTTCTTGACGTCCAGCTGGTGGACGGGCCAAGACCGAGCAAGCGCCAGTGATAGCACGGTACGGACGGTGGCCGGCTTGACCACCGGGCTGAAGGTCTCATCGTAGTCGACGCCAGGGCGCTGAGTGAACCCCCGGAGGACCCATCGAGCCTTGTAGCGCTCGAGAGAGCCGTCCGCTCGGCGCTTGTGAGTCCAAATCCACTTGCCGGTGACGACATTGGCGCCCGGCGGCCGGGGCACCAACTCCCATGTCTGGTTGGCGAGTAGCGCGGCGTACTCCTCTTCCATCGCGCGGCGCCAGTGAGGGTCAACAGGGCGTCGCGGACGGAGGAGGGTACCGGAGAGACCACCGCGTCGCCGGTCGAAGCCTCGAGGACACGAGGCGGCAGGGTGCCAGCCGCGTGTCGTGTCACCATCGGGTGAACATGCCGCGGGTGTCGGTGAAGCAGCGGCGGGTGGTAGACCGGCGGGGTACCACGGGCCGGCGGAGACAGTGGCGGTGGTGTCGGTGTCCCCGGTGGAGAAGGGACCACGAGCGGCGGTGGCCGCGGCCTGCGCTGGTAAACCCGTACCGGCGCGGCGAACCTCGACGGAGGCGCCGGGGCGGGTGCCGAGACAGGATCCGGCGTCGGCAACCGGCACGACCCCCCCGGGGCAGAAGCGGGGGATGAAGGCCCCGGGTCTGCACCAACTGAAGAAGACGGGGCCGCGCCGGAGGGCGAGGGGCCCGGACTCGCAGGGGAGCCGGGACCGGTGGCCGGCGCGGAGCGCGGCGAAGCGGTACCTGCAGGAGACCACGAAAAAGGTGGCTAGACCACCGGGTCAGTGGGAAACAGAGAGGGAGGGTCAGTGACCGGAGGTGAAGTGGTGCTGAAAAAGGGAAAGACGGACTCATCAAACACCACATGGCGCGAGATGAGAACACGTCGGGAGGTAAGGTCGAAGGATCGGTACCCCTTGTGATCTGGGGAGTACCCGAGGAAGACACAGAGCGTGGAGCGAGGGTCCAGCTTGTGAGAAGAGGTGGCAGCAGTGTTGGGGTAACAAGCACACCCAAACACGCGGAGGTGATCGTACCGAGGCGGGGTACCGAAGAGGGCGTGGTGAGGTGTGGGAGCGGGACAGGCAGCGGAAAGAAGGTGGTTAAGAAGGTAGGTGGAGGTGTGCAGGCCCTCAGCCCAGAAGCGAGCAGGAAGAGAGGCCTGAAACAGAAGAGTGCGCACGGTGTCGTTGGTGGTGCGAATCATCCGCTCTGCCTTGCCATTCTGCGAAGAGGTGTATGGGCAAGACATGCGCAACTGAACACCGTGAGAGAGGAAGAAAGCTCGGGAGGTGGAGTTATCAAACTCGCGACCATTGTCACACTGGACGGCCTTGATGGTGAGACCGAACTGAATAGACACCCAAGTAAAGAAGTGAAGGAGCGTGATAAACGTATCCGACTTCGCACGGAGGGGAAAAGTCCATGAATAATGCGAGAAATCATCAACAACCACAAGATAGTACTTATAACCAGAAATACTGATAACAGGAGAGGTCCATAGGTCGCAATGTACAAGATCAAAAATGCGGGCCGCATGAGAAGAAGAACTAGAAAAAGGAAGACGAACATGTCGGCCCAATTGGCACGCATGACACAGTTGCTCATCATGAGCTCGAGTACATGGAAGACCAGAGCTACGACTGAGCTATATCAGGGCATCACGTCCAGGATAGCCAAGGCGCCGGTGCCAAGTAGTGGAGGAAGTAGAAGCGGCGAAGGCAGCTGACAAAAGGGACGGCGAAGAAGACGAATGCGCCGCCGGGAAGCGAAGGGTGTAAAGGGGCCCGGTGCTGTCACATCGGAGCAGAGGACGTCGGTAAACCAAATCCTTTACAGTAAGACCAGAAGAGTCAAATTCCACGGAACAAGAATTGTCAGCTGTAAAACGACGAATAGAAAGAAGGTTATGAACCATAGAGGGGGCAACAAGAACATCAGGAAGACGAAAGGAGCCATGAGCACCGGCGGTACCCACAGACGTGACAGGAAGACAAGAACCATTGGCGACCATAATGGACGAAGGAAGAGAGGAGGAAGGAGAGTGGAGCGACGAAAGTATACCGGGGTCAGGAGTGGTGTGGTAGGTGGCTCCTGAATCAGCGATCCACTCGGGTCCGACCGGAGATGTCAGACCCATGGTGCTGAACGAGCGAGCCAGGGCCGCCTGGTCCCATCCGGCGACCCCCGGCAGAGTCCACGCGGCGCCGGGTGGAGGACCAGCAGGAGGAGCGCCAGTGAGCATGGCCACCGGTGGGCGCGAGTCGGCCCCGGTGGTGTGGTAGGGCCACATGGAGATGCGCCCTGACCATGGGTGCTGGAAGGAGGGCCATGGTGCCCCCCCGGAAACCCACCGGGAACCTGAGCCTGGGTGTGGCCGCCCCGGCCACCCTCGCGACCCCCACCGCGGCGACGGCGACCGCCACGACCCCCCCCCCCCCCCGCCTCCGCTCGGCCCGGAGGGAGGAGGACCCAGGAGAGACGACGGCGGTGGAGCAGTGGTCCGCGGTGGAGCAGACGGGCGCGGTGAAGTAGCAGCCAGGGCCGTCGAGGAGGACGACGACCCCGCGGGAGTGGTGGAGACCGGCTGGAGGCCCTGCGTGAGCTCCTCCATGACGAGATCGTCGCGGACCTCCAGGAAGGTGGGGAAGGGCCGCTGGCGGGTGATCCACGTCCGGAGGTGGGCGTAGCGGTCGCTGAGCCCCCGGAGGACGTTGAGGACCAAGATGCGATCCTCCACGGGCCACCCAAGGTCCCCCAGGGAGTCGGCCATGCCCTTCATCCGGCGGCAGAACTCGCCGACGGAGAGGTCACCCTGGACGAAAGTCCGGAAGCTCGCGTCGAGGCGCAGAGCCCGGGCCTCAGCGTTGCCCAGGAACTGGCCCTCAAGGGCAAGCCAAGCCCGGCGCGCGTCAGGAGAGGTGCGGACGAGGTCGTGGAGGTCAAGAGAGATCGTCCCCAGAATCCAGGAGAGGACGATGCTGTCCAGACGAAGCCACGACGGGGTCTGGACGGCGGCCGAAGCGTCGAGGAGGACATGGTCGTCGAGGGCGTAGCGGCGAAGAGTGAGAACCACGAGGTCCTGCCAGCGGGCGTAGGAGGGTGACTCCGGCTCGAGAACGACCGGCACGAGGAGGCGAATGTTCTGGACCCCCCCGGCCTGGTAGTGAAGCTGCGCCACGAGCGGGTCAGCCGGGTCGTGCCAGAGGACAGCGGTGTGAGACACACGGCGACCCGGCGAGGCAGAGGAGTGGGCCCCAGCCGGAGAGGCGGGAGAGAGGAGCCGCTCCGCCTCGGCAATCTGGCGAGTCAGGGCGTCGGCCGCTTCGCGCTCGTGCTCCCACACGAGGGCGGCTGCTCGCACCCGGGCCTGCCCCTCCGCGGCGGCGGCACGCGCGGCGACGAGAGCAGCGGCGAGAGAAGAGGTGTCACGGCCGGCGTAGGGTTGGGAGCCGGCGTAGATCTGGGAGAGTAGTGGTGGTGTCGGGGCCGGGAAGGCCTGGGCACCGGCAGGAAGGTGGTTGCCGGTGTCCAGCCCGGCGCCGGGAAGTTGGACGGCGTCGGCGGGGCGCTCTGTCAGGGCATCAACCCCCCCATCCGCAGCACCTCCTGCAGGAAGGGCTGCAGCAGGGCCCCCCCAGTCACCCCAACCGCCGGAGCAGTGAGGGAGGAGGAGCCCGAGCCCCCGGCGGCTCCCTCAACAGCAGCGGCTGCTGTGAGGGCAGCAGCAGAGGGAGGGGAGGCGCTGAGGCCAGGGAGGAGAGTAGGGGAAGGGCGGCCCTCCAGAGCATAGCCGACGGCGTGAGGATGGAGATGGGAAAGGGCAGCAGCAGGGAAAACCGGCCGGGCGGCCATGGCGGGCAGACCGGCGGTCATGGCGGGCAGAACCCCTGCAGCGGCGGGTGGGGTGGCGGGCAGACCCCCAGCGGCGGCTATCTGGGCCCAGGAGGAGGTGGGGAGAGAGGGGAAGGAATGGAAATAGGAAGGGGAGGGGGGAGGGGAGCGGCGGCCAGCCATGGTGAAGCCAGGCCCCTGCGCCGGCCAAGGTGGCGGCGGCGGCGGCTCCACCAGGAGGTGGCGGCGGCTGCTAGCAGGAGGGAGAAAAACAGGCTGCTGATACCATGCTAGAGTTAATGATTCAATTTTGGTAGGGCTAACCCTAGAAGGGTAGCTATATAGGTTCCATACATGGGCCACATGGGCCTTAGCCACATGGGCCTAAACATATACTCCAACAGTTACGTCTTTGTTTTTTTAGGAACATTGGCTGGTTGCTTAGCATGTGAGGCTGTTCGCTGTCTTGGTACTTCTGAAAAAATTGAAGGGATTAGAAGGACCTGGTTGCAGGAGCACATGCTGACGACATTGGATATCAAAATGTCGTGGGTGGAAAAAAACATGGCATGAAAAGTAGTGGGAAAATGACTCTTCATAAGAGGACTCTCAACTTTGCAAAATAAATATTTCTGTATTTGTAAGTTCTACGTGAATTCCGCTTCATACATATTTTGTTTGCACTATCAGTCAATTTGTTTGGTCTGGAAGGTAGGTTGTCATTCACAAATAGAGTACTCAGTATTTTAAGATTGTGCAAAAGATCTCATGGTTTTATCACATCTCCAAAGTATGAACTAGCATTGGTGTCCTGTTCCCCAAAGGAATGATTATTATTTTGAGTGAAGTGAAGAAAACTGTATAATATGTGCTAGCAAGAGTAATTGTTTTCTTTACCTTTTGACACATAAATTAAACCTGTGCATGCATCCCAATACGTAGTTACGTTAGCATATTCACTGGATATGCTGTCTAGCAACCAAACATTGATAACTACTAAAGTGTATTTATTTTTGAACCATCAGATTGAGCAATCTCAGTAGAAATTGGTATCCCTGGAGCCATGGTGTAGTGGAAGGATCTAATCACTCTGTTAGCTGTTTTTATATCCTAGATAGAAGAAAAGCAAAATGAGAGCTGCCAACATGAATTCCTGCAGCATGGCATTGTTTCTCTCACTGCATTAATTTCCTTCGGTTTAGCAAGATATTACTGATTTGCTCGTATAACGGTGGACTGATAGGTAGTTATTTGTTGATAATCGATAAGGCAGCTCCTTCGGTATGCCTCACAAGACTGTTTAGCTTTATTTGTAACACTCAACTCTAAATCAAAACCAGGAGGAAATTGCCCGTTTCTCATTTTTTTATTTAACCACTATAAAAGTAAAAGGCTGATGTTGCATATCTCGGTGACCCAATTAATTAGTTATTCCAACAAGAACAATCTCGGTGGTGAACACAATTAATAGTTATTCCAACAAGAACAAATCCGAAAATGAGTAGAATATGATTGGGTTAATCTTGTTGGATCTGAATTTTTTTCTTAAAAAATTTGCATGAAAGACATCAAGCTGCACATTAACATGAATCCTTGCATATTGATTTTGGCATCATGAGGTCTCCTCAACCGGAGCAAAGCATTGAAATTTTCTATGGCTCACATTGCAATGCATGTGAACTAGACCATTTAATTCAAAGCATGGTAACAGTTGTGCTATTAGCTGGTTTGGTCCAACTAGTGAGATAGTTGTTAGTTGGTATTTAGTTAACAATTAGCTGGCCTATTACCTGGAGCCGTTTGGATTCAAAAAAGCTAATTATTAGCAGCTAACTATTAGCTCTATGGATGGGCCTTAGTAGTGAACCATTTTATTAATTTTGTTTGCCCGTAGCAATGCAGGGGCCGTTAGCTAGTTTGTAGAACATAGGAACCTTCCACCGCACTCCCAAAGATGGTTGAAAAGGGGAGTAACAGCTACTACTATGGCCTTCCCCTGCAGTTTCCCACCAAGTCGATATCAAACAAGGATGAACATTAAACAACCAAGGAAGGAGCAACCATATAGTAGCCTACAAATTCTAACCGATAGGATTAAGATAAAGGGCATGAATTCTGTGCTAGCATAACATTTAGACACAACAACAGGCATACCATGTGGGGATACTTGTCCTGATCGACAACACGGGTGTTCTCGAGCTTGATGTTCAGGTACTGGTCAACAGAGTGGAGCGTCCCACGTATTGCCAGCTCATTCTTGAGCTCCACTGTCACCTCCTTCCCCACGAGCTCCTTGAAGTAGGAGAAGAACAACTGCACCAGAAGAAAGGTGCATCAATAGAACTCTGGCACAGCTATAGCAAGAAGCAAATCATCAGTACATACACGAGGAAATATTACCATAGTGGCTCTTGCTACTGCCTGTGCTCAGTTCAGTTGACCCCTGGAAATCAGTACAACAAAATTAGCACCCAAATTCCCGACCAGAGCAAAAGTCTGTTCGCCCCTCGTTCTCTCAACTAGATGACACGGGCAGACGGATCTGGTATAGGATATGCGCATGAATATGTACACGCGATAATTTTCTTGCAAAAAAAAAATGAAGCTGGTGGGTATAATACATATTATGTGCATGTAAATTGGTTCAGATCAGGACACAAATAGCTTACTCTAGGACTTAAGGGTGCTCGGTTTAGCAGACAGCGAAGGGATGGGATAGGTGCTGTTTGGTTCAATGCTGGCAAAGGCAACGTTAATGTCGGTGCTACCTGTTACACTGTATGTAAAGGAAAACAGCTTTTGTTTGGTTGCTCCCTTATCGTTTTTCATTCCCTTTACACTGTTTGGCTGGTAACAAAGGTAATGACCAGAACACACGCACCTTAATCTGATTTGATCCTATCCGATCCAACTGATGTAAGGTCGCCTACTCCCCGAGCCACTCTCGCAATCCACTAAGCTTGTTTTTCACTGAAAATCAGATCAAAATCAAGAACACGGACAAGGACACCCAAGGCTAGGGTTTTTCAGAAAAGATTGGGGTCGAGAAGGGGAGGGGTGGCCGGTGGCCCTCACCGGTGAGGATGCGGCTCTAGCTACTGGAGTCGCCGGCTGGTGGAGGTTCCTGGCGAGCACAGATTGCGGAGTCGAGAGGAGAGGAGCGGAGGAGGATCGGTATCGGCATTCCACAGGGCTGTAACCGATCCCGCAGCGATGGATTACGGCCCGACCCGACCAAACACAAATAAGTGACGCTAATACATAGCGCTGTGAACTGATTACGGGTCTAAAATGCCGAACACGAACCAAACAGCACCGGGAAGCGGAGAGGAAGGAAGAGGCGTACCAGATGGACGCTCGTCGCCGGCGAAGGACCAAGCGAAGACCCAGCCAAGGGCGGCGCCGCTCGACCAGCCGTCACCGCCAGGAAACAAGACCACGATAGAGAGTACAGACATGTGTATCTTTTTGTTTTTTTTTGTTTTAAACCAGTTAAGTACCCGTGGTCGCTACTGCCCGTATATATAGCCACACGTGTAGAACATATGTAAAATCTCATCTATTTATTAATAATTTAGTTGTTGCTCCTTTTTTCTTTTATATGCTTCTCGTCATTTTTTATTTCTTTTGTCTCTTTTCTCTTGAGACATTGCGAGCCATTAAGCCTTATCTCTTTCTCTCTTGCCTTCTTCAGCATCACTTCCTGCAGTGTTACATCCATATACTTTGATTATCATTAATAATATAAACAATATGTTGAATTTAATAAGGTAAAAGAATGATTTATTTTGTTTACCTCCATTAATAGTGTTAGTCTTGTCACCCAATGGTGCAAGAGAGCTACTATTTTCCATTGAATTAACCCATAGCCACAATTGCTTAGCGTATCTTTTATCCAGGAGTCATATGGTAGCCATTAGAAGTACTAAAGATAACATATATATTTTTTAAATATTCCTAAAAGTTAAACACAATTTAACCACTCATCTAATATGAAGCAAAATAATATAAATCTACAGTATAAAGAAAAACAACTATAGGCTTGCTATACATAGGTAGGCTAAATGAAACTATCATAATTTCTTTCTAGCTATTGTTTGTTGCCTGGTGCTAATTTTTAATTCACGAAGAAGACAACATGTGTAAAACTACAAAGAGGAAAAAAAGCAAAAGCTATGGTCTTTAACTAACACCCCATTGGTCTCACAAAACAGTCATTCAGTTCTGATTTTTTTTGGTGAAATATCCAGTGCTGAAATATCTGTAACTGCATTAAACAAGAGCAGGGAAATGAAATCTGGTCTTTTTTGAATTACAAACCAAAAATCAACATGTTATGTCATCAATTAGCAAATTTGGACAAATCCACACCTAAGAACTGAAAGGTGCATCATGAAATTTGAGGTAGTAGCTGTTGCAGGCTAACAGTAATTAAAGAGCAAAAAGAAATAAGTGCTCAGTAGGAAAGCTAAATAAAAATACGCAGAAACTAAGAAACATGGGACCGATCCAAGTCAGGACATCGAAGATGAAAACCAGCAACTAAGAAACATGGCACCAATCTAAAGAGGTTTAATAGGAAAATGAAAGCCGGTCTTTTTTAATCACAAAACACAATTCTGCTGAATGGCATGCAATTCTTTTTAAATCACAAAACAAAAGAAAGATTGAACTGCATAATACTAACCTTGCTGCTCTGATTTAACCGTCAAACAACTCAGGGCAGATGTACCTGCACATGAATATCACCTCTTAGTAAATGTTCTACAAAGTGATACTGACTCAAGGAGTTAGCTCTTAGGGAATGTAAAGATAGAATATTTCAAGTCAGCTATCCCATTAGGTTACAGGAACACATTAGATGTGGCTACTGACTCCAACGCTAAGATGTGGCCACTAACTCCAATGCCCAAAACACAGTAGAGTGAAAAGACCACTGTGCAAACACCACCATGGCACCATCGCCATGGGACAAGCTACAATATTAGCTTTTGAATTTATTGACCTTGAGGGGGAGGCTGTCGAGCATAGCTGAGTGCTGCAGGTGACCAATCCCTCCAGTTTGTTTTGCATAATAGTAGAATCATACAAAAACCTACAGTGAAATCAGCATCACCCAGAGGCTAGAAGAGGTAGATATAATACAAAATACCTTTAACCACACCACAAGGGCGGCCTTCTGCTCCGGTGAGAGCTCTGCATTAGTGGAAAATAAAAATGTCATTGCAAACTGTAAGGCCTGATTTAATCCTAATCAAACCAAAGTACAACGTGGAAAGAAATTCCAAGAAACTAACAACAAACTGATATGACATTAAGCAAACCAAATACTGGCGGCTTGCAGATCCATGAGGACTAACAAAATCACCTCAAGAGCCCTCTTTTGACATAGATTTGGGGAAACAAAATCTTGAATGTCTAACTAAACTTATGAAAGAAGACAGAAAACAACTTAATTGACAGAAATGCTAACTACGTCAAACCTTCAATCCAAAAAATTCTGAAATTTTGTGAGCATAAATTTGAACAAATGGCTTCTGATTTGAAGTCATTCTTATCCGGTAAAACCAGAGGGGGTAAACATTGTCTCAACTTAGCTGAAATTAACTGAGCACAAATTTCTACTCCTAAAAACGAATTCATATCAGGATTCTAGAGCTCCTCTAAAGGTCTACTTTGCCAATTTAAGAAAAAACCTATAACTCTTTAGGCAACCAAAAAATAATTTCAGGTCCTTAAAGGCATCTAACGAAAGGTTTCGTACAAACTATCAGATGTAACAGCAAAGGTCGGTGAACACAACTTGCCAGTGGCGGATCCAGGATTGACACCTCAGGGGGGGCTAATTAAGGAAGATGTTGATTTACAATTAAGATTTAATGGTGATTTGATGCTATGCTACAGTAATTGCTACAGTATTTCAGTGGAAAAATCACCCTCCCGGGGGGGGCTGCAGCCCCCCCAGCCCCCCCCCCTGGATCCGCCAATGCAACTTGCTGAAAACTGAAAGGAAGAGAAACCCCATTCCCTCCACTGATTCCCCACACCGAACTCATCTAAACATGAAAAATCCTCTATCCTACATGGCAGTACCATGGATGTTAATATGACACCCTATCTTAAAGTTGAGTTTACTGTTTTAGTTAGAGTTGCAGCAGGTATTCGGTTGATAAATCAGAAAAAAATGGTTACGGTATGGTTTGAAGTTGTTTAGATCCTACAATAATGAGTCCCGGAGGTTCAAGTGTTGGGACCACTGTTGCAAGATCCTACAGCATGAACCTCATGTTAGAGTAAAAAATGGTAATCACTGCAATGTTGAATTGCCCTCATACACAAGCAAAAGGGAGATCTCAAACTTATCTAAAACAGCGCAAAACACTGAAAGTTTTCATCCACACCCACAAACTCAAATCCTCATCCCAGTATTTGCAATAATAAAACGAACTTGTTTATTACTTACCACGGGTGGCCACTTCGGAAAAGTTGACTTGTTATCAGGTAACGAAGCAACAGCTGGCAAAGTTCCTTCATTTGGAGTACTCAAAATTCTGCATTAACAGAAGAGAATGCACATCCCAAATAAGGTTTTTTTGCACCATACAACAAACTAATAAAATAATGACATGTTCTTCAAAGGAAAGGAGCAGATATAGAGCATCATGTTAACGACGATTCTTCCATATAAATGCTAGCCTAGACAAGATATTTTGAATCAGTGGAGCACTGATTCATCTCATCAGCGAGGGTCAATGCAACAACCAGTACAGAACTGCTGTGATTGAGTTTAAGGGGCATTTCATCAAACGGCTTACCTGCATTGCATACCGTGAGTTGAGTAGGGTAGTGCAGCGGATACAATCCATCCTTAATTCCTTATTCCTCTCAAGTCTAGCAAATACAGATAGTACAATCCAACACGCTAGCAAGTTAGCTTGTACAATCAAGGAAGTAAGCAATATATAAGCAAGCAACACATAATGATAATAAATCACGATCAGCGAACTGGATGCATGGAGTGGGCCGTGACAAAGAGAGCAGCAGTAGTACAATTACGCAGTAGGCTGCCGCCTAGTCCAGGAAGAAGTGAACGTCCTTCTCCACCAGTCCACCCTGTACATGGGCTCCAGCTGCAGCGCCAGATGGCTGTTGATGCCGCCGCGGCCAGGGTACAGGTACACCAGAAGGGTTGGGTGCTCGGTTTTGCACAACAGGAAGGGAAGAGAAGGGGTTGGCACATCTGGTGGCAGCAGCGAGCGAGGAAGAAGGACTCGAAGAAGCTGCGGCTGCTCTCACTCTGGGCGTTCGGGTAACCCATAAAGTTCGGGTCAGGTAGTTCGGGTTTTCAAAAGTTCGGATAATGAGAATTGTTACCCGATAACAGCTCCAAAAAACCACTATCCGTAGGTTCGGGTACCCGCAAATTCGGGTTCGGGTTTGGGTATACCCAATACACCCGAAATATATAAAATCACAGCAAAAGTAAAACATCACAGAATTTTGCACAGAATAGATGATAACTCATTAACATAACAGATAAACGACGCATTCAAGTTTTTAACCGCAGGTGCAAACCACGACACAGGTACTGAGGTACTGAGTACTTAATTACTGCTGACAAGATACCAGAGCAAAGTTCAAGCCTGCTGCCTGCCATCACAACAGTGCTTGTGCTTCACACGGGAACTCGGAGTCTCGGGGAGTCAAGGAGACGAAGACGGAAGTAAAGAGGTGAGTTAATTGGGAAGCAAAGTCGAGGAGGGCCACGAGAAATCTGAGCTGCTCAGCTGCTCCAGTTTGACTAGTTTGCTACTACACTTAATCGCTGGCAGCCTAATACGTATTCCTATTCGGGTTTTTTTGGGTACCGGGTGTAACTACCCGAATTACCCGATATAAATTCGGGTAATAGGATTCACTATCCGAACAAGACATCGGGTAGTGCAGGTTCGGGTACTTCGGATTTGGGTCCGGGTATTTCGGGTTCGGGGTTCGGGTATCAGGTTTTGTGCCCAGAGTGAGGCTGCTCGACGTGCTTTGGCCGCTTCTCGCCGGCTGCACCTGGAGCCCCTGCCGATGGGACGGGCTTGGCGTAGGGTTCCAGTCGAGTCCGAGGTCCGGGTGGCGGGCTTCACCAGCACCGCGCAATGGCTGGGGCGGGCGTCGGCTTCACCGGCGTGGCACCGTCGCTCGCGGCGAGCGGGCTTCACCAGCGCCGCACGATGGCTGAGGCGGGCGTCAGGCTTCACCGGCGTCGCGCCATCGCTCGCGGCGAGCGGGCTTGACCAGCGCCACGCGATGGCTGGGGCGGGCGTCGGCTTCACCGGCGTGGCGCCGTCGCTCGCGGCGAGCGGGCTTCACGGCGTTGGGCTTCACCGGCGTCGCGCCGTCGCTCGCGGCGAGCGATTCTCCTTCCTCCGACGTGCCCTAGCCGCTGCGGCCGCCAATTCACAAAGCTGCGGTTGTGTGGGCGAGAGCGAAGGAGCTCGGAGTCGTGCGCGGGCCGCGGGGGTGAACTGGGCGTCGTGCGCGGGCAGCGGTTGCGGACACGTGAGATACAGGGAGCGAGGCGGGGATTAGCGTGGGGCGAGGTGATTAGGAGGGGAGCTGTCCGATTAGTTGGTGATGACGATAACAAATGGATCTTTTTAGCTGTAGAGAACTACAGGGCACTTCTATCCGTAAATGGGAGGAAGAATAAGCGAGCAGGCTTTAAGCCCAACTAGCCAGCCCACCACCACTCCGCAGCCCGCCTCCATTAACGGTTCGCTGAAATTTAGCTTACGCTGATTTGATGTGAGAGGAAAACACCGTTCATTTGCTCTGCTAAAGTAGTACTACAAAATAGGGCGCAAAAGACCAAACCTGCAACCTACAATTTATCACTAACACATCCTTAGCAGAGCACTACACAATCACTTGATTCTATCATTGGTACAAATATTCCATAATTTTACATTGAATATTTGACTACAAAATAAACTCTAATTTTAAAAGTTTTAACGTCAAAGTTTTATATTTTGTCAAGCGCTACAACTGTGATATAGGATCTGTCTCCATACGAGATTGTTTAAAAAAAATAAAAAATTGAATATCAAAATATACGAATTTATTGAGACACTAAACAACTTTAAATAAAAAACTTATCAACAGAAAAAAAATATAGATTAGGTTGTCCACTATTTCTTTGGTATTAACTATATGAACATTCAAGGTCGTTTAGAAATTCAAAATTTTGAATTTCAAAGTTAATGAGCTTAAAACGTATATTTGTGACTCTAAATGACTTCAAATTATAAACTTTTCAACTATAAAGTTGTAAGTACAACTGTGGTATAGACCATGTCAACATACAAAGTTGTTCAAAAATTTTAAATTTTAAATTTTAAAATCCGTGAACTGAAGACAATATTTTAGACTATAAACAATTTTAAATAAAAAAAATCAACTACAAATGTGTAGATTGCCTCAAGGGTTATAATTTTAATATAAAGTTTGTCTTTATCCGAGTTTATACAAAAAAGTGATAAATTATTTTTGATGCAGCTATTTATAGAGACGAACATCTTCTGATGTACACCTTTGCTGAAAATTGAATTTTAGAGACGGACACATATAATGGCTTCCTTTGTTAATAGCGATTTTCAAAGATAGACATCTTAAGATGCCCACCTTTGAAAATCAATTTAAAGAGACATGTGTTCTAAGGCAGTGTTTGTGTCAATTGATGATTTTTAAAGGCAGTCACCTTAGGTCATCCGTCTCTGTACATAATTTTCAGAGGCAGGCATTTTCCTAGAGGCAGCCAGATATACTGGAGCAAAATGAGCCCGGCCCGAGCCCGATGGGTTTTAGCCCGCCTAAGAACCTTATTGGACAAGGCCTGGGCAGAGATCCTACTGCCCAGGAAAATTTTCTTGGCCCGAACCCGGCCCAAAATATTGTTTTATGCTATTTTACACTATGAAATGCACGGCCTGGCCTGAAAAATTAGGCCCGATCTGTCCAGTGGGACGTTGATGGTGGGACTTCTTCGGCCTGAAATAACCGGGCTTTTTTTTTCGGCCCAGCCTGAACCAGGCCCAGCCCGTAAAATGCTCAGGTTTACAGCCAGAGACCATTTTTGAAACTGCCGCTAGATGTGCTCGTCTCTATTAATCAGGGAGGTTATTTCCTAAGTCGCTTTTGTGGTAGTGGATGCAAGAGGTGCAGGGTGGTGGGCCCGATGACGGCAACCGTGTGCGCGAGTGGCGTCAGTCGGTATGGTAGCCTTGGTGCGTGCAAGGAGCTATATAGGGCTCGATGGCAGTGGCACGGATGCGTGCGGGGTGGAAATATGAGCGCACACTGCGACAATGACGTGCAGGCAGCGTCGACCGGTGCAGCCACAGTGGCACACGCAAGGGGCTACGGGTCCGGTGGAGGCAACGGCGCTAGCTACAAGCTCACGGTTCCAGTGATCAGGGCGAACCCAGTACACAAGAAGTGGGAGCATGTGCCCCCACTCAAATTTTGGGTTTCTAAAGAAAATATGCATTCTTTCGTGTAGTTATAGTGATCCATCAGTAAAAGGTCGCCATTCAATTTTGTGTGCTAGTTTTGCCCCTGCCAGTGGTGGCGGCCACAGCGGTCGGAGCTATGATGGCGGTAGCTGATGGAGCCCTTTTTTTTTCTTTTGGAAATGGGCAACATTGCTGGTTATTTACCTAGCATTGCTATCCAACTCTTCCATTGTCAATTGCTTGTTGTTGGTTCTAAGCCGGTTATGGCTAGGTTTATTAGTCAGTAGTGTTTTAAATTTGACTGTTTTGAAGTATAGTGGATGTGTGGGCACCTGTTATGGATTCATTCACACGACACGTGTCTATGTATATATGCATCCAACACATGAGAGAGTTGTATTTTCTCTTTTCAGCTACTCCTATTAAATTTAAGCTGAATTTTTTCCTTAATTTGTGGCCTCGAGGTTTGAGCAAGAGTTAGAGTGAGGTTGTTGGCTTTGATGTCACTTTGTGTTGGCCGGTGCCTTAACCTTGTAAGATGGTGTGATTGATTTCTAAGTTAATAACTGAGCGCACTCTGCAGCCTGCTTTGATCTAAAAATATATACATCAGCAGAGGTGAACACACATACTACTACTACTCTCCACTTTTATTGTGCAAAAGGAAGAGAAGCCCAACAACCACTAGCAGAGAACCTGCCTTTAGTCCCGGTTCCTAACCCCCTTTAGTCCCGATTTTGGAACTGGGACTACGAAATCGGGACTAAAGATCTCGATTTTTAGTCCCGGTTCCTACAACCGGGACTAAAGGTGTTTATTGGGTAAAAAAAAGTTACATCTGTGGAGATTCGAACCCAAGACCTCCCACTTCAGCCCTTGCACTCGTTGCCATCTCAACTCCCACCACACATCTAACTTAGATAAGATACGCTCTCCTTTTAAATTCACTATGGGGACACCTTTAGTCCGGGTTCGTGTCTAAAACCGGGATTAAAAGTCACACTTTTAGTCCGGGTTCGTGTCTCAAACCGGGACTAAAAGTTTCTCGCACTGACATGCCTTGGTAAACTGGGACTAAAGGTCTAGTCATCTTTTTAGTCCCGGTCTGGGTTACCAACCGGGACTAAATATCTTTTTGTCCCGGGCGCAGATTTCACCGAGACTATTGCAAATTTTGGACATCGACCAAAGGTCTGTTCTCTAGTAGTGAACACTTATATCCAATCTTCAAATTCCAGTGGAAGCATACATGTATACTGTTGGGTCTGGGTGTGTTGACTAGGGACTAGCTAGATAGTACAGTAATACTGTAATTTAGGATCACGACACCATATGTCACTGTCGTTTGAAGCCGTGCGCTTATATTACTTGCAGCTGGCAGTCCACGGTGATCCATATATCCACTAGATTTCGTGGAGAGAGCTAGGCGCGAACAGGTAGCATGCATGAGCATCGTAGTCGTAGGAAAACAACAAGCGCGCCATGCATATCGAGAGTTCTTAAAACGGACCGATATCCAACACGACCCAAAAGGTCAGAACAACGGCGCGATCATCTAGCTATCTATAATGGATCAGCTGAAGTCGATCGTGATTGGGTCGATATGATGTTAAGTCTCGCCATCGTTGTCTCGTGGCCCCAGCACGGCCCCGGCCGCATAAGCCTCCCCGGAAGCCGACTGCCCTTTAATTTGACGCGCGGATACGCACTCCCCGGTCTCATTTGTTAATATTAGCAACCAGCTAGAGACTGGGAAAGACTAGACGTGTGGTTGCGTGCTTATCGCTCCGATCGCAAGCGGAAAATCTAGCGCGTGCGGCCCTGCAGCTCCAGGCCTCCAGCTCCACCACCTCCACGCGCGTACGCCGCCACTTGCTCTGGCTCCCTCCGTCCTCCGCTTATATTTGCTGGCCCTAGCTAGCTACAAAGGCTGCCCGGCCGATCGAGCTCTCTCCAACACACCTAGCCACCACAACCACTTGCCTTGGCATGCACCACGCCTCACAATCCTTCTTCCTTTCCTCCTCGATCGATCATCGGCTCTAGCTCTCCTCGATCATCCATCTCCTCGACCACGAGGAAGCCAAACCCTTCTTTGTCTAGTGCCTCTCCTCACGCACACTCTCTCAGCTAGCTAGCTGCTGCTCTGCGTGCTTTCATCCTGTCAGCTCAGCTCCTTAGCTTCGTCCTCCTCCTCCCGACCGGTCAATTATGCCTCCAGCCGTCCTCCAAGAGCCATGAGTAACACCAGCAACACCAAGAAGCACAGCCTCCTCGCGCCAAAGGCCACCGTGGACATGTCTCGCCTGCACCAGGCCTACGACCGCGGCTAGGCCGGGAGGGTTGATAGTAGTGTTTGTGTTGTGTCCTTATAAACCCAGCTCGTCGTTAGCCTTAGCACTGTCTTGTGTTAGTTTGTTTCTGCTCGATCAGTAACGTTTGTTGTCGTAAGTTCGTTCGTAACAACAATATGAAGGAAGGAGGCGAGAAGAAGAACATCCTCTCCAAGACGCTCCAGAGGTGCCGGACCTCGCTGCTGGCCCAACGGAGGCGGCCCGAAAGGGCGGCGTCGTCGCCGTCGCTGGGTGTGCCGGTGCCGGCCGCCGGGTACTTCACCGTTCTCGTGGGCCCGGAGAAGGAGCGGTTCGGGGTGCGCGCCCGCTGCGCCAACCACCCGCTCTTCCGAGCGCTGCTGGACGCGGCCGAGGCCGAGTACGGCTTCGCCGGCTGCGACGGCCCGCTCGAGCTGCCCTGCGCCGTCGACGACTTCATGGAGGTCATGTGGGAGATGGAGCAGGCCGACCCCAGCGCGTCGCCTGGCTGTGGACGCTTCGCCGCCGGCAGCACTAGAGGCCACCACCACCTGCACCAGGCAGGCTACCAGATGATGAGCCCGGCGAGGTTCCTCGTCGCCGGCCGGTCGTGATGTTATATAATAAGTTGAACGGAACGCCTGCTTTGGTCGCCGGCCGGCGACGGTCTAAAATGGTCTGGCCGTATCGTCGGTTGTGGTTACGTTGATCACTTTTCTGAAATCAACTTCTCGATCGCTTGATCAAACCTAGCTCTCTTCTTCTTCTTCTTTGGCATCATAAGTAGACTAGAGATCCAGGCGCACGCACAAGTTTGTTCAACTGCTCGATCGTTGCTTGCTTTGCCGTCTGTTCTGTTCACGTTTGTTTCACTCTCTCTTTGCTTTTTCATCGTACGTGTACTCCAATAGAGTTGTTTATGTCTTGTAATGTTGTCTTCAAGTCGTTTAAGGATGTATATATGCTATATGCATCGTGTTTACTGCAACGAGTGTAACAAGTTAAATATATATAGGGTGTGTTTAGTTTCCCATTTCACCCAAAAAATTTTGGGTTTTGGCTCATCATTTTGCAGAATGGAACTAAACACCATGCAAAATTTTTAGCAAAAAGGTATCCATTCTCTATTTTGGATTTTAGCATCAAGAGGCAAAAAAAAAAAAAACCAAAAAGCCCTCACCCACCCCATGAAAAATTTGGTATTTTGGATGGAACTAAACACACCCATGAAAATTTTGGTATTTTGCATTTTGCATTCTATGGGGAACTAAACACACAACCATAATGGTGTATGTTTTGTATATAACTATATATCGTTCGATGCAAGTATGCTCTGATAAATTCACGTGCTCTCTTCACATTTCATGTTTTTCATTTCATCGAGCTAGCTAGGATGAACTAATATATAGTTTGGTTTTCACCTATATGCTAGCTAGCTTCTCCTATCCCTAGAACTTTGCGTGTTTGAAGGTAAATTCTCTTGGATTCTCTAAGATTAACTATATATAGTTCTTTCATATTCTAGCTTGCTAGTTCATTTTAGAGAATCACTTTATGGAATCATCACAGAGTTACTTCTCTGTAAAATACTGTTTGGCGGATCTCTTTCTGGATTCAATGAAGCTACTCTAGGAGCTCAGCCAGACATACCCATAGATTTGTCACGTGAGTCTTTACAATGTTTATTTTGTTTGAAACCTCCTAAAAATGTAGCTGATTTATCCGAGAGTAAGTGTGGTTCCAACAAATAGGCTCTCTAATTTGCTTGGGAGCAAGTACAATATTTCTAGAAATGATGCAGCATTTGATACTTATTTGTAGGTTATTTCCAAGGCAACCTAATGGTAACGGGAGTCTTTAGGCTTGCTAGAAAACCGAGCCAGTTGCTGATGTAATGCATTTTAAACTCCTTCTGAGACGCTACTCTCGAACCTCTGTTCATGATTTCCATTCCTAATGCAAATGGGGGATATCCCTGGTCGATTTTTTTTTCGAGGCAACATATCTTCTATATATACACGTTGGAATATCCTATAGAAAGAGAGAAACATATCACTTTCGAACTGGACCTATCACATTGCTGGAGTCGACTATGGCTACGAAGATCTTTGCCAAGCACGGGTGGTCATCCTTTAAGAAGATTAGTGTTTAAGCAATTTCTCGTTCGCTTGGTTTCTGTTATTGAGAGGTTTTCATTAAAATAGGTTGAGGCTGGAATCTTTATAAGGATCAGCTGTGTGTAAAACTATTTCCAAATACCAAAAAAAAAATCTCTAGAGAAACGATGCAACAAATGGAGAGAGCATTTGTAACCAAATATGCTGCTTAGTGTGGATGCCTGCATTGTGGATTTTCTGTGTTTTGATCACCTACTAGTACCCTCTCACGTTGACCGACTCATTTTCTCACTTGTATACGAAGACGGAAACCATTTTTAGCTCTACTCTGGAAACAAATAAAAGATGGAAAACATTCCGCGCGACGAAGGCAAACGCCGTTGTTTGCCTCCACGAGCAAAAGTACGTATACATAACCCATGAGCTAAGTCAAAGTCGCAGCTACAGCCAACAGCTAAGGAAGTCTAGTCTAAGAGCAACTTGATCCATATGCAAATGCAAGCGTACGTACCCCCAAGTGGTTGAGGACACGGCAGGCACAGATTTTTCTGACCTGACGACACTTACCAGACCTGCAGTGCAGATGCTCTGAACCGGCAAGACCAAATCATTGTCATGGCATTGGCGTTCTGTGCCGTCCCAAATCGTCGGTCAGAGATTTAAATATGATGAGGTCGCCGCTCGCGAACCAAAGGACAAGTTTGACAACGTTTATAAAATCATCAAATGGTACTCCTATCCTACAATAATGCATCCCCGGGGCCTACGAGAAGGCTGAGGTGACAGGGCACGCGGGCTTCATCCATCCATCCATCCATCCATCCATCCATCCATCCATCCAACGAATCCTGGCCCCTCACAAGTCACAAGTACAACGGTCTCCGTTTCCTTCTCCTTGTGTAAAATAATACAGGCCCCGTTTAGTTGTGAAAATTTTTGGAAAAAAAATCCTGTAGCATTTTTCGTTGTTATTTAGCAAAATTTGTCTAACCATGGACTAACTAGACTCAAAAGATTCGTCTCGACATTTACATACAAATTGTGCAATTAATTATTTTTTTATTTACATTTAATGCTCCATACATATGTCCAAAGATTCGATGTAATAGTTACTAGGCAAAAATTTTTGCCTCTTTTTGCCATCTAAACACGGCCACAGTATGATGATAGTGACAACAAAAACAGACAAATAGCATGACGTCCCAAGGTTAGTGTAGTGTCAGGCTGGCTGCATTCGGTCCGACGCGTGTATTTCATTTCACGTCATCCCTACCGTTCATACAACCACATCATAACTTAGAATAATCTATGCGGTTAGATTTGAAAACGCAACTTTATTTTCGGTTCGACTCATGCTCATAGTCATAGGCCATAACCAAAGTTATCTACATGGCCTCCAGCCCTCCAATACAAAGTTGAGTTTTGCACCAGCAATGTCCCATACTAGAAGATTATTTCTAGAATTCTCTCTTTTTTTTCCGTAAGGCTAATTATCCAGATGTTTCGATACCAAGGTTACAATCGTTTCTCGTCATCCACCTTTGAATATCTACAATACAAAACAATCTTTTGCGAGCAGGGTAGAGCTACAATGCTACCACACATCGTTAGTCTTCATCAATGATAAACTAATATCTTCTGAAGTCCGAACAGTTTTACTCTACGAAAGATCAAGGTGATACGTGTCACCGCTACATACCCGTTTATATACACTCTTCGGGGCCTATGCAAGTTGCACAACCTATCGATCGCTAAACTATGTTGAAGTAGCAGCCTGCATTATTTGACTTCAAGAATCCACTGCACGCAATCTTGCAGGAGCTGGAACTTCTGGCTGACCGCCACTTTCAGGAATACCCGCATTTTGCTGAGAAAATATGAAGACTCTTCCTTGCACCGGAAGGAGCCCCCACAGGAACACTGCTCCGACAAATGGGCGGCTTTCACTTGCCTGCAGCGCACGCACACTAGATCCTGCAGGTGGTACAGCCTCTCTCGCTGGCGGACCACCTGTAGAAGTGCGTTCTCCATCTGCTCACGGTGGTATGGCTGCCCGCACTGCGGCACCGCGCATCTCCACTCCTGACCCTGGAGTGTTGAGTCACGGCAGAGATCCAGGTCCCGGCAATCATTGCAATAGCTGCCAATGTAGTTGTTTCATAAGGTTTGGTAACATCAAGATTCAAGAGAAAACAATGAGAATAGCTGCTGAATCTGTACATTATGATTCTAACAAAAGATTGGAACAATTGCCAGCTAAAGGTTACATTTTAATTCCGACCCATAGGTCGTACCAATTTTACAAATTGAGCAGTTAAGGTGAGAATTGGCAAAGAGAGCAAGAAGCACTATTTGGTTCCAATTCTCTTATTAACATTCTCCTGTTTCTTTTTTTTTATGAAAAATGTGTTTCAACTCATTTTTTTTTCTAATGCAAGTATAAAGATAAATAGCTAAAATACTATCGCAAATGATCATGCAAGGATGCAACTAACTTTTCACAATTTGGTTTATGAATACAATACCTGCAGATCACATTTGGCAGAGTGAATGAGGCACATGGGTCTTGGAATTGTGCTTCTGGAGCAAACTCCTTTACACGAACCAACTTTAACAGGTTCTTCCTCATTCTCTGCCAGAAATATTTGTATGGTGAGAGGAATTATAGTACAATTACAAGTGTAACAATCTAGACCAGTCATAAAAAAGGAAAGGTTGGTTATTCTTCTACAACATTTGAAAGAAAAGGAGTTTATTTTCTTGCAAGAATGTGGCACAAGACTATTTGGTACTGCTGTTAATTCAAAGACAGGCAAACGCAATGACAGCGCGGCAGCAGGACCTCTAGTTGGGAGGCTGCCGGTCAGGGTCAAAGAAATTTCTACCTTAACTGTTATGCCTCGGGGGAGGGTTTTCCCCCAGGGTTAAGTCTTTTTAAATTATTTTATTCAAAGACTTCTGTCTTTTTTAGTTAGGTAGTCAACATGCATGTCGAACCAAGACAGACATGTTGGCCTATCTGCAAGTCATTGGTTATAGCAACAGCACAGGGAGGACACCTAACTATTTGGTGAAGAAATAACAGTTAACAAATAATCTTCCGCTTTAAGTTCTTCCAGTGAAAACAGCAAGTATCAGTTGAGTCATCCAAACAGAAGATTTACCAAAATATCATGCTGAACATTCTGATCAAGAGCAAGAACTGCACAGATATGCTTAATGAACTCCAATGCAGCATCGCCTTTATGCGTGTGAGGATCAGATTCTCTATTTCCAGGTTCATCTGACTCATGCTTGCTTTTCCCTTTGAAATGGTGAAGTATATCACTTACAGTTCTTAGAAGCTTGTCTGCAAAGTAATTGCTAATCTGCATAATCAGATATTAAAGTCAGATTATAAAGAACAGTGTTTCCAGAGCATATGGTAATCCATTTATTATAAATATTGTGCTCAAGAAACTCCATAACTTTATGGAGTCTGAATGACATGTAATTAGGAACCATCATTAGTTTTATGCACCACAATACAAATAGCAATATATTAATTGCGGTTAAAATGTCACTGGTAAATGTTTGGATGTCCACATTTCCATGTTATCTGGATGAAGAAGAAAATACATTACCTTGTCACGGAGGTGTTCTATCACCTGGCCCTCAAGATTCTCGGCAGCCATGACTGTTACAGATGGAGTGCATGAGGTATCATCCCTTATGGTAGCTTGAGTAGCTACTTGTTCCTTCATGAATTTCCATGGAATATATAGGAATTCGGATACAATTAAGACAAAGTGATCCTGTATTTTAACAAAAGAAAAAATAATGAAATATAAGGTCAGACGTCAGAGAAATCATTTGAGTTTCATTTGCAGGCAAGTCGTTACTAATGTTAGGATGACTCTTTTTTTTTTTTCTCGAATACACAGGAGAGCTGCGTATCATTGCATTAAGAGAGGAAAAAACAGACCCGTACAAGAAGCCTCCCCCCACTCCGGCCCGAGCTGTGGGGGTGCTAAGTTACAACAAGGCCTAGATCACTAAAACACAAACACTGGGTATAACAAATAGACCTGTGTATCTTTGGGCAAATCTTCTGCCATGTTCCAGCTTGAGACAATGTCAATATCATTATCACCATCTGAAGAGTCCATGTTTTGTGTTTTAGCTTGAATTCCGCCATAGTTATACTAAACCATAAAACAACATAAGATAAAGAAACATCAAAGGCAAAAAAACAAAAGTCTAAATCAACATATTGTGGTAACACAACGAAAAGTACAAACCTGATCCATGAACAGTAAGGAATGCCAGAAGTGCAATGGTTCCAATTCTATCCACTCGAAAAGATCCCTAAAAATGTAGATTATTAGTCTCAGTTTAGAGAATAAGTGGATTACCCGTTCTATTTGCAATAAGTGGTCAAACGGTACCTTGTCTGCAAGGTCTTTAATAAGCTATCACAATATGCATGTGCAGATGACAAATCTACTTTTCCAGTATCTATGATTATCTTAGAAAAGTTTGCAAAGATAACATTAGCTCCCAGCTTTCGGAACTCAGCCAACAATAGAGCAAAGACTTTCTTCATCACCTGATAAGGTTCAATTATAAAGAAAAAGACAGGGTAAGATAAGTTGTAGCGTAGGTAATGTTGGACATTCGACAGCGTAAAAACTGACTAGATTAGTAAACAACAGTGATTGTTTGCAAAGTAAATTATTTTGCAAATCTAGTAAAAAAAATAAGCAGTAAATACTGGAAACGATATCTGGATTACAAAAAGGACTGTTGACATAGTTAAGTAATTCAGCTTACATTATGAAGAAGACGATGGAGAGCTGGATCATGAAGTTTCGATCGTGGGCTGAAAAAGTATTCAAGAACATGCTAAGAGCACACTAAAATTGAAATGCAATTACTAACAGTTCAAGCACAAACATGAGATATTACCTGCAAAGCCAGCGGTAGAGATGTTGCAATATTGCATCAGCAAATACATTTCCAGACGACACTGCATCTGAAATGCATCTTTGAATAAGTTGCTTTAGCACCTGGAAAGCAGGTATACATAAGCTAGCATCGTCAAAGTCAGTTTCGGTGCCATGTTGACCAGGAGGCATGTCGTTTCCAAAGCTACCAATTGATCCTCCTTCCATTTCATCCACTTGACTACTCTTTAGGAGAGCATTAACCTCCAAATGGTGGATCTGCAGCAGAAATATATGTTACATACAAATTGATTATCAGCAGCGAAATGAGCTTTTAGTATTTTAATGTGTCCAAGCCAATAGGATCTGAGCCTACCTTAAGCTCAACAGAAACTCTTCTATATGCACCAGGATAAGTAAGTGCAGGCTGGATGACCTATAAAATGAGGTCATATTTAGCTAAACAGTGAAAAAAGGTAAAACCCCATGCATATTGGGAAATAAACAAATGCTTCTCACTTCATCAGCAAAACATGTCTCTCCTTCGTAAGTGCCTCCTAAATCAGGAATGCCATCATCAGATATCCATAGTACCTACATACACGGCAAGTCAGTAGGAAATATATGCACTACAAAAAAGCTCCATATTAAACCATGATGTTTTTTTTTCCAAAGTACAGGGTTGAACCCTGCATCGGGCTCATTAATTAAACCAGGCTATAGTGCAGATTGTTGCGATCCCACAGATTACAAACCACAGTTCCAAGTAAAATGGACTCAGTTTTAGGCAGAATAAAAACTACTATATATAATTTCTTACATTTCTTCCCATGTGATATGGATATGGTTGGGGATTTGGGGTAGATGGGAATAGCAGGAAGAACCCGCTAGTAAAGAACCCGCTAGTCGCTCTCCCTCTAGAGGGTCTGACTGGTTTCAGGGTTCTTGCTTCATCTCAACGGAAACAAGGCTGTCTCTTTCATAGACGTTTAATTTGAAAAAAACCAAATAATCTTATTCTTTTGGCACTGTTCACATGCTACAGCACCGCATGGCCAGGATAGAATCCTTGCCTTCTTACCGTGCTGGTAGGCGAAGACCCAGAACCGGTCCCACTGCCATAACACATGTAATGTGAAAGAAAAGGATAAATGCACGGGGTAATGAATTCTCGTGCTGTTCAGTTGGGTCATTTTCCCTGTAAACGGTTCACGCTGCCATCTGATTCCATAAATAACGTCTGGTTGTGCTTGGTTGTAATCGAGTCAGTGTGATCTGGTACAACGCTGTTTCAAGTCAATCCTGCCCACTACCAAGGGTTATGCAATCCCGTTACCGCTGTGGCCTGATCCCCTTTACGTTTGCGTTAACTATCTGTTGAAATTGATCTCTCACTTCATTAGGTTAACCCTAGAAGGGTAGCTGTATAGTGTTGCATACATGGGCCTCATGGGCCTAATACTCCAACATACTCCAACACCCCCCCGCAGTCAGAATTACTGGCGCAGCGGAGTTACAGACTGGACATGAAAAGAATAACATACACGAGCCCCCCACAGACGCAACTAGCCACCGGTGATGTTGAGGCTGGAGCGAAACTCGGTGAAGGTCGAGGACAGGAGGCCTTTGGTGAAGATGTCGGCGAACTGGGAGGTGGTCGGTACGTGAAGGACCCGCACCTCGCCAATGGCAACCCGATCTTGGACAAAATGTAGGTCGATCTCCACGTGCTTCGTCCGCTGGTGCTAAACGGGGTTGGTGGAGAGGTACACCGCACTGACGTTGTCGCAGTAGACCAGCGTGCTCCGGAAGAGAGGAGTGTGGAGCTCGGCGAGAAGCTGCCGGAGCCAGGAGGCCTCAGCCACGCCGTTAGCGACAGCGCGGTACTCCGCCTCGGCACTGGAGCGGGAGACCACCGGCTGTCGCTTGGACGACCAGGACACCAGGTTCCCGCCCAAGAAGACAGCGTAGCCAGAGGTGGAGCGCCGAGTGTCCGGACACCCGGCCCAGTCGGCGTCAGTGTAGACGACAAACTCGGCGGAGGACGACCGGTGAAGAAGTAGGCCGTACTCGATAGTGTCGCGGAGGTAGCGGAGGAGGCGCTTGAGAGCAGTGAGGTGTGGCTCTCGGGGATCATGCATGTGAAGACATATCTGCTGAACTGCATAGGTGATGTCCGGCCGGGTAAAGGTGAGGTACTGAATGGCACCAACAAGACTCCGATATGCAGTGGGATCTGTCACTGGGTTGCCCTCGGCTTCTGACAGTTTGCCTTGTGTGTCAACCGGAGTGGAGCAGGGGTTGCAGTCAGTCATCCCAGCTCGCTCCAGGATATCAAGAGTATACTGCCGCTGGTGAAGAAGTAACCCGGCAGGATGAGGCTCAACAATGACCGCGAGGAAGTGATGGAGCACACCCAGATCCTTCATAGCAAACTCCTGCTGAAGAGAGGTGATAATGCGGCGGAGGAGTGACTCACTGGAGGCTGTGAGGATAATATCATCAACATAGAGCAGCAGGTACGCAGTCTCAGCTCCATGGTGATAGATAAACAGGGACGTATCTGACTTGGCCTCCACAAAACCCAGTGTCAGTAGGAAAGCAGCAAACCGAGTGTTCCACGCCCGGGAGGCCTGCCTGATGCCGTAGAGAGACCTGTTGAGCCGGCAGACCATGTCGGGACGGGAAGAGTCAACAAACCCCGCCGGCTGACTGCAGTAAACTGTCTCAGTGAGAAGACCGTGCAGAAAGGCATTCTTGACGTCCAGCTGATGCACGGGCCATGACCGAGTGAGAGCCAGCGAGAGCACCATGCGGACGGTGGCCGGCTTCACCACTGGGCTGAAGGTCTCATCATAGTCGACCCCAGGGCGCTGAGTGAAGCCCCGGAGAACCCAACGAGCCTTGTACCTCTCGAGAGCACCATCAACCCGACGCTTATGTGTCCAGATCCACTTGCCGGTGACGACGTTGGAGCCCGGCGGATGGGGCACCAGATCCCATGTCTGGTTGGCGAGGAGTGCCGCGTACTCCTTTTCCATCGCGCGGCGCCAGTGAGGGTCCAACAAGGCCTCGCGGACGGAAGAGGGTACTGGAGAGACTGGCGGGTCATCGGGCATCACCGTGAGAGCCCGGGACCGCAGGGTACCGGCCGCGTGCCGTGTCACCATAGGGTGAACATGTCGCGGGTGTCGTTGAAGGAGCGGTGGGTGGTACACCGACGGCACGACACGGGCAGCCGGGGGCCGTGGCGGTGGTGTCGGCGTCGCCGACGGAGAAGAGGCCTCCGGTGGTGACTGAGGCAGCGGAGCAGGCCGCACACGGCGCTGGTAGACGCGCACCGGCTCGGCGAAACGCGTAGGAGGTGCGGTAGCCGACGTCCCCGGACCCTCGTCGAGCGGAGGGGCCTGGGCAGTACCGGAGGACGACGCCCCCGGACCCTCGTCGAGCGGAGGGGCCGGGGCAGCACCGTAGGGCGACGCCCCCAGACCCGTGCAGGGCGTAGGGCCAGGGGCGTTGCTGGCGGGCGGCGAGCGGGGACACGAGCCCGGCAAGGAGCCCGGTGGAGCAGTACCTGCAGGAGACCACGGCAAAGGTGGCTGGACCACCGTGTCAGTGGAAAACAGAGAGAACAGGTCAAGGTCAGGGGTGGTAGTGGGTGTGGTGGTGGTGGAGAAAGGGAAGACGGACTCATCGAACACCACATAGCGAGAGATGAGGACCCGACGAGAGGTAAGGTCAAAGCAACGGTAACCCTTGTGATCCTGGGAGTACCCGAGGAAGACACAGAGTCGAACGGGGTGCCAGCTTGTGAGGAGCGGTGGCTGTGGTGTTAGGGTAACACGCACACCTGAAGACTCGAAGGTGATCATACCGAGGAAGGGTACCGAAAAGAGCGTGGTGTGGCGTGGGAGCTGGGCAGGCAGCGGAAGGAAGACGGTTAAGGAGGTAGGTGGAGGTGTGCAAGCTCTCAGCCCAGAAGCGAGCAGGAAGCGACGCCTGAAGCAGAAGAGTGCACATGGTGTCGTTAGTGGTGCGAATCATGCGCTCAGCCTTGCCATTCCGAGAGGAGGTATAGGAGCAAGACATGCGCAACTGGACACCGTGAGAAAGGAAGAAGGCACGGGAGATGGAGTTATCAAACTCACGACCATTGTCACACTGGACGGCCTTGATGGTGAGGCCGAAATGTGTGGACACCCAAGCGAAGAAGTGAAGAATCGTGGGGAAAGCATCAGACTTCGCACGCAAGGGAAAGGTCCATGAATAATGAGAAAAATCATCGACCACCACAAGATAGTACTTATATCCAGAAATACTGATGACAGGAGATGTCCATAGGTCGTAATGTACAAGATAAAAAATGCAGGCCTCATGTGAAGAAGAACTATGAAAAGAAAGACGAACATGTTGGCCCAACTGGCACGCATGACACAAATGCTCATCATGAGCCCGAGTACATGGAATGTCGGAACTACGACTGAGCTGCATCAGGGCATCACGTCCAGGATGGTCGAGGCG
The DNA here is from genome assembly GCA_038087645.1 of Saccharum hybrid cultivar R570. Taxonomy (NCBI): domain Eukaryota; kingdom Viridiplantae; phylum Streptophyta; class Magnoliopsida; order Poales; family Poaceae; genus Saccharum; species Saccharum hybrid cultivar. The sequence continues at coordinate 26,191,216 of JAQSUU010000216.1, read as the reverse complement.
CCGGTGCCAAGTAGTGGAGGAAGTAGTGGCGGTGAAAGCAGCTGACAAAACAGACGACGAAGAAGATGAAGCAGCCGCTGGGAAGCGAAGAGTGTAAAGGGGCCCCGTGCTATCACATCGGAGCAGAGGACGCCGGGAAGCCAAATCTTTTACAATAAGACCAGAAGAGTCAAACTCCACAGAATAGGAATTATCAGCTGTAAAACGACGAATAGAAAGAAAGTTGTGAACCATAGAAGGGGCAACAAGAATATCAGGAAGACGAAAGGAGCCATGAGCGCCGGCGGCACCCACAGATGTGACTGGAAGACACGAATTATTTGCGACCATGATGGACGAAGGGTGAGAGGAAGAGGGAGAGTGAACGGATGAGAGTATACTAGGGTCAGGGGTGGTGTGGTAGGTAGCACCCAAGTCGGCGATCCACTCAGGACCGACAGGAGGTGTCAGGCCCATAATGCTGAAAGAGCGTGCCAAGGCCGCCTGGTCCCAACAGGCAGGCCCGGGCGAGGCGCCGGAAGGTGTAGCCCACGGAGACACGGAGTAGACGCCGGGAGGTGGAGCACCAGCGAGCATGGCCGCCGGCGGACGAGGCTCACCGCCGCAAGCCTGGAAGGGCCACATAGAGATGCGCCCTGACCACGGGTTGTGGAAAGAGGGTCATGGTGCACCCTGTGGAGCCGTCGGCGCCTAGTTGCTCCCGCCACGGCCCCCACCACGTCCACCGCCGCGGCGACAGCGGCCGCCACGGCCCCCCCACCCCCGCTCGGCCCGGAGGGAAGGGGACCAAGAAGAGACGATGGCGGCGGAGCGGACGGACGCGGTGAAGCGGACGGACGCGGCGGAGTAGCAGCAAGGGTCGTCGAGGAAGTCGAGGACCCCGGTGTGGAGGTGGACCCTGGCTGGATGCCCTGAGCAAGCTCCTCCATGACAAGATCGTCACGGACCTGCAGGAAGGTGGGGAAGGGCCGCTGGCGGGTGATCCACGTCTTGAGGTGGGCGTAGCGGTCACTGAGCCCGCGGAGGACGTTGAGGACCAGGATACGGTCCTCCATGGGCTAGCCAAGGTCGCCGAGGGAGTCCGCCAATGCCTTCATCTTGCGGCAAAACTCTCCAACAGCAAGGTCACCCTGCACGAAGGTGCGGAAACTCGCATCGAGCCGCAGAGCCCGGGCTTCGGCATTGCCCAGAAACTGGCCCTCGAGCGCCAGTTATGCCTGGCGAGCGTCAGCCGTGTTACGGATGAGGTCGTGGAGGTCGAGGGAGATCGTCCCGATGATCCAGAAGAGCACGATGCTGTCAAGGCGCAACCACGAGGGGGTCTGGGCCGCGACCGAGGCATCGACGAGGACGTGGTCGTCGAGGGCGTAGCGGCGGAGGGTGAGGAGGACCAGGTCCCGCTAACGGGCGTAGGAGGGCGACTCGGGCTCGAGGACGACCAGGACAAGCAGGCGGATGTTCTGAACGCCCCCGGCCTGGTAGTGAAGCTGCGCCACGAGGGGATCGGCCGGATCGTGCCAGATGACCACGGTGGTGGACGCGCGGTGACCCGTCGAGCCAGAGGAGGTGGCTCCGAGGTCGTGGTAGGCGGAAAGGACGAGACGCTGCTCTGCTTCGGCGATCCGGCGGACCAGGGCATCGGCGGCATCCCGCTCGCGCTCCCAAGCGAGGGCAGCCGCACGCACACGCGCCTGGCCCTCGGCTGCCGCAGCACGTGCGGCGACGAGGGCTGCAGCGAGAGCGGAGTCCGAACGGGTGGCGTAGAGGTGGGACAGGGGCAGTGGAGGCGGGGCGGCGAAGGTAGAGGCACCCTGGGCCAGCCCACCCGCCCCCGCGGGCAGAGGAGCAGCGGCACAGCCAGTAGTGGCTGTTGGCGGCATGCCCAGGCCGGCCGCGATGGCGGCGACAGCGGCCCTGGCGCTGGCGGTAGCAGCGGCCGGATCCGCGCCGTGGGCGTCCGTGGCCGGGAGAAAGGCGCCCTCTGGGCCGGTGGCGTCCCCAGCCGCGCCAGGGAGGACCGCGCCCGTGGCCGCGACCAAGGCAGCAGCAGTGCCGGGAGGACGCGCGGCAGCGCCGGCTGGCGGGTCAGCAGCGGCGGAGTGGGCGCCGGGAGGACGCTGGCCAGCAGTGGCAGCTGGGCCAGCGCGCGGGCTAGCAGCGGCGGCGGGAGCGCCAGCCACCTGCGCCCACGAGTAGTTGGGTAGAGGAGGAAAGGTATGGAAGTAGGAGGGGGGAGGGGGAGGAGGCCGGCCGGCCATGGCTGCCGGCGGCGGCGCGCCTGGATCGGGCAGGGGGAAAGGAAAGGAAACCCTAGGCTGCTGATACCATGTTGAAATTGATCTCTCACTTCATTAGGCTAACCCTAGAAGGGTAGTTGTATAGTGTTGCATACATAGCCTCATGAGCCTAGCCTCATGGGCCTAATACTCCAACATACTCCAACACTATCCTTGAACCAAACAGCACCTTAGTGTAAACAAGACAAAGGCCTAGGTCATTCCAACTTTCTTCAGTAATGTAGAAGAGTGATTTTCATTCATTATTGGCTAACCCTAGAAGGGTAGCTATAGGTACCATACATGGGCCACATGGGCCTAGCCTCATGGGCCTAATACAATCACACTCCAACACCCCCCCGCAGTCTGAACTACCGACGTAGCGGAGTTCAAGGCTGAACAAGAAAGAAAACAAGTAAGAGCACAACACACACAGGACCCCCCCGCAGCCACAACTAGCCACTGGAGACGTTGAGGCTGGAGCGAAACTCAGAGAAGGTCGAGGAAGGGAGGCCTTTGGTGAAGATGTCCGCAAACTGGGAGGTGGTCGGGACGTGAAGAACCCGGACGTCGCCGATGGCCACCCGGTCGCGGACAAAGTGTAGATCGATCTCCACATGCTTGGTCCTCTGGTGCTGCACGGGGTTGGTGGAGAGGTAGACCGCGCTGACGTTGTCGCAGTAGACGAGCGTGCTCCTGGCGAGTGGGCGGTGAAGCTCAGCCAGGAGCTGGCGGAGCCAGGCGGCCTCTGCCACGCCGTTGGCCACGGCACGGTACTCCGCCTCGGCACTGGAGCGTGAAACCACCGGCTGGCGCTTGGACGACCAAGAGACCAAGTTGCCGCCGAGGAAGACAGCGTAGCCAGAGGTGGACCTGCGGGTGTCCGGGCATCCCGCCCAGTCAGCGTCGGTGTAGACAACCAGCTCGGCAGTGGAGGACCGGCCGAGGAGCAGCCCGTAGCCAAGGGTGCCACGGAGGTACCGGAGAAGCCGCTTCATAGCAGCCAGGTGAGGCTCCCGCGGAGCATGCATGTACAGGCAGAGCTGCTGGACGGCATAAGTGATGTCCGGCCGTGTGAAAGTGAGGTACTGAAGCGCGCCTGCAAGACTCCGGTAGGCGGTGGACTCTGCTGGCCCAAGCATCGGACCCCCAGCCTCTGACAGCTTGCCCTGAGTGTCCACAGGTGTAGAGCAGGACTGGCAGGCGGTCATCCCGGCTCGCTCCAGAATGTCACAAGTGAACTGCCGCTGGTGGAGGAACAGGCCAGAAGGTCGGGGCTCAACAGTGACGCCGAGGAAGTGGTGGAGCACCCCAAGATCCTTCATAGCAAATTCCTTCTGGAGTGAGGCAATGATGCGGTGGAGCAGAGAGTCGCTGGAGGCAGTGAGAACAATGTCATCCACATAGAGGAGCAGGTAAGCAGTCTCACCCCCATAGTGGTATATGAACAGGGAGGTGTCAGACTTGGCCTCCGTGAACCCAAGAGTCTGCAGGAAGGTAGCGAAGCGAGAGTACCAAGCCCGGGGTGCCTGCTTGAGCCCGTAGAGAGATTTGTTGAGCCGGCAGACGAAGTCAGGACGAGAACCATCCACAAAACCTGCCGGCTGACTGCAGTAGACCGTCTCAGTCAGAGTGCCATGAAGGAAGGCATTCTTGACATCCAGCTGATGCACAGGCCAAGAGCGCTCGAGAGCCAGGGAGAGGACAGTGCGGACTGTAGCTGGCTTCACCACGGGACTGAACGTCTCAGCATAGTCAATGCCGGGCCGCTGAGTGAAGCCACGGAGGACCCAGCGAGCCTTGTAGCGCTCCAAGGAACCATCAGCCCGCCTCTTGTGCGTCCAGATCCACTTGCCGGTGACAATGTTGGAACCCGGCGGACGAGGCACGAGGTCCCACGTCTGGTTGGCGAGGAGGGCGGCGTACTCCTCGTCCATCGCGCGGCGCCAGTGAGGATCCGCCAAGGCCGCGCGAACGGAAGAGGGTACCGGAGAGATCTCCGGCTCGCAGGCGGCGGCGGTGAGGGCCTGCGGGCGAGATGCCTGCCTCGTCACCATCGGGTGAGTGTGACGAGGGTCCCGGTGAAGAAGAGGTGGGTGGTACACCGGCGGGTCGGCGCGAGAGCGTGGTGATGCCGGCGGAGCAAGCACCGGCGACGACGGCGTTGGGGACGAGAGCGGCGGAGCCAGCTCACGTCGGCGCTCGTAGACGATCCCGAAACGTCCGGGAGGAGGTGAGGGCGGACGCGGCTCCCGCCGGCGCTGGTAGACGAGTCCGAAGCGCCCGGGAGGAGGTGGGGTCGGTGTACGCGGTCCCGCGATCGGAACGGCAGCATCCGGCACAACGGGAGGCAGCGAAGCCACAGGGAGCGAGGGTGGAAGCTCCGGGGCTGCCTCGACCGTGTCAGGCACCGGAAGGTCCTGGGGCGACGCGGGACCACCTGGAAAGCGCGCCGGAGCAGTACCTGCAGGGTAGGGGGAGAAGGGTGGCGGAATCGCCGGGTCAGTGGGAAAGAAGGAAGCCTCCGCAGGGTCAGCGGGAGGTGTGGGTGGAGAGGTGGTGGAGTAAGGGAACGCCGACTCATCAAACACGACATGGCGAGAGATGAGGACACGGCGAGAGGTAAGGTCAAAGCATCGGTAACCCTTGTGATCCGGAGAGTATCCGAGAAAGACACAGAGGGTCGACCGGGGAGCCAGCTTATGAGGAGCGGTGGCGGCGGTGTTAGGGTAACACGCACACCCGAAGACCCGAAGGTGGTCGTACCGAGGAGGGGTACCGAAAAGAGCGTGGTGAGGCGTGGGAGCTGGGCAGGCAGTAGAAGGAAGGCGGTTAAGGAGATAGGTGGAGGTGTGCAGACACTCAGCCCAGAAGCGAGCGGGTAGGGATGCCTGGAGCAGAAGGGTGCGCATGATGTCGTTCGTGGTGCGGATCATACGCTCTGCCTTGCCGTTTTGAGAGGAGGTATACGGACAAGACATGCGCAGGTGGACACCGGAAGAAAGGAAGAAGGCACGGGAGGTTGAGTTATCGAACTCACGGCCATTGTCGCACTGGACAGCCTTGATGGTGAGGCCGAACTGAGTGGATACCCAAGCAAAGAGGTTGCTAAGCGTGGGGAAAGCCTCGGACTTGGCACGCAGAGGAAAAGTCCAGGAGTAATGGGAGAAATCATCGACCACCACCAAGTAGTACTTATAGCCAGACATGCTAAGAACAGGAGAAGTCCACAAGTCGCAGTGAATAAGATCAAATGCACGAGTGGCATGTGAGGATGAGGACTGGAAGGGAAGGCGAACGTGACGGCCCAGCTGGCACGCCTGACACAAGTGATCATCGTGAGCCTGAGAGCACCGAATGTCGGAACTACGACGGAGCTGCATCAGGGCATCCCGGCCAGGATGGCCGAGGCGACGGTGCCAAGTGGTGGAGGAAGGAGTGACGGCGAAAGCGGCGGAGGAAGGCGAAGAAGGGGAAGCAGATGCCGGAAACTGAAGGGTGTAGAGAGGCCCAGTGCTGTTACACCGGAGCAGAGGAGCCCGGGAGGCCAAATCCCGCACGGTGAGGCCAGAGGGGTCAAACTCAACCGAACAAGAGTTATCAGTGGTGAAACGGCGAATAGAGAGAAGGTTGTGAACCATCCCGGGAGCCACAAGAACATCAGAAATATGAAAGGAGCCGTGGGAACTGGCAGTGCCCACAGAGGAGACAGGAATGCAGGTGCCATTGGCGACCATGATGGAGGAGGGACAGGAAGGGTGGGGAGGACGAAGAGAGGAAAGTAGACTCGCATCAGGCGTGGTGTGGAAAGTGGCGCCCGAGTCGGCGATCCAATCAGGGCCGGCGGTAGCGCTGAAGGAGTAGGCCAAGGGAGGTGTAGGACACAGGGATGTGGGGTTAACCCTAGGGTTTGCGACTCTTGGGCCCCCCGCACCGGCAGCCCCGGCGATGGCTTGCCAGGTGGTAGGGGCACCCCCCGAGGCGAAGCCAGCCATGGCTGGGAGGGCCGTGGCAGGGACCGGAGTTGGAGATCCCCCCTCCGCCAGGGCAAAAGCATGGGCGAGATCCGGCCAAAGGACGCCGGGACCTGCACGCGGTGGAGCAACTGCGGGCGGAGGGCCGGCGGTGGTGCTGAAGGAGTAGGCCAAGTCCGCGGCTGCTGGCTCTGCTGCAGGAAGGGCGGCAGCAGTAAGGGCAGCAGCGGCGTAAGGCCAAGCCTCGGACCCATGGGCAGAGCTGGCACTAGACGCGCTGCAGTGGGGGGCGGCGGAGGGCCGAGCCACGCCATGGACGGGGCGACCTCCGGCAGGGCCCAAGAGACCCTCAGGCAGCGATTGGAGGAGGGGCTGCGGGTGGAGCTGCGGCTGGAGTAGAGGCTGCGGCTGCTGGAGGTGACCATCGGCGGCCCCGGTCTCCGTACCAGCCTCAGAACCCCCCCAGCGCTAGGGTCAGCAGCTGTGGTGAGGGCCTGGGCGGGGAAGATGGCACCAGGAGCTGCTGCACCGGCTGCAGGGAGATGGAGGCTGGTCTGGGCGGAGCCAGCAGCAGAAGAGATGCCGCCCGCACCCCCAGTTGCAGCAGCAGCAGCGCCAGAGGAGGGATGGAGCAGGGGCGGGCGCACCCCCAGGAAAGAAGAGATCCCGCCCGCACCCCCAGTTGCAGCAGCACCAGAGGAGGGATGGAGCAGGGGCGGGCGCACCCCCAGGGCCGGCGCGCCCCCAGTTGGCTGGAGCAGGGGCTGGCCGCCCGCACCAGAGAGGGGCGGCGGCCCGGCATCCCTGGGAGGCGCGCCTGGATGGAGGGGGCGGGAGGAGGCCATAGCAGCCCAGGAGGGAGAAGAGAGGAGGGGAAAGGCTTGGAAGGAGGTGGGGGAAGGGGGAGGTGGCTGGCGGCCAGCCATGGGGAAGGGTGGCCGGCGGCCAGGCGAGGTGCCCAGGGGCGGCGGCGCCCAGGAGAGAAGAAGGGTCGGCCACCTAGCCTGATACCATGTAGAAGAGTGATTTTCATTCATTATTGGCTAACCCTAGAAGGGTAGCTATAGGTACCATACATGGGCCACATGGGCCTAGCCTCATGGGCCTAATACAATCACACTCCAACAAGTAACTGGCCATACAGCAAGCCATTGAGGTAGATTTTCTTCAGGTAAATATAATCTTGTTAATTCCTGGGAGTTCAGATGCAGAAGAGACTTTCCGCACAACTTAGAAAGAACTTGACAAGCCAATTCATTCCATAAGTCGCCCAGTTTGGAGTTTTTCATTGTCAGAATCATTCAAATCCAAGAAAGGAAGAATAAAAAGTAAAATCCATCACTCCATCATAGATAGGTCCAACTATAGTGACCTCCGTCTCCAACAGCCACCACAACCTCCGACTCAGGTGAGCACCACTCCGACATGCTCCAATAAGGGTTACGGGGTTAGGGGTTCGGGTTTTTAGGTTGGGAAGAGGATATGTGGCTTCCAGGTCCAGAGGGATTCCTAGGGGAGGCGACTGGACTAGAGGTGGTGGTGGGGTGGCACAAGCGCCACCTGCCAGCAGGTCGTCAGCGGTAGATCTGGTGGCGGTGGTGGTGGAGCCACTGGAGCCAGGCAGGAGGTGCAGGCAGCGAGGGCTCTAACTGGAGTCCAAAGAAGCGAGAGGAGGGCACAGTGTGGTGACGGCTGTGGGGCCCACACAGGCATATCTGGACAGGTCTCCCATCAGCGCAATACAGAGACTGCTCTCTGTTTAGTTGCCTCCTTCAGGAGAGCATAGCTCAGTTACTCATACCCAGTTTTCCCTAAAGACATGTAGGGAAATACTTTTGCAGATAATTTCAAGCTTTTTTCTTCTCTATATGGGCAAAATATATATAAATTCACATAATATGCTTTGAATCTGTCTAGCCAACAACTGGTTGTTTTAGCCACTTCCAACAACCAGATTTTTTCCATGCACACTGTCTTATAGCTATATTTACACCGCCTTATTACTATATTTACAATGATTTCTTCAGTGTAATTTATTGGACAGAGTGATGTAATTTGGAGATAACACAACTTTTATTTCAATGGATTGCACATCTAAAGCCAAGTTTTTCAGAAAATTTACAAATTATTTCTATGAATTGCAGATATCAGAGAATATATGTCAAATTATTCACAAATTGTTCATAAATTTCAAAGCAAATAACAAATTGTTCACAAATTGCAGTGGGACCGGCGGTGGGGACCGCCTGCTTTCGCTGCTGCAGCCACGTGCCTGCATGGCTGCGCTGGGCGAGGTGCAGGGGGCGCGCTCCCACTGCCGACCACGTTAGAGAGAGGTAGGGCCCGCACCCTGGCTGACAGGAGTGGACAGGAGGAGCTGCATGCGCTCGTGGGGCCTGCGGATGGTTTGACTGAGAGAGAGGGAAAGCACACCCCGCCCAGACCATCTGATCCAGATCGGAAGGCCCAAAAAACCGGTTGTTGGCAGCTCTCAAAACAACCGGTTATTGAATAGCAATTCTGTAAGTTTTTCTCGAACATGCAGGAGAGTGGTGTATCATTATATTAAGAAAGAAAAAAAAACCCACTCATGCCAGTGATTAACTAAATATAAGAGCGCCCGTGTCCAAGAACAACACCGACCCTATCGACATGCCTAAACCAACCCTAGGGCTGAGAGGTAAGAGATACCCCTCGCCCCAGCCAATTTCCAAAAAGGGAAATGTACTTGGCTTCTATATGGTCATTGGTGAAAAGCAAGGCATAGTTTTAAGACGATTGGTTTGCATGCATGTTCTCCTGGAAAGCTGCATATCATTTACAAAGCTGAAAAACTAATGGTGCGAAAAAGAGAGTATCAATCAGAAGCTCACCACAAGGAATATGACAGATAAATGCATGGAATTCAAACAAAATAAAGGCCAACTTCCATGATCAAGATAGAACAAACCTGCTGTTGATCACGCAATGCCCTTGAAAAAAATACATCAGCAGTAAAAAGAAGCCAGTCTAGCTCAAAATTACCCAGTGGCACCTGTTTAAAAGCATTGGTGTCCAGTTTATTTCAATACAAACTGAAATAACGAACTGAAGTATTTGCTAGTAGAGAACCTTACATGTGCATATCTAGCGAGTGAAACCCGTTCATTGAACCATTGGGTTGATGCAGCACAACGCTGCATACTTGTTCGACCAGCTGTTGCTTGCCAACCGAGAGCCTGGACAAGCAAAGTAAGCAAAACAAGAGGAAGAACAAAAGGTATAAAATGCAATGGCCTTTGTCCATTTTGTACCTGATAGTTGTTGTCCCGTGCATTGCTAGGAATGGTTACACATGGGAAATCATCAAGTGCTCGTACAGCTGCCTTTATAGCTTGGAGTTTAGGGCACTCTATTATGCCTATGACAGGTCCAGGATGTTGTTGTCTACAAAAGATTTCCTTAGATTTTATGGTAAGCAAAATTACTAAATACTGTAATAGGAAGACACTAGATATGTCTAGCATATACACAATTTAGGTGCCTCGGCCATTAGATCAAAACAGAAAGAAATTTGGCAATTCTGATGTCGAATCATACATTTATGTAACACATTTGCACTTTATGTTTCAACCTACTAACTGTGTCTGTTTGTCAATCTTTAGGTAGTGCCCTTTTGGACAAAACTTAACCACAGACAACAAAGGATTATACTGATACTCTCTACTGAATTAGCTATAAACTTACAACAGTAATTCTGATGTGACAGTTACCACGTGGACAAATTCGAGCTAGCTGGAGAATCGAGCTATTGAACAATGTATGGAGAAGGGGTATCTGCCATTTTTGCGCCCCCCAAAAAAAAAATCTAATGCTTAAAAGGCCACTTTGCCTGATATTAAATTAAAATGATATTTTCCTTTTTTTATCCTGATTTTCTAGAACTGGCTCGTGTCAGCAACCAGTAAACACAAAAAAGAGCCCAAATGTGATCACATGATACAAATTTTGCATATATGCATGTCCAGTACATTGGAAACTTTTTATTCCCCAGATTACAAAACCTAGCCCAATAAAGTGTTCATGGATCACAGAAAAAGAAGCCAAAAAAAAACAAGACTGTTTTTAAATAATCAGAAAACAGCATACCTGTACTCAAGTAACATTCTTTGCACGTATTTGCTACCAGCATCAATTGATGTTTGGTAGTCCACCTAAAGATAGAATCAGAATTAGGTATGCCAAACAGCATGAAAATTTATATATTGCATCTCATGATTTCACTCATACATGGAAAGAGAGATTCTCAGGGACAGAACCAAGGGCTTGGCAAGCATCTCGAAATTGCTTTTCAAGAAATGACGGAGATATTTCTTTGTTACGGAAAGGATTGACAACCACTGCATGTATTCGGAGAGACGTAGGGAAGTAAAATACATATACAGCCCTTCCTTCATTCAAGCTGAAATTAAAGAATATGTATGTAAGTCCCAGATTAATAAATGTATTACTGAAGAGTACAGATGGCTTTCATATGATACATGAAAGGAAGACGAGTACATTCATTGATGCCAATCCTACAATACATTAAAAAGTAAAAGATTGTAAATATGTGTTTTATGATCTTGAGAATATGTCCTAGAAACAATCATGGAGTCCTCAAGAGATCATACATACACTAAAACTAGCAGTTTACTCCATAGTACAAGGGCTTGAATTAGTTAACTACAATTTTTCTCGAACACGCAGGAGAGCTGCGTATCATTATATTAATAGAAGAATAAAGAGTCATACAGAGATGGAAAATGGGCATAAGAACTGCTCTGTAGGCAAAATATAAATATAAAAGCGTCAAGTAGTGCTACATAGATTACCATTATAGGTCTTATATGCTTATAATAACTATATTATTAGGGGTACCTGTGGTATAAGTAGAAAAATGAAACTGTTTGTTCCAGATATGAGCACTCGGCGGTTGTTTTCATTTGCAACTCAGCGAGATCCCATCCATCCTGTATACTTCGTTTTTTTGCGGACTTGTCCACTTTGCATACACAGCCAATTTGGAGAACAGCATTGAGATCTGGTGGAATTTTTGTCTCGTATATTCCCTGAATGTAATTCAAGGTTATAAAGGAAATGAAAGAAAAATAATGCAAAACCATCTCCCATAAACACATCAAAAAATGCTCACCTCAACATCTGGCTCTGCTAGATGAGCTGCAAGTTTTTTGCCTTCAGCCCTGAACTGTTCTTCAGTTGTAACAACCTAAATGACATAGTCATATCATGTTCTCTTAGACAAAGAAATCGTATCCCTAGTTACTTTGCAGCTATTATTCACAATATTCACCTCAATAAGGTTGAAACAAGGTCTTCCATGTGGGAGAATCTTTTTGACACGCCTTCCTGGAAACTCTTCTGTGACAGGAGCCTTTGAGTTTAGGTAAAAAGTTCTAGGCACATTAATAGGAATCTTGAACATAATCCCTTCAGCAACAACCCATGCAAAAAAGTGACCAGGCACTGTACTTGAAGCAAGCTGGATTATCTGGTATGGACAATATATGGAATTAACAAGCATCAACATAAGCAAAGACATAATGTTTTTTTTTTAAAAAAAAAGATGGTAAAACAAATGCTACAGAGCATAATAGATAACAGAAGATACATACCTGCCAATGTGATCTAAAGAGAGCCAATTCTTGTTTCTGGAAAAATGTAGATCTATTCCGACTGTTGCCAGGTAACTGATTGGCATGTCTTGCTGAGAGCAGAGCATTAGGACTGTCAAAAGTGGCAGCAACACCCAACCTGGCAGAAGCAGAAGAGAGACATAAACTTTGGCTTCTACATAACTATTGCGGTTAATTTGTTTAGTCCCCCATCACTTTAATAAGTCCAGACTAAAAAGAACTTACAATACTAAAGTGTCCATCAAAACCCTCCAAACAGACAAGGTTCCACTGGGTTAAACCAATACAAGGCATTGACTTCTATAACATCTGAAACCTAGTGTCCTTATCATAGAATTTATTAAGGGCAAACATGTAATACTCTATTCTGATCTCTTATATAGAATTAGGATAAATGATCTGTGTGGGACACCTGCAGGCTACAAGCAGAATTTAGGTGCAAAATACACCTTATTGTTCAGCTTATTCAATACTATGAACATCACCTTCCAATAAAAGCATGTTACTCACCTAGGGGTACAGCTTTGGGCATCATGAAAAACAATTTATGGATGACCTAATTGGGTAAAAGCCAACAGAAATTTAACATATAAAGGTATACGCTGCAAAGCGAACAAATAGCAGTAAGATGACCTACTGAAAATTCAGACTTGATTCCTTTTAAGTTATCTGATTTTACTTGAAAAACAATCTATTAGAGTCCCATAAAATGGCCAGCACCTAACATCAAACTAAGTGCCTGGATCTAAAAGAGCACCAGTTATAAGAGTATACTAACTGCTAAAGGTGTTTAAAGAAGTGTGTATTTTAATAGTTGCATACCTTCGACGTTTTTTTTGTTCACGGACATATTTCCATTTTCTTTTCTTAGCATCAAGCCATCCTTGATAGTCAGTACTCTTATCAACTGTTTCATCAGCAGCAGCATTTTGGATTTGTGAAGCATGGGGAACATTTAACCCAGTTATACAATTTTGTTGTTTTTTACTATTATTCGAACCAGTTCCCACTGATGCTCCATTTGGATTATTTTCTTTATCAATGTCTAAACCATGAGAAGGATTTTTTCTCAAATCCTCGTTTGAAGTTAATAAATCTTCCATATCTCCAGTCCTATTCAAGTTCTGCAACCCCTCTTCTTTAGCCAAGGGACTGAAGATATCACGCAGTTTACGCTGCCGAAATCGATCATCTTTCTCCCTGACCTTTTTGTGTAACCAATCTGGATGAAGAACTCGAGGAACAGGATTTGAGATCTGTAAGAAATAAGGATTCATCAATAATATTAATCAAAGAGAACAAGAAAAAATTAGTACCTCCTATTCCAGATCTAGGTCATACTAGGATTGGATTTTATCCAGTCAAACTTTATTAACTTGGACAATCAATATGTGAAAAGTTACATAGATTCACAACACATGTTGATGTTATCATATTCATCATGGAATATACTTTTGCAGTATATATTTTTTCACTATTTAAAATGGTACATTTTAATAAAAAATTACAATTCAAAGTGTCACATTGGAGCCCATTTCCATTTCCTAAACAACCTACATTTGGAATCAGAGGGAGTATATTACCTTTTGCATTGCTGCAGGAATTGTTATGATTTTCTGAATAGCTGAACTTAAGCGTTGTTTGTAGTAAGACCAATCAACAATAGTTCGAATGCTTGCATCAGAGGAGATTCTACACCATTTCCTTAAATAATGCTTTGCAATCTCTGAAAGGTACATGGATAGCATGAGGGTAAGTAAATTGAACAGTTTGACTGATGCAGAAGGAGCAGTTTTCATGTAAAATGATACCAGGATCTGTCTCGAATATAGCTACTGGAACAGCACGCTCGCTCACTGGAGTGCCCTAAATATTTTAAGAAAGTCAAGTTAACCATAGGAAAGATAAATAAAAAATAATTCAACTCGCCCAATATTACATGGGCAAACTAATGCCACGAAATCTTTGCCAACAAAAAAGAACTAATTCACCAAAAAGAATCAAGGGATGTTCCTCTAGTTCCTTGATAGGATCACATGAAGGATATCAAAATAGGGCATGGGAAAGGCCATGAAAACATAAAATTGACAACTATCCTAATTTGTAGTTATGTATAGCTAAATGATTTTAATCACTGAAACACTTCAAAGCTTACTTGTGGCTCCCGAGCAACGATATATTGGCAATGTAGCCCTTTGTCTTTAACCATTGAATCTCCAAGGAATTCGGCAAGTCTTTTTGCTGTAGTTACAGCACATGACTTCTGCTCTCCGTAGTCAACTAAAGATTTACTCATTGTGCTTGACTCCGATATGAAATCAAGCAATTCACTGTCAGCAATATCAATTCCTTGATTCTGACATTTCAAAAAAAAAAACACATTTCAAAAAAATTCCTTGATTCTGTAACAGAAAAATAATGTATTGACTGATAACATAAGCTGGTTGGCCTGTTGAGGCTTGAGAATAAGAATATAATTCATTATACAGATCGCTTACATCCAGTAGGTCCAACCACCGGTTAGCAACAGAGGCAACAGCAGAATAGCATTCCTCCAAAGTTGAACCATGAAGAAATTTATCAAATACCTCCGCCTGCAAGCAAAATATTTATGTTAAATCTAAGAAATTAAACTGGCCAACTAACAGAGAATTTGTCCACAAAGATCTACAATGCAAAAGGAAATTTTAGCAGCACTTCTTTATGGAGATTTTCAACAATGCTTCATGGGAGATTTGGGAAGTATGGAATGGAAAATATGTTTAACTTCTGTCCTTTTTCTTCTTTTTATCTGTTTGCACATAACTAAACCATTTCTATAAAAAAAGGCACTGCAGCAAACTCCCCACAGTATTTTGTCAAAAAATGGAGTTCTTATTCCCCTTTAGAGCACAAACAGTACTCAGTTCTTTTTCTGATGTTTTTGGAGCGAAAAAGTGTTCCCTTGCATATGATATCTGAGGATTTCAAGAGGCATGGCTATATGTTTACCAAGTGTCCCTACCTCAATTAGTTTATGCCTCCTTATATAAGACTCAGTCCCTTCTAAACAAAAAGGACTTGCTTATCTTTGTTCATTGATCACTAAGATCAAACAAGGATGATTTAGGAGAGAAATACATTTAATGGTAAGACACAATTTTCGCAGGAGCATGTAGTCTAGTGTTTCTATTTGTTAATAAGTGTGAACAAATTTAAAACGGTAATAAAGAGAATGTTGAAGTAACTGGTGCTGAAAGGAAGCATATACCTGAAAAACTTTTATGAGCTTCAGCTCACCTCTACGCTTGATTTCAAAACCTTTAAGTTCCGCCAAGGTGCCATCTTCATTGAAGACAGCATACCTCTTCTTTATCAGAATCCCTTCCTCTTTAGAGGCAGGTAAGATCATGGCCTATTATGTTAAGATGTGTTGCAAGGTTAACAAAGTAAGTTTGATCAGTATTTTATAACAAAAAATTAGACCAAGGAACAGAATTACTACAAAAAAGAGACTAAACTAAACAGTAATACCATTTAAATACTCACCTTGTAAGGTCCATCAACCTCAAACTCAATGGAACACTCACTGTGTGTTGTATATGTCTTATTTACTGGGTCTTTCAATGTCTAGTAGAACAAAGAAACCAAGCAATTAATAACATTAGGATCAACCATGACAATATAGAACTTGAATAATGATTTGAAGTATAACTTTCAGAAGAACAAGACATGTACTCTTACTTGATATTGATCATTAGTGTTGTTCCTTGCAACGTCAACATTAAGCATGACACAGGGATAAGATATTGTTAACTTCTTCCCAGCTCTGAAATATCACCAGTAAGTGTCAGATTGAAAATCGAGTATAAAGGCTTGTGTTGAGAATATCCATCTTCAAAAAACTGCAAATGAATCACTTGAGAATAGATTGTTTCAGTAGTTATTTTGTGCTACGTCCAGTCCAAAACACAAGCACTATGATCCGAATGTAGGCAACACTCATCGCTTTGCCCATTAATAAATATTAAGATTTACGACATAAAAGTAGCAGAAGTACAAAAAAAAACTTCTTTCATGGCATCACTCTTATGTGGTCTTGTCGATTTTTCTTAACTATTATGATGAGTGCTAGAATGTTTTGTCTGCATTAGATTGGGCTAACCCTAGAAGGGTAGCTATATAGGTACCATACATGGGCCACATGGGCCTAGCCTCATGGGCCTAATACATACACACTCCAACACCCCCCAGCAGTCTGAACTACCGGCGCAGCGGAGTTCAAGGCTGAACAAGAAAGAAAACAAGTAAGAGCACAACACACACAGGACCCCCTCGCAGCCACAACTAGCCACTGGAGACGTTGAGGCTGGAGCGAAACTCGGAGAAGGTCGAGGAAGGGAGGCCTTTGGTGAAGATGTCCGCAAACTGGGAGGTGGTCGGGACGTGAAGAACCCGGACGTCGCCGATGGCCACCCGGTCGCGGACGAAGTGTAGATCGATCTCCACATGCTTGGTCCTCTGGTGCTGCACAGGGTTGGTGGAGAGGTAGACCGCGCTGACGTTGTCGCAGTAGACGAGCGTGCTCCTGGCGAGTGGGCGGTGAAGCTCAGCCAGGAGCTGGCGGAGCTAGGCGGCCTCGGCCACGTCGTTGGCCACGGCATGGTACTCCGCCTCGGCACTGGAGCGTGAAACCACCGGCTGGCGCTTGGACGACCAAGAGACCAGGTTGCCGCCGAGGAAGACAGCGTAGCCGGAGGTGGACCTGCAGGTGTCCGGGCATCCCGCCCAGTCAGCGTCGGTGTAGACAACCAGCTCGGCAGTAGAGGACCGGCCGAGGAGCAGCCCGTAGCCAAGTGTGCCACAGAGGTACCGTAGAAGCCGCTTCATAGCAGCCAGGTGGGGCTCCCGCGGAGCATGCATGTAGAGGCAGAGCTGCTGGACGGCATAAGTGATGTCCGGCCGTGTGAAGGTGAGATACTGGAGCGCGCCCGCAAGACTCCGGTAGGCGGTGGAGTCCGCTGGCCCAAGCATCGGACCCCCAGCCTCTGACAGCTTGCCCTGGGTGTCAACCGGAGTAGAGCAGGACTGGCAGGTGGTCATCCCTGCTCGCTCCAGAATGTCACAAGTGAACTGCCGCTGGTGGAGGAACAGGCCTGAAGGTCGGGGCTCAACAGTGACGCCGAGGAAGTGGTGGAGCACCCCAAGATCCTTCATAGCAAATTCCTTCTGCAGAGAGGCAATGATGCGGTGGAGCAGAGACTCGCTGGAGGCGGTGAGAACAATGTCATCCACATAGAGGAGCAGGTAAGCAGTCTTACCCCCATAGTGGTATATGAACAGGGAGGTGTCAGACTTGGCCTCGGTGAACCCAAGAGTCTGCAGGAAGGTAGCGAATCGAGAGTACCAAGCCCGGGGTGCCTGCTTGAGCCCGTAGAGAGATTTGTTGAGGCGGCAGACGAAGTCCGGACGGGAAGAATCCACGAAACCTGCCGGCTGACTGCAGTAGACCGTCTCAGTCAGAGTGCCATGGAGGAAGGCATTCTTGACATCCAGCTGATGCACAAGCCAGGAGCGCTCGAGAGCCAGGGAGAGGACGGTGCGGACTGTAGCTGGCTTCACCACGGGACTGAAGGTCTCAGCATAGTCAATGCCGGGCCGCTGAGTGAAGCCACGGAGGACCCAGCGAGCCTTGTAGCGCTCCAGGGAACCATCAGCGCGCCTCTTGTGCGTCCAGATCCACTTGCCGGTGACAATGTTGGAGCCCGGCGGACGAGGCACTAGGTCCCACGTCTGGTTGGCGAGGAGGGCCGCGTACTCCTCGTCCATCGCGCGGCGCCAGTGAGGATCAGCCAAGGCCGCGCGGACGGAAAAGGGTACCGGAGAGATCCCCGGCTCGCAGGCAGCGGCGGTGAGGGCCTGTGGGCGAGACGCCTGCCGCGTCACCATCGGGTGAGTGTGACGAGGGTCCCGGTGAAGAAGAGGCGGGTGGTACACCGGCGGGTCGGCGCGAGAGCGTGGCGATACCGGCGGAGCAGGCACCGGCGACGACGGCGCTGGTGACGAGAGTGGCGGAGCCGGCTCACGCCGGCGCTCGTAGACGATGCCGAAGCGTCCGGGAGGAGGTGAGGGCGGACGCGGCTCCCGCCGGCGCTGGTAGACGAGTCCGAAGCGCCCGGGGGGAGATGGGGTCGGTGTGCTCAGTCCCGCGATCGGAACGGCAGCATCAGGCACAACGGGAGGCAGCGAAGCCACAGGGAGCGAGGGTGGAAGCTCCGGGGCTGCCTCGACCGTGTCCGGCACCGGAAGGTCCTGGTGCGAGTCCGGCAGGGGTGAGGCGGGACCACCAGGAGAGTGCGCCGGAGTAGTACCTGCAGGGTAGAGGGAGAAGGGTGGCGGAATCGCCGGGTCAGTGGGAAAAAAGGAAGCCTCCGCAGGGTCAGTGGGATGTGTGGGTGGAGAGGTGGTGGAGTAAGGGAATACCGACTCATCAAACACGACATGGCGAGAGATGAGGACACGACGAGAGGTAAGGTCAAAGCATCGGTAACCTTTGTGATCCGGAGAGTATCCGAGAAAGACACAGAGGGTCGACCGGGGAGCCAGCTTATGGGGAGCGGTGGCGGCGGTGTTAGGGTAACACGCGCACCCAAAGACCCGAAGGTGGTCGTACCGAGGAGGGGTACCGAAGAGAGCGTGGTGAGGCGTGGGAGCTAGGCATGCAGTAGAAGAAAAGCGGTTAAGGAGATAGGTGGAGGTGTGCAGACACTCAGCCCAGAAGCGAGCGGGTAGAGATGCCTGGAGCAGAAGAGTGCGCATGATGTCATTGGTTGTGCGGATCATGCGCTCTGCCTTGCCGTTTTGAGAGGAGGTATACGGACAAGACATGCGCAGGTGGACACCGGAAGAAAGGAAGAAGGCCCGTGAGGTTGAGTTATCGAACTCACGGCCATTGTCGCACTGGACAGCCTTGATGGTGAGGCCGAACTGAGTGGATGCCCAAGCAAAGAGGTGGCTAAGAGTGGGAAACGCCTCGGACTTGGTCCGCAGGGGAAAAGTCCAGGAATAATGGGAGAAATCATCGACCACCACCAAGTAGTACTTATAGCCAGACATGCTGAGAACAGGAGAAGTCCACAAGTCGCAATGAATAAGATCAAATGCGCGAGGGGCATGTGAGGATGAGGACTGAAAGGGAAGGCGAACGTGACGGCCCAGCTGGCACGCATGACACAAGTGATCATCGTGAGCCTGAGAGCACCGAATGTCGGAACGACGACTGAGCTGCATCAGGGCATCCCGGCCAGGATGGCCGAGGCGACGGTGCCAAGTGGTGGAGGAAGGAGTGGCGGCGAAAGCGGCTGAGGAAGGCGAAGAAGGGGAAGCCGACGCCGGAAATCGAAGGGTGTAGAGAGGCCCAGTGCTGTTACACCGGAGCAGAGGAGCCCGGGAGGCCAAATCCCGCACGGTGAGGCCAGAGGGGTCAAATTCAACCAAACAAGAGTTATCAGTGGTGAAACGGCGAATAGAGAGAAGGTTGTGAACCATCCCGGGAGCCACAAGAACATCAGGAATATGAAAGGAGCCGTGGGAACTGGCAGTACCCACGGAGGAGACAGGAATGCAGGTGCCATTGGCGACCATGATGGAAGAGGGACAGGAAGGGTGGGGAGGACGAATAGAGGAAAGAAGACTCGCATCGGGCGTGGTGTGGAAAGTGGCGCCCGAGTCGGCGATCCAATCAGGGCTGGCGGTGGTGCTGAAGGAGTAGGCCAAGGCAGCTGGGTCACAACCGACTAGCCCGGGAGGTGTAGGCCACAGGAATGTGGGTCCCCCCGCCGCCAGGGCAGCAGCATGGGCGAGGTCCGGCCAAGGGACGCCGGGACCTGCACTCGTTGGAGTAAGAGGGCCAGCCGCAGGAGGTGCGCCGGCAGCCGCAGCAGGCAGAGGAGCGGCGCTCGGGACAGGGGCGGCAGCTGCTGGTGGTTGGGACTCGGTGAGGGAGGAAGGCGCCCCGGGTTGAGTTGGGGCTGCACGGCTGCTGCTTGCAGAGGAAGACGAGGACGCCCAGCGATGCGCACAGGAGTCGAGTGAGTAGGTCCGCCCAGCATACGATGCTTCCTGGCGAGGGAAGGAGTACGTGCGCGCTGCAGCAGCGGATGTTGGGGGCGGAGATGCGCCGCTCGACGCCGCCAGAGAAACGAAGGGAGGGGGCGGGTGCTGCTGGGACAGTGGCGGCGGCTGCTGCTGGCTGTTGGTTGCTGGGACAGGGGCGGCAGCTGCTGGCGGCTGCAGAGCTGCGACAGCGCTCAGGAGCAGATGCTGGCGGGGGGGGCTGAGGAGCCGCTGGAGGCAGCAGGGGAGCAGCGCGCCCAGCAACGGTCCCGGCATCACACAGCGCGTGCGCAGGCGGTCGGGCGCTCCCGCTCCTGGTGGGTGGTCCGCGCGCGAATCCCCGCACGCACGCGTGGCCCGGGACATGGCGCCCTGCCGGCGGCGCGCGGCGCGCGTCGTAATGGTGGGTGAATGGGACCGGCACGGGCGGGATGGAACAGAGCGGCTCAACACCGAGAGAGGTGGGAGGGGAGGGGCGGCTAGCAGCAGGGAAAGGAGAGAGACAGAGAGAAGGGGAAGGGAGGGAAGGAGGAGGGGGCCAGCCGCCGTCAGCGCCGCTGGGTCGGCGCCCAGCAACGCCTCCGCGCCCGACTCCGGCGGCGGATCCAGGGGGCCGCGCGAAGGGAGCGGGGAGGCAGAGGAAGGCGGCGGGGTGGGGGTCAGCAGGGGCAGCGACTGGTGGAAAGGCAGGGAGGGAGGTGGAGGGAAGAAGTGGCCGGCCGGCCATGGCGGCGGCGGCTCCAGCCAACCAGAAGAAGCGGCGGCTGGGGAAGGAGAGGAAGAAACCTAGCTTGATACCATGCTAGAATGTTTTGTCTGCATTAGATTGGGCTAACCCTAGAAGGGTAGCTATATAGGTACCATACATGGGCCACATGGGCCTAGCCTCATGGGCCTAATACATACACACTCCAACAATGAGAATTAGTAGTCAAAATTCTGCCTTCAGAATCTTCAATGTACAGTAAAAAATGGCAACTACTTCTGGAATTATGCTGATTTTACATTTATTTAATTAGCTTCCCTGTAACTTCAATGCTCAAACTCCTTGATCAAATCACAAGTAGCAGCACATACTGAAAAGCTAGAAACCACAAGGATTAAAAGCAATCCAGCAAATACTAGACTCAAGACCCAACTCAGGCAATCATTTCAACAGAAATGTCTAGGATAGAGGATCCAGCTTTGAATTAGTGACAGCAGCTATAGGAGTTTCATAACAATAAAACAAAACAGCTTGTTTGAAAATTACTTTTAATTGCTGTAGTTTACTCACTTTGTCTTGAAAGTAAAGTTTTCTGGAAATGAGCCAGGCAAAACACACCAAATGCCGTCTGTATCCAGTTCCAGTGGCCTTCCAATTTTTTCCACAAGTAATCGAGCATTTTGGATAATCTTTGCACCAGTATATGTTACGACACCAGCCATTTCCATAGAGTACCATCTTGCTCCCCTAAACCAAAAAAGGTATGACACTATTACATTGCGAATCGTACTGGATGAATACAAATGAAAACCATGTTGCCTTTAAATTTCACATACTTGCGCATAACATATCCATAAAAAGAATTCAATATGCACTTGTGAGCAAGTTGCAAAGAATCATATAGGACAACCATGTCCTGCAAAAGACAAGTTAGAGAAGGAAAATAATTCAGATGCCTGAAACATGAAACAAGGCTGTATGATGTATATAGCGCACAATCGAACCTGCGCTTCCTGAATTTTCATAGAATTTCCACTAGCTTTCGCTTCTGCCAATTTTCCTTTCCATGTTTTGTTAAGACCTTTGTATTCATATCTTCTATCACGAAAGCTGGAATTATCAAATGAAGGTAATAATTTAGAGCATGTCCATCTAAATCATTAGTATAAAACAGAGCTGCAGTTGGTTCCATGGAAAATTACCATGTAGACAGATTGACAACCAATGCCATATGTCTATGCTATAAAAAATAAAGAGGAATATGAATATTTAAGCATTGGACTGACCTTCGTACTGTGTCTACATAGAAAGAATTTTCACGCATGCATATTCCAGCTTCTCTGACTTCAGTAATTGGTTTATCAACAACTCTTTTGTGCGCCTGCAATGTGACATAAGAACATCCACGTAAGGCTCACCAAAAGATAATTTACCCATGAATTTGTGAATAGTACCTTTTGGCAGTATTTCTTCAAACGGTCCTTCAATTTAAGTAAATGTTCCGGTTTTGAGAGGTCAAGAAAAGGCTTTGACGATGCGATGCCACCAGATTGAATCAGCTCTGACTCAATTTGCCTCTTTATGTGATAATAGTCACTACAAAACATAACTGCATTAGATGAAATATTCATAAAAAATCACAGCACATAAATTTGTAATGCATACTTCTTTTTTGCCATGTAGGTCTCTCCTCGCCAGACCCATTCAAGCTTTCTGAGGCAATTTTTTCCAGGACGATTAAAATCACATGCCGTGCAGTCCACATCTGTAACTATGGATGGTGGCTGCAATCAAGGAGGAAAAGGTTCATTTTATTTATATAATCATGTAGGGGCCTAATATGGTAGCACAACTTAGAAAAAAGTGGATGGTTCAGAATAGTTCATGGAACAGAGTGATTGATTCAAAGAGACCTTAGCTGTTTCCATAGCAGTCACTAACTTACATTGATACTTAGGCATTCAATCCACCGATGTGCATGTTGAAATATTTGCATGCCCAGCCTTCTAATATCTTATTCCTTAGGGTGAATTGGTTTGTGCACAAATCTCAGTACAATTATTGGAGCTGGAGGTATCAAGTAAAGGCTCACAAAAGTTTCATTTTATCTAATTTTAATAATTATTGGCACAAAGTTGACCAGGCAAGGCCTGCACTTCTAGCTCTGGGCTCTGTCACCCCTTGCACTGAAGTGCCCTTGACGCTGGCTTGCACTGTTGGAATGTATGTGTATTAGGCCCATGAGGCTAGGCCCATGTGGCCCATGTATGGTTACCTATATAGCTACCCTTCTAGGGTTAGCCCAATCAATAGAAACTCATTTCCCTAACATGTTATCAGCAGCCTAGGGTTAGTTCTCTCCCCACCCACCTCTCCCCAGCCGCCGCCGGCCACCGGCGCCATGGCCGGCGCTCCTCCTTCCCTCTACAGTCACTTCCCCCCCTCTCCTCTACCTCCTGGGCACAGGTCCTGGCGGCCGCCCCTGCTGTTCCTCCTCCTCCTCCAGGCGCGGCACTGCCCGCCGGCGCCCCCTTCCCGGTCGCCCCAGGTGCGGGCGCTCCTCCCCCTGGGTCCGCCCCTCCTCCTGGCGCGGCACTGACCGCCGGCGCCCCCTTCCTAGCCGCCCCAGGTGCGGGCGCTTCTCACCCCCTGCCCGACGCCGTGGAGGAGGGCGGCGATGGTGGTGCCCTCGCTGCAGCTGCCGTCCGCCCGCCGCGCCTGGAGCCGCCCCGTCCGATCCAGCCGCCGCCTCCTGGTTTCCTTGGCCCGGTCCAGCCGCCGCCACCTGGGGGGCTTGGCCCGGTCCAAGCCGCCGCTGCTGGCCTGGAAGCTGCCGCTGCTGGTGGCCTGGGCCCGCTACTGCCGCCTGGAGGCGCGCCCCTGCTGCCTGGCAGCTTTGATCTTCTCAACCCGGCACCGCCTGTTCAGCCACTCCACCCGGCGGCCGGCCTCCCTGGTGGGGTGCGAGATGCTGCTGGTGGCACTCGTCCGGATTCCGCCCTCGCCGCCGCCCTCGTCACCGCACGGGCTGCCGCCGCGGAGGGGCAGGCCCGAGTGCGCGCGGCCGCCCTCATGTGGGAGCGTGAGCGCGACGCGGCCGACGCCCTGGCCCGCCAGATCGCCGAGGCGGAGCAGCTCCTCGCCTCTCCCGCCTCCCAGGACGCTTGAGCCACCTCCTCCGCCTCGTCGGGACGCCGCGTGTCCCACACCGCCGTCCTCTGGCACGACCCGGCTGACCCGCTCGTGACTCAGCTGCACTACCAGGCCGGGGGGTCCAGAACATTCGCCTCCTCGTTCCGGTCGTCCTCGAGCCGGAGTCGCCCTCCTACGCCCGTTGGCGGGATCTGGTGCTTCTCACTCTCCGCCGCTACACCCTCGACGACCACGTCCTGGTTGACGCCTCGGTTGCCGCCCAGACACCATCATGGCTCCATCTCGACAGCATCGTCCTCTCCTGGATCCTGGGGACGATCTCCCTAGACCTCCACGACCTCGTCCGCACCTCCCCTAACGCGCGCCGGGCGTGGCTTGCCCTTGAGGGACAGTTCCTGGGCAACGCCGAGGCCCGGGCCCTGCGCCTCGACGCGAGCTTCCGCACCTTCGTTCAGGGTAACCTCTCCGTTGGCGAGTTCTGCCGTCGGATGAACGACATGACCGACTCCCTTGGCGACCTCGGCTGGCCCGTGGAGGATCGCATCTTGGTCCTCAACGTCCTCCGCGGGCTCAGTGACCGCTACGCCCACCTCAGGACGTGGATCACTCGTCAGCGGCCCTTCCCCACCTTCCTGGAGGTCCGTGACGACCTTGTCATGGAGGAGCTCACTCAGGGCATCCAGCCGGGGTCCGCCACTTCTCCGGGGTCCTCGTCTTCCTCGACGGCTCTGGCTGCTACTCCGCCGCGTCCGTCTGCTCCACCACGGTCGTCCGCTCCACCGCCGCCGTCTCTCCTGAGTCCCCCTCCCTCCGGGCCGAGCAGGGGTGGAGGGGTCGTGGCGGTCGTCGTCGCCGGGGAGGGGGTCGCGGGGCGGCCGGGGTGGTCTCACCCAGCCCCCGGCACCGGCTGGGCCGCAGGGGGGCACCATGGCCTTCCTTCCAGAACCTGTGGTCCGGGCGCATCTCCATGTCGCCCTTCCACGCTCCCAGGGGCGACCCTCGTCCACCGGCGGCCATGTTCACCGGTTGATACTCAGGGCTGGGATGACTGACTGCAACTCCTGCTCCACTCCGGTTGATACTCAGGGCAAGCTGTCCGAGGCTGAGGGCCCCCCAATGTCAGATCCCACTGCATACAGGAGTCTCGCTGGTGCCTTTCAGTACCTCACCTTCACCCGGCCGGACATCACCTATGCAGTTCAGCAGGTTTGCCTTCACATGCATGATCCCCGAGAGCCTCACCTCACGGCTCTCAAGCGTCTCCTCCGCTACCTCCGGGGCACGCTCGACTACGGCCTCCTACTCCACCGGTCCTCCTCCGCCGACCTTGTCGTCTACACTGACGCTGACTGGGCGGGGTGTCCGACACTCGGCGCTCCACCTCCGGCTACGCTGTCTTCTTGGGCGGCAACCTGGTGTCCTGGTCGTCTAAGCGCCAGCCTGTGGACTCCCGGTCCAGTGCCGAGGCGGAGTACCACGTTGTCGCTAACGGCGTAGCTGAGGCCTCCTGGCTCCGGCAGCTTCTCGCTGAGCTGCACACTCCGCCCTCCCGGAGCACACTGATCTACTGCGACAATGTCAGTGCGGTCTACCTCTCCACCAACCCCATCCAACACCAGCGGACGAAGCATGTGGAGATCGACCTACACTTTGTCCGTGATCGGGTGGCCATGGGCAAGGTGCGGATCCTTCATGTTCCGACTACCTCCCAGTTCACAGACATCTTCACCAAAGGCCTCCCGTCCTCGACCTTCACCGAGTTTCGCTCCAGCCTCAACATCATCAGTGGCTAGTTGCGTCTGTGGGGGGCTGTGTGTTCTTTCTTGTTCAGCCTGGAACTCCGCTGCGTCGGTAGTTCAGACTGCGGGAGGGTGTTGGAATGTATGTGTATTAGGCCATGAGGCTAGGCCCATGTGGCCCATGTATGGTTACCTATATAGCTACCCTTCTAGGGTTAGCCCAATCAATAGAAACTCATTTCCCTAACATGCACTCTGGCACCACCAACCCACACACTGTAATACCTGATTGAGATTATGCTAGGAGTCCTGAAATACATGAGTGCTTTGCCTACCTTCACCTAACAACTAAAGCTTTTCAGAGAATTGGTTAGTGCACGAAAACTAATAGTGCCTTAATGAATTTTTGGCAATGCAACAGTCTAAACATTCTCTCTGCTTCTTTGTGTTGTCTATATAACCCAGAATGATGCTTCAGTGAATAGTGCCCAATGAGATTGTGGGCATCAATCATATAATCCTTTCAACTAGCCATATGGCTAGAAACGGTAGCCAAGGAAGCTAAGCCGTGTATGTACCTCGCCAGATCATGATCTTTTAAAACTTCTTATATGATTACATCTGACATAGATAACTCCCTAAGGATAGCATTAGGGAACTCACCCCAATAGGAAATAGATCAATTTAGATTGATGTATTTGGTAAAAACAATTAAACAGCTCAACTGTTCAGTAGCCGTTTTGATAAAAATACTAGTGAATCTTAGTCAATCAAGTAACTGAGTACTATAAGGCATCTCTGATCTGTCTAATCTTTCCTTCGTAAATGTTCTTGGCATCCTCAAGGCCTACTAATTCTACAAGCTAGGTTCAACTTACATCAGAGCACA
This sequence comes from Saccharum hybrid cultivar R570, assembly GCA_038087645.1. NCBI lineage: Eukaryota > Viridiplantae > Streptophyta > Magnoliopsida > Poales > Poaceae > Saccharum > Saccharum hybrid cultivar. Next base: position 26,164,710 of record JAQSUU010000216.1, on the reverse strand, counting down.
AAGTAATACGACATTAGACATAATAGATTAATGTACAAGGAAATACCTGGAGTCTATTAGTTAAAATAATATTTGGATACATAGCAGCAACATCCAGATGATAGATAAGAGGCCGTTCTTCACGAATTGGGTGATCTCGCAATGCAACAAGCTGAGAATTCAACATAACAACAAAGGTCACACAAGCTTGGTTTCAAAATATGTAATATATGATTAATGCAAATTATGTAGCTACATGTGCAGGGAGGTTCTTATATAAACATTAGAGAACGGCTGTCCTTGGTACATTATCCAATTACTCGAGTTAGAGTCAACAACAACAACAACAACAACATAGCCTTTTGTCCCAAGCAAGTTAGGGTAGGCTAGAGATGAAACCCAAAAGAGACGAGAAACAGGGAGACACAAAAAGGGACATAAAGGGCACAAGACAAAAAGAGGTCACGATTCAGGCACGTTGATTGCCAATCTCCGAGCGCTCCTGTCCATAGCTAAATCCTTGGAGATATTCCACTCCTTAAGATCTCTTTTAACGGACTCGTCCCAAGTTAGTTTAGGTCGACCTCTACCACTCTTTACATTATCGGCCCGCTTTAGAACTCCACTACGCACCGGCGCCTCAGGAGGCCTCCATTGGACATGTCCAAACCATCTCAACCGATGTTGAATCAATTTCTTCTCAATTGGTGCCACCCCAACCCTATCCCGAATATCGTCGTTCCGGACTCTATCCCTCCTTGTGTGCCCACAACACCAACGCAACATATGCATCTCTGCTACACTCAATTGTTGGACATGTCGCCTTTTTGTAGGCCAACACTCAGCACCGTATAACATCGCCGGACGAATCGCTGTCCTATAGAACTTACCTTTCAGCTTCTGAGGCACTCTTTTGTCACAGAGGACGCCAGAAGCTTGACGCTATTCCAACCAGCCAGCTGAAATTCTATGCCTAACATCTTCATCAATGTCTCCATCCTTTTGTAGCATCGACCCTAAATACCGAAAAGTATCCTTCTTGGCCACCACTTGCCCATCGAGGCTAACGTCTCCCTCCTCATGCCTAGACGCACTGAAATCGCACCTCATGTACTCGGTCTTAGTCCTACTAAGTCTGAACCCTTTTGACTCTAACGTGTGCCTCCATAGTTCTAACTTCCTATTAACCCCTGCCCTACTGTCGTCAACTAGCACCACATCATCAGCAAAGAGCATACACCAAGGGATACCACCTTGTATGTCCCTTGTGACCTCATCCATCACCAAAGCAAATAAATAAGGGCTCAAAGCTGACCCCTGATGCAGTCCTATTTTAATTGATAAGTCACTGGTGTCGCCATCACATGTTCGGACAAACGTCACCACATCCCTGTAACTCGAGTTAGAGTACAGTGAATTATATGTTTCAAAATCAAAAGATAATTAACAATCTTAGAAGTGAAAACACAGTGAGTTACAGAGTTACAGATGGAATATATTGGTCTCAATTTTGAATTATTTTCATTTTCCTGGCCCAATTATTGTAATGTATTTCCATTTATTAATATGCCATTTGATAGCCTGAACTTAAAGTGAAGATCAAAGTATCTTGCTGGACAATATCGAATACCTTTTGCTCTATGGCATCCTTGACTTCATCATAATTTGTGACAGAATCAATATCCAACTTTCCTTCTACAGCAATGGCATATTGCAGATCACGATCAAGATTTCCAATGAGTTGCTGCAACAAGAATGTGGATTGTTAATATAGAAATTGCAAATCATCTGTTAAACAACATTGTGTCAAATAGATTAATACCCTAACCAGCTCTAGAAAAGGGATAACAAATTACCTCGTATGCTAATGGTTCAAGTTGGAACTTCGTGGGGAGATCAGATCTAAACACACCAGTTTCAAGACACTCAACATGACCACCAATGTAGGTTTCACTTTCCAATAAACGGTTATTGTAGAACTTCTCAAGATCAGCTTGGTGCTTGTTAGGACAAATGACACTAGCCTTGAATGCCTATACATTAAAAGAAACTAAATTCAGCAAGCATGGGTAGTCAGAGGTAGATTGGAAAAGATGCACTATTCATAGTTATGGAAATTGGGAGTTCAAGCACCTGCCATGGGCTCAAATCCCAGAACAAGCAATGAAGCAAGAGTGGGAAAAAAATCACATGATTTTTTTTTTTTGAAAAGATGTATTCACACTTTACATCCTCTTAAGGAGCAAACAAGCTTTATGTAACACATAAACTGTCTGTGGCACAACTTAAAGTAAAAAATAACAAAAAAAAAAAACTCACATGATATACATAGAACTTGAGCGGGAAGGAAAGGCATAGCATCAAAATAAAACCATCAATAATTTCACATCAAGAAAACAGAAAAGCAAAAGCAGAAAGGTCTATTTCAGCACAATTTGACAGCTCAAGTACTTGAGAGTTCCATAAGAAACACCTGGATCTAGACGAAAGTATTGCTTCAAGATGCATATGTTATTGAAACATGGCAGAAAATATTCATTAAACAGACCTGAACCATTAGCAGCATTTCACAAAGTGTCCCACTTCCTTTCCGCAGTACCTCATCAGGTGACATAGGTATTATGGTTGCAAGAGAAAAGATGAAAGGATGGACATAAGTCATGTATAGATAGTATGTCGCAACAGCATCTGATACAGAATATGAAGCCATTGTCTGAAAAAGAAACAATGGGGTGAAAATGAACTCAGGCAAATATTTCAAATTAAGACAAGTACAATACATAAAACTAAACAGAAAATCACAGCCAAGCAGCAATATTTAGTGTTATGTGTCACATAGACATATTTAAGCCACCTCCATTGGAGATAATGTTACTTCATCAGAATAATAATAAAAAAAAAACTTAAGGTACCTGTGGCTGCTCCATTGCAAAGCGAACCATATCTTCTGGATTAACCTCCAGAGGATCGTAACCTAGCTTGGCTTTTGTAACAGCCTGCAAGTGTGACAAATGTAATAAGAGAAATGAGAAATAGTTAAATAAGAAGAAAAAAATTAATAATAAGCAAAAGAATATGCAGATAATGTAAAAATAAAATATTTGGGCTGCCTCATAATCAGCAAAAGGCAAATGGCGAACCCTTTAGTGCTCGTGGAATAAAACATGCTAAAACTATGTATATTGATTATTTATTCAATGCTCCACATGGTATCACTAAAAATTTGTTTTGTACCACTACCAAGATGTAATTTTATTAACACATTTAGAACTGAAACTAAGCACATCCATAAAAACTGAATATTATCAAACCGTCAAGTTAGTTTAAAGGTATTTTTGTTTCAGTAAGTAATGCATCACCTTTAGACCTTGGCTTCCTTGTGGAAGGTAACTGTCTCGCTTCACCCAAGCAAAACAGTCAAGATGGCAAGAAAATTTAGCCCGACACTCACCCTGATTATTGTCACATTGGAAACCAATCTCCTGCAACAATAAAAAGTACAAATGAACTAGATTTGAAACACTCATCAACTTTGGCATTTCTAGGTCTTATCCAATCTGCTCTAGGTCAGAAATAAATGGAGCACAAACATGTGTATAATATCTCAAAGAACAGTACTAAAGAATAACATGTCCTTTTTTATTTTCCCTGCAGATGCAGACAGGTTTTTTCTTAGATCACTTTGTTTTGTATCAAGTGGTTGAACTATAATTTATGCCCCCCCCCCTCCCCCTCCGAAAAAAAAATTTTGATGCCAGTTTTGAGAATGGTTATGCCACCAGAGCAACCACAGAACCTGCCTGGTTTGGCGGATTCTGAATAAGTTGTGCTGCACAACATTTATTTTTAAACATGCTTTGGAAAAGTAGTAAAACATAGTGCTGCAGCTTAGCTTAAAAGAGAGACCGGATTTTCTAAAAGCACTTCCACAAAACAAGATTATAATAACTGAATTACCCAACTAGGCAACTATGCCAAATAAAATCTAAAGTAAATGAAATCAACAGCGCACCTCATTCATTTTTATTCCATGGTGTGCAGCCCTCTTCTCTAAAAATGGCCAGTCAAAAAAGTCACCATTGTATGTAACATAAATGCCAGGTTTAACCTCTTGCATATGAGAAAACCATGCTTTAAGTAGATCCAACTATAAAACAACAGAAATAAAGGGGGTTATAGCAATATAGTTATGATGCATACAATTCATATTATACTGAACAAAAAAACGATAGTTGCTGATACCTCAGTTTGAACATTCTTAACTCTAAAATACCCCTCAAATTCAGGTTTAGGTGTGTACTCCAAATCTTCAATGTCTTCTCCAACGCACTACAAAAAATTAAACAAAAATACTGCATTGTATAAACTTAATTGAGAAACATCTGAATCTTGCAAAAGCAATCAACAAAAGTGGGCAATCTAAGATAATGATTTTATTAGATATATTCCTATAGTCTTCATAGAAGGTGTTGGAATAATGATTTCACTCAATTAGGGCTAACCCTAGATGGGTAGCTATATAGGTTCCATACATGGGCCACATGGGCCTTAGCCTCATAGGCCTAAACACATACTCCAACACCCCCCCGCAGTCTGAACTACCGGCGCAGCGGAGTTCGAGGCTGAACAAGAAAGAACACACACAACCCCTCACAGATGCAACTAGCCACCGGTGATGTTGAGGCTGGAGCGAAACTCGGCGAAGGTCGAGGACGGGAGGCCTTTGGTGAAGATGTCCGCAAACTGGGAGGTGGTCGGGACGTGAAGAACCCGGACGTCGCCGATGGCCACCCGGTCGCGGACGAAGTGTAGATCGATCTCCACATGCTTGGTCCTCTGGTGCTGGATGGGGTTGGTGGAGAGGTAGACCGCACTGACGTTGTCGCAGTAGATCAGCGTGCTCCGGGAGGGCGGAGTTTGCAGCTCAGCAAGCAGCTGCCTGAGCCAGGCAGCCTCCGCCACGCCGTTAGCAACGGCGCGGTACTCCGGCTGGCGCTTTGAGGACCAAGACACCAGGTTGCCGCCCAGGAAGACGGCGTAGCCGGAGGTGGAGCGGCGAGTATCGGGGCACCCGGCCCAGTCAGCATCGGTGTAGACGACGAGGTCGGTGGAGGAGGCCCGGTGTAGAAGGAGGCCGTAGTCGAGTGTGCCCCGGAGGTAGCGGAGGAGGCGCTTGAGAGCCATGAGATGAGGCTCCCGGGGATCATGCATGTGGAGGCAGACCTGCTGAACTGCATAGGTGATGTCCGGCCGGGTGAAGGTGAGGTACTGAAGGGCCCCGGCAAGACTCCTGTACGCAGTGGGATCAGCCACCGGTGGTCCCTCAGCCTCAGACAGCTTGCCCTGAGTGTCGACCGGAGTGGAGCAGGGCTTGCAGTCAGACATCCCAGCCCGCTCCAGGATATCCCGAGTGTACTGTCTCTGGTGAAGAAGGAGCCCAGCAGGACGGTGCTCAACAGTGACACCGAGGAAGTGGTGGAGCTCACCCAGGTCCTTCATCGCAAACTCCTGCTGGAGGGCTGCAATGATCCGGCGGAGAAGTGGCTCGCTGGAGACGGTGAGGACAATGTCATCAACATAGAGCAACAAGTATGCAGTGTCGGCCCCATGGTGGTAGACGAACAGGGACGTATCAGACTTGGCCTCCACGAACCCCAGGGTCTGCAAGAAAGCAGCAAACCGGTGGTTCCACGCCCGAGGTGCCTGCTTGAGGCCATAGAGGGACCTGTTGAGCCGGCAGACCATATCAGGACGGGTGGTGTCGACGAACCCCGCCGGCTGACTGCAGTACACCGTCTCGGTAAGAAGGCCGTGGAGGAAGGCGTTCTTGACGTCCAGCTGGTGGACGGGCCAAGACCGAGCAAGCGCCAGCGATAGCACGGTACGGACGGTGGCCGGCTTGACCACCGGGCTGAAAGTCTCATCGTAGTCGACGCCAGGGCGCTGAGTGAAACCCCGGAGGACCCATCGAGCCTTGTAGCGCTCGAGAGAGCCGTCCGCTCGGCGCTTGTGAGTCCAAATCCACTTGCCGGTGACGACATTGGCGCCCGGCGGCCGGGGCACCAATTCCCACGTCTAGTTGGCGAGTAGCGCGGCGTACTCCTCTTCCATCGCGCGGCGCCAGTGAGGGTCCAACAGGGCGTCGCGGACGGAAGAGGGTACCGGAGAGACCACCGCGTCGCCGGTCGAAGCCTCGAGGGCACGAGGCGGCAGGGTGCCAGCCGCGTGTCGTGTCACCATCGGGTGAACATGCCGCGGGTGTCGGTGAAGCAGCGGCGAGTGGTAGACCGGCGGGGCACCACGGGCCGGCGGAGACAGTGGCGGTGGTGTCGGTGTCCCCGGTGGAGAAGGAACGACGAGCGGCGGTGGCCGCGGCCTGCGCTGGTAGACCCGTACCGGCGCGGCGAACCTCGAGGGAGGCGCCGGGGCAGGTGCCGAGACAGGATCCGGCATCGGCAACCGGCACGACCCCCCCGGGGCAGAAGCGGGGGACGAAGGCCCCGGGTCTGCACCGACTGGAGACGACGGGGCCGCGCCGGAGGACGAGGGGTCCGGACTCGCAGGGGAGCCGGAGCCGGTGGCCGGCTCAGAGTGCGGCGAAGCGGTACCTGCAGGAGACCACGAAAAAGGTGGCTGGACCACCGGGTCAATGGGAACCAGAGAGGGCGGGTCAGGAACCGGAGGTGTAGTGGTGCTGGAAAAGGGAAAGACGGACTCATCGAACACCACATGGCGCGAGATGAGAACACGTCGAGAGGTAAGGTCAAAGCACCGGTACCCATTGTGATCTGGGGAGTACCCGAGGAAGACACAGAGCGTGGAGCGAGGGTCCAGCTTGTGAGAAGAAGTGGCGGCAGTGTTGGGGTAACAAGCACACCCAAACACGCGGAGGTGATCGTACCGAGGCGGGGTCCCGAAGAGGGCGTGGTGAGGTGTGGGAGCGGGACAGGCAGCGGAAGGAAGGCGGTTAAGAAGGTAGGTGGAGGTGTGTAGGCCCTCTGCCCAGAAGCGAGCAGGAAGGGAGGCCTGAAACAGAAGAGTGCGCACGGTGTCGTTGGTGGTGCGAATCATCCGCTCTGCCTTGCCATTCTGCGAAGAGGTGTATGGGCAAGACATACGCAACTGAACACCGTGAGAGAGGAAGAAAGCTCGGGAGGTGGAGTTATCAAACTCGCGACCATTGTCACACTGGACGGCCTTGATGGTGAGACCGAACTGAGTGGACACCCAAGTAAAGAAGTGAAGGAGCGTGGTAAATGTATCAGACTTCGCACGTAGAGGAAAGGTCCATGAATAATGCGAAAAATCATCAACAACCACAAGATAGTACTTATAACCAGAAATACTGATAACAGGAGATGTCCATAGGTCGCAATGTACAAGATCAAAAATGCGGGCCGCATGAGAAGAACTAGAAAAAGGAAGACGAACATGTCGGCCCAATTGGCACGCATGACACAGTTGCTCATCATGAGCTCGAGTACATGGAAGACCAGAGCTACGACTGAGCTGTATCAGGGCATCACGTCCAGGATGGCCAAGACGCCGGTGCCAGGTAGTAGAGGAAGTAGAAGCGACGAAGGCAGCTGACAAAACAGGCGGCGAAGAAGACGAAGAAGCCACCGGGAAGCGAAGAGTGTAAAGGGGCCCGGTGCTGTCACATCGGAGCAGAGGACGCCGGGAAGCCAAATCCTTTACAGTAAGACCAGAAGAGTCAAATTCCACAGAACAAGAATTGTCAGCTGTAAAACGTCGAATAGAAAGAAGATTATGAACCATAGAAGGAGCAACGAGAACATCAGGAAGACGAAAGGAGCCATGAGCACCGGCGGTACCCACAGACGAGACAGGAATACAAGAACCATTCGCGACCATAATGGACGAAGGAAGAGAGGAGGAGGGAGAGTGAACCGATGAAAGTATACCGGGGTCAGGAGTAGTGTGGTAGGTGGCCCCCGAATCAGCGATCCACTCGGGTCCGACCGGAGGTGTCAGGCACATGGTGCTGAACGAGCGAGCCAGGGCCGCCTGATCCCAACCGGCGACCCCCGGTGGAGTCCCTGAGGGTGGAACCCACGGCGTAGCCGGGAAGGAGCCAGGTGAAGCACCGGCAGGCGGAGCTCTGGTGAGCATGGCCATCGGTAGGCGAGTATCGGCGCCGGGGGCGTGGTAGGGCCACATGGAGATGCGACCGGACCACGGGTTCTGGAACGAAGGCCACGGTGCCCCCCCGTGTGTCCCAGACGGTGCAGGAGCTTGGGGTTGACCACCCCGGCCACCCCCGCGGCCCCCCCCACGGCGACGACGAGAGCCACGACCCCCCCCCACCTCCGCTCGGCTCGGAGGGAGGAGGGCCCAGGAGAGACGACGATGGCGGAGCCGACGACCGCGGTGGAGCAGGAGGGCGCGGCGAAGTAGCAGCCAGGGCCGTCGAGGAGGACGAGGAAGTGGTAGAGCCCGGCTGGAGGCCCTGCGTGAGCTCCTCCATGACGAGATCGTCACGGACCTCCAGGAAGGTGGGGAACGGCCTCTGGCGGGTGATCCACGTCCTGAGGTGGGCGTAGCGGTCGCTGAGCCCCCGGAGGACGTTGAGGACCAAGATGCGATCCTCGACGGGCCACCCGAGATCCCCCAGGGAGTCAGCCATGCCCTTCATCCGACGGCAGAACTCGCCGACGGAGAGGTCACCCTGGACGAAGGTGCGGAAGCTCGCGTCGAGACGCAGTGCCCGGGCCTCAGCGTTGCCCAGGAACTGGCCCTCGAGGGCAAGCCAAGCCCGGCGCGCATCCGGAGAGGTGCGGACGAGGTCGTGGAGGTCCAGAGAGATCGTCCCCAAGATCCAGGAGAGAACGATGCTGTCGAGACGAAGCCACGACGGCGTCTGGACGGCGACCATGGTGTCGACGAGGACGTGGTCGTCGAGGGCGTAGCGACGAAGAGTGAGGAGGACCAGGTCCCGCCAGCGGGCGTACGAGGGCGACTCCGGCTCGAGGACGACCGGAACGAGCAGGCGAATGTTCTGGACCCCCCCCGCCTGGTAGTGCAGCTGAGCCACGAGCGGGTCGGCCGGGTCGTGCCAGAGGACGGCGGTGTGAGACGCGCGGCGACCCGGCGAGGCGGAGGAGTGGGCCCCAACGTCCTGGCCCCCGGGGTAGGTGAGTAGCCGCTCAGCCTCGGCGATCTGGCGAGCCAGGGCATCGGCCGCTTCGCGCTCGTGCACCCACACGAGGGCGGCCGCCCGCACTCGGGCCTGCCCCTCCGCGGCCGAGGCTCGGGCGGCGGCAAGGGCAGTGGCGAGGGATGAGGCGTCACGGCCGGCGTAGATCTGGGAAAGAAGTGGTGGCGGGGCCGGGAAGGCCTGGGCACCGGCAGAAGAGAGGTTGCCGGCGTCCCGCCCGGCGCCGGGAAGGTGGATCCGCGGCTGCTGGAGGGTAGGCTGTTCGCCATCAGCAGCCGGGAGGTGGGGCTGAGGGTCCCCATCAGCCGGGAGACCCCCATCAGCAGCCCCCGGGTTCTCCACTGCCGCCGAGGTGAAGACCTGGGCAGGGGCGGGTGCGCCAGGTGGGGCGGTAGAAGGAGGGAGGGGCTGGAGAGGTGTCTGGCGCAGTTGTGGCTGAGGGAGGACTGTGGCAGGAAGAGGGGAAGTCCGGCCGGCACCCTCCAGGCCGGCGCCATGGAGAGCCGCTCCAGGGAGAGCCGCCATGGAAGCAGGGGCGGGTGCTCCAGGGAGGGAGGCGCTGGGGAGGGAGGAGCCAGGGAGGGAGGCGCCAGAGATGAAGGGGTGCTGGAGGCCGCCCGCGCCTGGGAGAAGGCCGGCGGCGGCGGCGTCCGCTCCCTGGAAGAGACCGGCGGCGGCAGGGGCAGAGGGAGCAGCGGCACCAGTAAGTACCTGGGCCCAGGTGGATGAGGATGAGAGGGAGGGGAAGTGAGAGTAGAGGGAGGGAGGGGGAGGTGGCCGGCCAGCCATGGCGCGCCGGCTAGCCGGCGGTGGCCAGCAGGGGAGGCGGCGGCTGGCGGCTGGGTGGAGGAAGAAGAAGCTAACCTAGGCTGGATACCATGTTGGAATAATGATTTCACTCAGTTAGGGCTAACCCTAGATGGGTAGCTATATAGGTTCCATACATGGGCCTTAGCCTCATGGGCCTAAACACATACTCCAACAGAAGGTCTGTATCTTTCCTACCATATAAGGGTTTTCCTGCACATGTCCATGGCGAGTACAACTATTTGTAACAGATCTGTCTGTTGTTGCGTTTTTTTTTTGGTAAATTCTGATCTTGAAGTATGTATCCAGTAAACGACAGACAAGCCAACTGTATTTTTACCATTTTCTAACACAAAAATCATTTCTGTTAGGGGGGGGGCGCTTACATAAGAAACATAAAGGAATGTTATTCCGCAAGAAGTGAGATAAGGAAAGAACATCATGAAGGCATTCTAAGGTGATTGGTGCTGCCAAGGCTAGGCGATACGCCCAACAAATGGAGCAAAGGATGTTTCAAGCCATAAATGAACACAATAAAACAGAAAGTGATAAACAAGCATTGGGCAAAAAATGCAAGTCAAAACCTCTCTGTTGATTATCAGGTACCCTTGTCCATCAATCATGTATGAAATCATCATTATGGTGTCGTATTCAGCATCTGGAAACTTCAGGGGCAGCTTTGTGGTCTCAATATCAAATGCACATACATGAACTTCTGCACGCTGAAGCAGGTCTTCCCTTCTCTGAAGCAAAACATCAGAACCAGATACACTAACATTGTACCATTGTCCACTTCTAACATCTGCGAAATAATTTGATTTAGGAGTATCAAAAGGTCAGTGGCAAATCAGCATGTGAAAAAATAAGGATTAGCAGGTATAGGGCTCACCATTATCTATAGCAAAACGAACATGATATGGAACATCATATTCACGCAAATCAATGATGTAACTTATGTAATCTTGTGGCCTTTCTACCCTGCCATAGTGCACATGATCAACAGACTATAGGTTCACAAATAAACAAAAAAAAATGGATAAGGCGGTAAACATTAATCCAAATAAAACTAAGGAAAGAACTATATAAAGTATTTTTGCATAGAAAGCATAAAGATGTCTTAGATCACAATAATTAAGCTGGATGCTGCAAAGTGTATAGGCACCTTTTTACACCATGAATTGATTCAAATGCCTCCACGGCATCTAATTTTTCTTCATTCTTTTCAACAACATGTAATAGGTCATTCCTTACACGCATTAATTGCTGTACAGTATCAAACTGAAGCTTCAGGTATTTTCTCTTCAAGCCAGAAAGATGATTTTTCTGCAACAAGAGTGGAAGTGTTAAAAATTATATTCTATACCTGGCCCAAACACATCAAAATGACAGAAAAAGACACAAACAAGAGCACATTGGTATCTCCTTTACTCATATTTAAACAATAATATGTCGGCTTAGCATATTATAACTAGCATAAAAAAACTCGACCGGGGCGGTTAAGACTGCCGCCGCAGCTTTCATTTAAGAAGAAAGTGCCTTCTCACCCGGCGAGAAAACCCCCGAACCCCCGCCCCCATCCTTACACGGAGGCCTTTCCGTTGCCCAAGTGAGAATTGGGCCGGTGACCCCCCAAGTGCTTTGGAATGGGGACGGGCGAGGGGATTTTTTTAACCCAGCCTGAAATTCACTCCCACTGGGATTCGAACTCAGGACCTGGGAGGTGCCGTTGGAGTGACTAGACCAACTGATCTAGCACCCTTTGGCTATTATAACTAGCATGTGTATTCAAAATTTCAAACTGACCATTTGAAGCATTCAGCTTCAGCTAAACTCCAGGGACATATGAATCTCACTATGGCTATAACACAAGGATGGCCCTCAATGGAGAATCAAGACAGTATAATGATACAAACCTAAGGAGATCAAAATTCCTGCAGAAAACATCTTAGACCTAAACATAGAGCCAAACTTATCACCATGACAGCATTACATGATGGATGTCAAACAGAATATTAGATTCAACAAGCGGAGCAAGTGACAAACCAGATCTAAATCCTCCTTCTCAATTATTTCTATGTCAGAAATTTCCCCTTCATAACGTCGCCTAATATATGCCTCAACTTCCAACTCCATCTTGTCCTGCAAAATTTAAAATATAGCAAAACAGATCACCAGCAAACAAAAACTGCATCAGAAAAGGTTCAAGTTTCTCCATGACCGAATTTTATAGTGGGAGTATTAGAATAAAACCTCAAGCTCTTGCTCACCTTAGTCGCAGCATAAAAGTAAGGCCGAAACTTGTATTTCACTTTAAATGTAGACCCATCCTGCAAGAAACTATACAAAGTTAGACATATGGAAGTTCAGACAGGCCTCATATTGTAATTGCAAAATTTACCTGTGACACAAAGTATAAGTCAACACAGCTGTAGATTTTTCCGGTGTCCTCGTCTTCCCATGATGACTGCAGGTGTTATAGGGGTTAAATTGTAATCTTACTTTTTTTCCTTCAAACAAAAGCTGAGACTTGATTTCATTTTACAATTAAGAAACTTTAAGGTATTGCCAGTTGATCTGATAACATGTATTCTTCTTTTTCCTCTTTTTAAGTACATAATTTCTCTTTTAACTTTTTAATTTATATATTTACAATAAGGATCAAACTCTGCTGTTTCACAAAGACAAAGATTCTTCAAGTCGCTCCTTAGAATTTATTGTGAACCATCTACATTGAAACACTTTATTTACATTCAGCGAAGTTTCAATAATTTCTGTAGTTCTATATATGAAACTAGAAGCAGTGTTCGACAAGGCGCTAATCCGCGTCCACTTAGGCACAAGCAAGCGCTGGGCGGAGGGGTACCGCGGCAACTAGGGGGCTAGGCAGGCCTCTAGGCGGTGGCCTCGCCTCTGCAGCGTTAGGCCGTGCTTCCACGGTGCCTGTGCGGCGAGAAGGCGGACGAGACGGCGGCAAAGCGGGAGCGCGTGTGCAGGGGCTCTTTTTTGGCGGCCCAGAGAGTACGCGCGGGGGCGGGCAGGAACAAGCAAAAAGCAAACGGACGCGCCAGAAGGATAAGGAGGCCATGCGCCGGTGCCAGGAGAGGGTTAGAGAGAGAGAGAGAGGAGGTCCTCGCTGCTGTCGCCGGCCAGATTCATTGGGCTCCTCCAGCCACCCGCCGTCTGTGACACCAGCAAGTCCCACTCTCACTCCTCCAGCCGCTCGCCGCCCGTGAAGCTGCTTCCTCCTGGCCAGGCAGCTTCCTCCCTGCTGCCCGTGCCTCCAGAGCTGCTTCCTCGCCACTGGCCGTCGTGACCCCAAGCCCCAAAGTAAGGTCCACCTTCCCCTGCTCCTCTCTCCTCTGCTCCCTGCCTCCACCCTCCCCTGCTCCTCTCCTCTGATCCCTGCCTTCTTCCTCCTCTACTCCTCCCTCCACTGCTCCAACACATAGATCCTCCTCTGATTGGTATTCTACTGGCTCCTCCAGTCCTCCGCATAAATTATCCTCTGTTTGATAGTCTACTGGTTGTTTACCTCCTACTGCACTTGGTAATTTACCCCTTTTGTATATGTACTTGTTTGTTTGCCTGTGTAGTGAGTTGTGTGACTATATGTAATTATTGGAATAATTGTTGGAGACTCAAATGATGGATATGCAAGCATGATAACTTATATGCTGTTCTATATCTCCATGAATCTAGGAACTTTTGCTTGCATTGTATTATTTGGTCTACGTACCGGAACTGATAACATTCGAGATTATGCAGGATTATACACGAAAGATCCTTTTTTGGCTCTCTCTTTAGCCCTATGTCTCTTATCCCTAGGAGGCCTTCCTCCACTAGCAGGTTTAATATGCCCCTGTTCGCCTTCGATGGGCTTAAACTTTGTTGCTTTTTTATTCTTCGCTTGGTTGTAAGCACTTGAGCCTTATGGCTTGTTTTGTGGTTGACTTTCAGCTGTGTACCATCCCTGGATGGTAGAGGCTGGAACTTTGTTCCATTATCTAAAAAAATAATATGCCTCTGCAAATTTATTCAGCTATGCTACACATGTTGTGTGCAAATTTAACAAAACGCCTAGGCTCACCTAGGCTCTAGGCGAACGGTCACCACCTAGAGACCGCTTAGCATCTTTTCTAACCTTGACTAGAAGGACTGGTTTTGTAGTATGTCAAGATATTATATTAGTGAATAGACACTAGTATGCACACAAGTTTTCACTAAGCTACATCAAAATTCACTGAGCGCACCTGCCTGCCAGGATATGGTGGTAGTCTCTCCAATGGCTAGAGGTACATAAGAAGAAATTTCACTGCCTAAGCAGTGAATTTCCAGCTACCCAATTACCTTAGGACAAACTAACCAAAACAGAAAGTAAAAGCTTTCTTGCTGATCTGCATATTTCTACTTGACTTTCGACCCCATTTCTAACGTATTCCAGTTCAATCCCAACGCGGATCACGGCATCACGCAGGTCCGCCCTTGATTTCCCCGGAGATCCACAGTTGAGACTCAACCCAAAACAACTGCAGCGAAGAGGCCAGAGAGGGCGAGATCGAACTCACCGGCGAGAAGGTGAGAAGCCACCCGAGGAGCCGCTCCCCGTCAGTGTATGGCGCGAATCCCAACCGGCTCTCGAGGAGCTCCTCCGCGCCCAGGAGCAGCCGCTGCTCCTTCGCCTTCGCCGACCCGCTTCGCCGCCAGTTCCCGCCGCCTCCCCCTCCGCCTCCTCTGGCAGCTGGACCCCGCCGCCCGCTCATGCTGGCAAGTGCGCTCCGCTGAGCGGGAAGGGAAGACTCGCTGGCCCAGTGGCCGCTTGGATACTTTTGATTGCCGTTGCACGCCGGGAAAGGGGAAGAGTGAACCCTAGATTTGGGTATTGCGGAGGGGAGAAATGAGCGCCAAAACTTGAAGGCGGTGGGGCGTTTTCCCGCGCGCTCTGAGTTCCGCTGTGGGCCGCCCTCTTTTCTCTTTTGCGTCCCACTCGGGCCCTTGCCCTTGTATTTCTGTGGCCTGCTAGCCGGGGGCCGCTTGTGAGATAATTGAGTCCGTCGATCCAACAGGTGAAATCTCACGTATGTGGTGATGAATTCTCTAGTTAGGAGTATATTTTTTTCCCCCCGGTAGTAATGCTCTCTAACGAGGAGCGTGCAACGGGAACGCGCCTTCGCTGGACCTGCGAACTAGGTCTTATTAAAAAGAAATTGACGCTTCCATCGGGACGGAACCGCCTCATGCCGTGCGTCCGCCCCTGCACCTCGCGCCTCGCGCCGAACCCGCTTCGCGCCTCGTGCTCCTGCGCCTCACCCTTATATATGTCCACTGTGCCGTGCCGACACGGCACGCGGCACGGCCATGCGTGCCGGCACGACCACGCGTCGTGCCGCCGTGCCGGCCGTGCCGTGCCATGGGCCAGGCCTTCGGCCCACGGCACGGCACATGGGCTGTTTTGCCGTGCCATGCCGCCCATGGGCCACGGCCATTTTGGCTGTGCCGTGCTGGTCCACGGCCCGTCAGGCAAGACAACACTCAATGATTCACAGAAAATTGCTAAGTATTCAAAGAGCATTTCACAATTCACAATTTCACATCACATAAATCAAAAATTCAAAAGAAACAGCAGAAGTCAAGATTATATGAAAATGATTATCAAAAAGAGCTGTTGTGCAATGCTGCCTCATTAAAAACCTTTCTAGGTAAAACTCACCCTTGTGAGAAACCCTAGAAAGGAAAAGAGTACAGCCAGCTCATCAAGTCTTTAGTTCACAATTAAAGTCTCAAGTCTTAGTAGTTCTATCCTATTACAACAGCCAACAACAGTGGCAACAGAACCAGGCAACCAGCAAATGTTCTTGAGTTACAAAAGCCCAACAGACTGAAGCTTGAAGTGGCAACAGTGCCAATGTCCTTCATGCTTCAAGCTTCACCATCACCAAAAGTGCAATCAACCTACAAAATGGAACAATCAGTGATGGACTCATTGACTTGAAGATGTAAACAAGTTAAATAGAACAAGTTTGATGGACTCAAGCTGCAAAATGTAAACAAGCTAGATGGACTGATGGTCTACCTCTCCTTTTATAGAGGTTCTCTTCTTCTTCTTCTTCTAATCTTCTATCTAGCACCAGCACCAGCAGTACCACCGCTGCCGCTGTCGCTTCCACTGCCTTCTCCTTCATCCAGGTACAAGTTCTCGAACAAGTCCTCCAGGTCGACGTCCTCAGGTGCATGCTGTTCCTTTCTTGCAGCTAGATCCCAGTCTTTGATGCAGGTGAGCATCTCCACATGCTCAGGCAACAAGCGTCGACGCTGGTCTTCGAGTATCCTTGCTGTATAGCTGAAGCAAGACTCGGAAGACACGGTAGAAACAGGAACAGCCATGATATCGCGAGCCATTATCGATAAGATGGGATAGGTTAGCTTGTGGTCACGCCACCACAACAGCAAGTCAAAGGACTCCCCCCAATCAGTGACAGGGTCACTGTCCAAGTATGTTGTCAGCTTATTGACACCAGAGGAGGAGGATGAAGAGGGGGAACAGGTAGATGAATCACCAGGACCACCAAAGATCTTTTCCCCATACCTGCACCTGCTTCATTTTACCTGTCTGAGCACTAGGCATAGGAGGCCTTTCAGACCGAGCTGCACCATATTTCTACTCATACTTGCAGAACAATCTGGTCAATTGATCTTTCACATCACCATAGTAAATATTATAAGAGGCACCAGTCTGTTGAGCAAGTAACTGAAGCACAGCATAGAAGCCTTTCATCTTAGCTCTAGGATCCAGAATGAATGCATAAGAATATAACAGTGGAATGTCCCCCCAATACTTAAGGGACTTAAGTTTCATAGGAGCTACAATAGTTCTGAACCCAACATCTTGTTCAGCTTTATGCAAATGCTCAGCAAAGTTAAGAATATGATGCATCATAAGTGGAGCAGTGGGATAGTAAACACCAGATAAAACACAAGTTGCATCATAAAACATCTTCAAGAATTTCATAATCTGTTCAGTAGCATACCAATGCTGGGGAGTCAACAATGGCTCACCATAATTTGACTCAAGCCACACAGAAAAGACATCTTTATATGGCAGCAAATGTTTAAGCATCAAATAGGTGGAATTCCACCTAACATCCATATCCAATCCAAACTTTCTAGGTCTCACACCCTTAGCAATGCAATAGTTTTTAAACAATGCAATTCTTTGATTAGAGGAATTCAAAAAGTTGATAGCAGTCCTGAAAGCTTCAAGATAAGGATTGAACCTCTTTAAGCCAGACTTGATAATCAGATTAATAATATGGCATGCACAACGCTGATGCACAAGCAAATACTTGACTTTGTGAGGATCATCCCTAGTAGGTGCAGGATAAGAGCCCAGGTAACCAAAAAACATAGGTTGCAAGATATCAAAAGCCTTAGAATTAGCAGAAGCATTATCAAGACTCACAACAAAGACCTTATCAAGCAAACCAAACTCTTTAACAACACCAGCAATTTTCTTAGCAATGTTTTCACTAGTATGTGATGCCTCAATCAGCCTAAAACCAATAACTTTTTTATGCAACTCCCAATCAGGACCAACATAATGAGCAACAACAGAAATGTAATCCTCCTTAGCATTACCAGACCAGATATCAGATGTTAAAGAAATAGATGTAGCAGCAGGCAGCACAAAATGCATAAGCAAAGCACGCTCTTCAGCAAACAACTTATGCATGTCTCTAGTAGTGGACTGCCTAGAAACCTTCTGGAATCTAGGATTGTGGGCATTCTTAATGTAATCTTCCCAGGCCTGTGTGTCACCAACACCTAAGGGAAGATCCAGCCTAGCAATCAACCGGCACAGTTCATTACGAGCATGAGTAGCATCATAAACCCAGTTATGCAAGCCATTAGCATTCATAGACAGCCTCGACTAAACCCTACGATCATCAGCCTGCTTCTTCCTACATGCTGCCATGTGCCTATTCAAGGAACCAGTGCCAATCGAAGCTCTAGCAGCAAACCTCTTACCACACCGCTTATAGATGGCATGCGTTCTAACCCTTGCCTCGTCAAAGATCGGGACGAAATCCTCCCAACAAGCAGCAGTGCGCTTACCAGATGAGGCACCATTAGTGTCCTCGGAGCCATCCACTCCACCATCGCTAGCATCGACATCGATCGGGTGGTCGCCATCACCCATATCGATGCCGGACAGCGCAGCTGCGCCTTCGGTGATGTCGTCGTCGTTCTTGATCTCCAACTCCTCCATGGCCTCCTCGGGGTCGTCGGGGTGCTCGCCGTCGCAATGTACTCATCCGCAGCGACGGGCATCGTCACCGCGGCCGCAGGAGGGTGGGGAGGCTGGTTCCGGCCCCTAGCCGCAACTCCAACACCGTCCCTCGACGGTGGGCAGGGGCGCTTCAAGCCGGAAGCCCTTCCCATCACGCCTCTAGAGGAGGAGGACAAAGCGTCAGGCACCGACCTGCGAAGAACAACAAGAAGTCAAGAAGAAGATCAATTAGATGCAGAGAATATGAAGAACAAGAACATGCTAGGGTTAGGGTTTCGACTTACCTACGCCACCGGAGCCCAGTGCCGGAGAAGAAGCCAAGGAGCCAGCATCCAAGCAAGAAGAGAACGACGAGACGGTGTTAGACCGATGAACGGCGGTGGAAGAATAGACAGCTCAACGACTCACATGGTACACCGGAGGAGGAGGAGGGGAGGACCGATGAACGACTCACATGGTGCCGTGCCCGTGCCGTGTGGGTGCGACTTCTGGTGACAGTGCCGCCGAGCCGCCTCCTAGAGATGTTACAGCCGTTCAAATCAAGATCGACGACTTAGGTTAGAAGATACCCCTTCGCGGGGTAGATTTATTAAAGAGCCCCTGCGTTTTTCTGAATTAGAATCCACGGTCCTTGGCGCAATCTAGAAATTGCGTTTTCTTGTTTTGAAAACGTATTTGATCTCGGTAATTCAAAAATACGTTTTCTGATATTTACAGTTTTGCCACTAATCTTGTTTTAATCATAAAATCTCTGTTTTTAACTCCAATTTGATCCGTTCAAGTTGCGTTAGATTCGTATTTGCGAGCTCTACATGTTAGTGTAGCTGTATAGTAGGTTTGGAAATTTAATTTTCGAGTTTATATTAAAGTAATTATTTATCTATAGGAAATCTTAGAAAATTCATAACTTTCACGTTTTAAATCCGAATTTCATGATCTTTACGTCTGTGTGATCGTAGTAACGTGTAGAAGAGTTTTACAAACTTTTTATACTGTTTTGCTACTTTTGGTGTACTGTTCTAACTATGTCTCTTTGTTTGCTTCGTGTATGATTGCTCGGATGATTGTGTGTTGATGCTTGATGATCGAGTGTAGATGGTGAGTAGTTTCTTGACGATCAGGAGTATTATTTTGAGCCAGACCAGCAGTATCATCAGGAAATCTTTGATCAAGGCAAGTATAACATGTGACCCTCCTTGTTGTCCTATTCACTGAAATTATCATACATATGCATGTGTCCTCCTTAACAACCATAGAAATTATAACTTAGCTATTGAGATCTTGTTTCCTTGTCACCTATGGGTTGTGCATTTGGGTAGCTATTGCTAGTACTTAATTATAAACAATGATCTTGGAATTTGATTAATGGATTAAGCAATCAACCATTAAGATAATTTTATTACTGTTGAAAGGGGGCTAGAGCAAGAGGTTATATTGTTGCTCTAGTTACTCTCCGTAAGGACCTACCTGTAAGTGATAACAGAGACATATAGCCTATATGGCTCTAGCTCTAGTTGTTCAAGAGACCTTTTCTAGCTTGTTAGTGGTTACCTTAATTGGCGTAAGAATGGCTTGACACGTTGGGCGTAGGACAACCTCTAGTCTATGAGTATAGCCGAGAAGGAATTGTGCCATTTGAAAAGGGGGTTTCTACATCTGCTTGCCGAGTGAATTTAATGGCCCTAACTTGTTAGACGAACTTTTGAATGTCTTTATATGGTTTTTAGTGTTTTGGGAGTAATTAACCCATGCATTTGGAAAATCATGACTCACAGTGAAAGTGTACACCTCTGCGCAGAGTTAAAAACTGGTATACTAGCCGTGCTCACGGATACGAGCGGCCTTGGGGATTCTTATAGAATAGTTGATCACCATTGTTATATCAAGCTTAATTACTGTTTGTTATTATTATGCTCATGTTAATGCTATTCATTATCCTTATTACAATTGATCATTGGTTCATTAATGGGAAGTGGATTATCTTGATGCTACTCAATTGCTAATTATATGATGATTAAAAGCTAAATGCAGTCAAACAGTGTCTAGCCTTTTGTGCCTCATGAACCCTGTGTTATACTTGTTGAGTTTGACATGAACTCACCCTTGCTATTTCCACCACAACAGATGAAGATTATGAAGATGATTACCGTAATGAGTACTAGTCTTGGTGTCAACCAGTCAACCACGTCCCTATGTTTAGAGTTTTCGCTGGAGATCTACTATTAGTTGCTACAATTATTGTATAAGACTATGTGATAAATACTTATTCGCTATGTAATAAGCACTGTGATGATACTATGTAATTTGTCAACTTATGTGTGCGATCGTTTCCTGGGGCGCACATGAGTCTTTTATGCATCATATTTTTGTCCTTTAAAATGGGTGTGACAAATTGGTATCAGAGCCGTGTTGACTGTAGGACGCAAGACTAGTTAGAATGGTCGTTATTAGCATCTATGTTTCACTTATTTCATGCTTACTTCTTTCACCTTGTTAATTGCTAAATTTTTATGCTTCTTCTATCATATTCTATTGTGAAAAATATATTGATTCCATCTAATCTATGTCTAATTCTTGTAGATGTCTCCTCATCCCCGCATGTCCGCTGCACAGTACATTGCCCGCTTCAAACCCAAAAAGCCCCATGAAGATGGTGACCAAGAAATATCAGATGCTGAATAAAGAGTGGGAGACACTTTAATGGAGAATTCAGTCATGGGATGGACCACGAGGCTTCACATCATGGTTCCTAAAGCAGATGTTTTCTTCCATGACATGCTGACAAGAACTTTGGATACTTATTACTACGATTGGGAAGCTACATTGGAGTATCGCTGCAAGGAGTACAGTCATCCAATGATGGACTCTTGCTGGGAGACTAAGTTATGGGTCAAGACAATAGATCCTACCACTAGGGAGCCTAAGGTGGAGTCAAAGTTCATCACCCGAGTGATCCGGGCAACTGTAGAAACAAGCATGGAAGATGTCGCCTACAATGTGTTTGCCTTCTACCATGGTCTTCGCTCTGACAAAACGTTGAAGGGTGCGCTCCGGCACTTTCCCTGTTTCTTGCATGACAAGGGTGTTTGGACCGTGCCGCTTGCTAATGATTCATCCTTGACTTTACAAGGCACAGTGGGACTGGTTCGTGAGTTGGCTCTTCATGAAGTGGATTTGAAGGATGAGTTGTTAAAGGAAAAGGAACTTAAAGAACAAGCATATAAGGAGTTCGATGATCTAAGGGCTGAGCTAGGCCGTCACAAGATTTATGAGAAGCTCAATTAAAAATTAGGAGGTCCCTATGTAATAAGAACAATATTAGTTTGCGAGTCGATTTGAGTTTGGTAGTGTCGAGTAATAGCATGTGGTGTGAACAATTGTGTGCTTGATGAATTATTATTATGATAATGTGTGATTTGGATCTTTGTAATGTGTGCTGGAGCTTTGTGGGCATGTCTACAAGTTCCATAGTTAAGGATTTTAAGTTTGATCATGAATATTTAGTTGGGTTCTGGGTAAACTTGGTTTCTGTCTTTTGCTGATTTCTGGATCAGTCTGAGATGTTTATGGAATAACTCAAAATCTGTTCGTGAGACATTTATGAAATTTTACTGAGAATAAATAGACTCCTGTATCTTTCCAACCCCGCAAGAATTATCTTTTTATCCATTACGAGCTAAGAGATATACCTATTCCAAGTTGAGGTCACTGCGCAGTCTGGAATCCTGAAACAATTTCTGTTAAGCTCAGTTTTTGACTAACTTAGTGAC
The DNA here is from genome assembly GCA_038087645.1 of Saccharum hybrid cultivar R570. Taxonomy (NCBI): domain Eukaryota; kingdom Viridiplantae; phylum Streptophyta; class Magnoliopsida; order Poales; family Poaceae; genus Saccharum; species Saccharum hybrid cultivar. Next base: position 26,142,692 of record JAQSUU010000216.1, on the reverse strand, counting down.
AGAATCTGGAGAAGTGTTATTAATAAAAGTCGTAGATAATTTTGTAAGCTTTCCAACCATGTAAGGATCACCTTTATTGGACGTCTGTAGCTTGAGATATGGCGGTTTTACTGAGCCGCTAAAATTAGAATTAGCCCAGAAAATTCAGATTTACTTATCTCTTGTATATATCATCCTAGATAATACTGAGATTGTTTTCTGTGCTTTGAAAATAGATGGCAGCCAGAGGAGGCAGAGGCTGTGGCAGGGGCCGTAGAGGTCCTAACCCACCCATTACTATGGAGGAACTTATGAACACACAGAACTAGATGATGCAGATGTTCATGCAGCACATGCAGAACAACCCCCTGCAGGAGGACCGCCACCTGTTCATGTGAGGGACAAACGTGGTTAATTTTTGAAAGGACGCACTCCAGTGTTCTCTCATGCTGCTGATCCATTAGAGGCAGATGATTGGGTGCGAGCGGTGGAGAAACAATTGAACATCGCTCAGTGTGAATGTAGCCGTGCAGAAGCAACCAACATCCTTAGTGAATCAGCTTGATGATGATGCTAGTAAAGAGAATCCAGTTATCGATGAATTCCCAGATGTATTTCTAGATGATTTGCCAGGTATGCCACCTGACCGAGACATTGAATTTCTTATTGAATTATTACCTGGAACTGCACCCATAGCTAAACGACCATATAGAATGGGAGTAGATGAATTAGAAGAACTTAGGAAACAAATTAAGGAATTACAAGATAAATGTTTTATTCATCCTAGTTCATCACATTGGGGTGCACTAGTTATCTTTGTTGATAAGAAAGATGTTGGTCAGAGAATGTGTGTTGATTATCAGTCACTTAATGAAGTAACTATCAAGAACAAGTATCCTTTGCCCAGAATTGATGACCTGTTTGATCAGTTGAGAGGTGCTTGTGTGTTCTCTAAGATTGATTTGCGTTCTGGTTATCATCAACTGAAGATTCATGCTTCTGATATTCCAAAGACAACTTTTATTATGAGGTGTGGTTTGTACGAGTATACTGTTATGTCATTTGGTTTGACCAATGCACCTGCCTACTTTATGTACATGATGAATAAGGTGTTTATGGAGTATCTTGATAAGTTTGTGGTGGTATTTATTGATGATATACTGGTATTTTTCAAGATGGAGAAAGAGCATGCTGAACATCTGAGGTTGGTATTGCCGAAACTTAGAGAGCATAAACTGTATGCTAAGCGAAGTAAGTGTGAGTTTTAGTTGAAGGAAGTCTCTTTTCTTGGTCATATTATCTCTAATGGTGGAATATCAGTGGATCCAGGCAAGGTAAATAATGTATTGAATTGGAAGCCACCTACTGATGTGGGCGAGATTCGTAGTTTCTTGGGTTTAGCTGGATATTACAGACGGATCATTGAAGGGTTTTCTAAACTTGCTAAACCAATGACATCTCTGTTAGAGAAGAATGCCAAGTTTGTATGGTCTGATAAATGTCAAGCTAGTTTTGAACAACTGAAGAAGAGATTGACTACAACACCTGTCTTGGTATTGCCAGATTTGAGTAAGAAGTTCTCTATTTATTGTGATGCTTCTCATCAAGGTTTGGGGTGTGTTCTTATGCAAGAAGGCAGAGTTGTTGCTTATGCATCCAGGCAGTTGAGAAAGCATGAGCTGAATTAGCCTACTCATGACTTGGAGTTAGCAGCTGTAGTTCATGCTCTGAAGATTTGGAGACACTATTTGATTGGGCATAAGAGTGATATATACACCGATCATAAGAGTTTGAAGTATATTTTCACCCAGTCTGATCTGAACTTGATGCAACGTAGATGGTTGGAGTTGATCAAGGATTATGATCTAGAGATACAGTATCATCCTGGTAAAGCCAATGTTGTAGTCGATGCCCTTAGCAGGAAGAGTTATGCCAATGAGATGCAAATATTGTCCATGACAAGTGAGTTGTGTGCTGAATTTGAACATCTGAATTTGGGAACTGTTACTAATACAATGGAGTTGGTGATAGAACCTACATTAGAGCAAGAAATATACAAGGGCCAATTGAAGGATGAGAAACTAAAGAAGATAGCGGAGGATATAGTGATTGGTAAGTCACCAGGTTTTCGAATGGATGACAATGGAATTTTATGGTTTGGAAAGAGACTGTGTGTACCTGAGGATCAGGATTAGGCAGACAATTCTTCGTGAAGCTCATGAGTTAGCTTATTCTATTCATCCTGGCAGTACTAAGATGTATTTAGATCTCAAAGGAAAGTATTGGTGGGTTGGATTAAAATGGGATGTGGCTGAGTATGTGGCAGTGTGTGACACTTGTCAGAGAGTGAAAGCTGAGCATCAGAGACCTGCTGAATTGTTGCAACCAATGAAGATTCCTGAGTGGAAATGGGAAGAAGTTGGTATGGATTTTATAGTAGGATTACCTCGTACTCAGAGAGGTTATGACTCTATTTGGGTGATAGTAGATTGGTTAACTAAAGTTGCTCATTTCATACCGGTCAAGACTACTTACCATGGACCAAGATTGGCAGAGCTATATATGGAGAAGATAGTATGTTTACATAGAGTACCAAAGAAAATTGTATTTGATCGAGGTTCACAATTTACATCACACTTTTGGAAGGCTGTACATGAATCTTTGGGGACAAAGCTAAATTTTAGTATAGCATATCATCCATAGACAGATGGGCGGACTGAAAGAACCAACCAGGTACTAGAAGATATGTTGAGAGCTTGTGCATTGCAATATGGAACTAGTTGGGATAAGAGTTTGCCTTATGCAGAATTCTCTTACAACAACAGTTATCAACAGAGTCTTAAGATGGCACCGTTTGAAGCTTTGTATGGACGTAAGTGTAGAACTCCATTGTTTTGGAATCAGACAGGTGAGTCTCAGGTGTTTGGTACAGATGTTCTTAGAAACGCAGAGGATCAAGTGCGAGTGATTCGTGGGAATTTGAGGGTGGCACAATCTCGTCAGAAGAGTTATGCTGACAACCGGAGAAGGGATTTAGTTTTTGAAGTAGGTGATTATGTCTACTTGAAGGTGTCACCAATGAGAAGTGTGAAGAGGTTCAACATGAAAGGCAAGTTAGCACCAAGGTATGTTGGGCCATTCAAAGTTATCGCTAGATGTGGTGAAGTTGCTTATCAATTAGAGTTGCCTGAGAATTTGTCTGGGGTACATGATGTGTTTCATGTTTCTCAACTCAAGAAGTGTTTACGTGTGCCTGAGGAGCAAATACCTTTGCATGAATTGACTGTTAAAGAGGATCTTACATATGAAGAGTTTCCGGTTAAGATTTTAGAAACTGCTAAAAGAGTTACTCGAAGTCGGGTTGTTAAAATGTGCAAAGTTCAGTGGAATCGGTATTCAGAGGCAAAGGCAACTTGGGAAAGAGAGGATGAATTGAGGAAATCATACCCGCAGTTGTTTGAGTAAGCAGTCCAATCTCGAGGACGAGATTCTTTTAAGGGGGGGTAGAATTTGTAACACCCAGAATTTTCAAAATTTTGAATTAGATAAAATTTTAGTTAAAAGAGATTCAGTTTTGAGCTTAAATAATTTAGGGAATATTTAATTGGGATTAAAATTTAAAATATTAGGTGGGATATTTGATGATGCATTCATACTGTTGCATTTGTTTTATTGTGTGGTGTGGTTTTGATTTTATTTTATTTGGATTCAAAACCCATTTCAAAATGGCTTTGGAAAACAAATATATATAAGAAAAGAGAAGAAAAAAAATAAAATGAACTTACCTTCTTACTTGTGCGGCCTGGTGGCCTGGAGGCCCGCCCTAAGTCGGCTGCTCCCTCCTCTCCTTCTCGGTGTTGGGCCGCCCGAGCCGAGCTCCGATTTTTCCCCGCTCTCTCTCGCGTCCGCGTGGGCCGGCCCAGGAGCCGTAGCAGCGTGCCCCCTCCTTCCTTTGTGTCGCTGCCAGCGTGGCCCACCGGTCAGCGTCGTCTTCCTCGCGTCGTAACCGAGTAGGTCACTGCCGGCGCCATCGAATCTCGAAAACATCAGGATTTCTTCACGTATTCGGTTCATCCCCGCACTATATAGGTTCACCTAAGCCACCGCCCTTCTTTCTTTTCGCCAAGTTACAGCATAATTGCCCTAGCTCGTGGCCGCAAGCACAGTAACCCTAGTCCGCCACCACCTTCTCAAATTCGACGAACTCATCGAATTAACGACCTTGTAAGAGTCAAGAAAACCTTCCCCATGTTCTAGCAAAGCTAGAAAATCTCTATCTCATTCCGTTTTTGGATTCGGTTGCTCACAACTTTCTTCCGTCGTGGGCGGGGTTGCGCCGTCCTTCCTAACGAGCTGTGCGCTGTCTTCAACTCGCCCGCGCTTCCATCTTCTTCGCAGGTAAGCTCGCCTCAAGCTCCTGGATCGATTGGTGCTGGTAGCACTTCAAATAGTGACGGGAATCACCGATTCATCTATTCTGGTCAGCCGTCGGCAATGGCGCCGCCGTGCAGGTGGGATTTCCGGTGATAGCGCCACCGAGCCGCCTCCTAGAGATGTTACAGCCGTTCAAATCAAGATCGATGGCTTAGGTTAGAAGATACCCCTTTGTGGGGTAGATTTATTAAAGAGCCCCTGTGTTTTTCTGAATTAGAACCTGTGGTCCTTGGCGTAATCTAGAAATTACGTTTTCTTGTTTTGAAAACATATTTGATCTCGATAATTCGAAAATACGTTTTCTGATATTTACAGTTTTTCCACTAATCTTGTTTTAATCATAAAATCTCCGTTTTAACTCCGATTTGACCCGTTCATGTTGCGTTAGATTTGTATTTGCGAGCTCTACATGTTAGTGTAGCTATACAGTAGGTTTGGAAATTTAATTTTTGAGTTTATATTAAAGTAATTATTTATCTATAGGAAATCTTAGAAAATTCATAACTTTCACGTTTTAAATCCAAATTTCATGATCTTTACGTCTGTGTGATCGTAGTAACGTGTAGAAGAGTTTGACAAACTTTTTATACTATTTTGATACTTTTGGTGTACTGTTCTAACTATGTCTCTTTGTTTGCTTCGTGTATGATTGCTCGAATGATTGTGTGTTGATGCTTGATGATCGAGTATAGATGGTGAGTAGTTTCTTGACGATCAGGAGTATTATTTTGAGCCAGACCAGCAGTATCATCAGGAAATCTTTGATCAAGGCAAGTATAACATAGGACCCTCCTTGTTGTCCTATTCACTAAAATTATCATACATATGCATGTATCCTCCTTAACAACCATAGAGATTATAACTTAGCTATTGAGATCTTGTTTCCTTGTCATCTATGGGTTGTGCATTTGGGTAGCTATTGCTAGTGCTTAATTATGAACAATGATCTTGGAATTTGATTAATGGATTAAGCAATCAACCATTAAGATAATTTTATTACTGTTGAAAGGGGGCTAGAGCAAGGGGTTATATTGTTGCTCTAGTTACTCTCCGTAAGGACCTACCTGTAAGTGATAACCGAGACATATAGTACAGCTGTGAGGGCTATATGGCTCTGGCTCTTGTTGTTCAAGAGACCTTTTCTAGCTTATTAGTGGTTACCTTAATTGGCGTAAGAATGGCTTGACACGTTGGGTGTAGGACAACCTCTAGTCTATGAGTATAGCCGAGAAGGAATTGTGCCATTTGAAAAGGGGGTTCCAACATGTAACAGAACCGACCAAATTATAAGAGCACAAGTACAAAAACAAGCACCGAAGCGCTCAAATTTTCGAACTTGAGCCCATATAATCCCGGTAGTCAATCGAAATCACAAAGGATTTCAAACCAACTTGCTTTCAACCAAGATCGCATCATTCAACATACACATCATACGTTACATTTCACAAGTAGTTCCGAAATAAGTTTACACACACACGGAGTAGCGATTATTACAAACCAAGTTTAGAAAGTAGCGGAAGCATAACACACACCAGTTGTTTAACTACTGCCAGTCTTGAAGATCAACAACCCGCAAAAGCATCAGGAAAGTACATAAAAGATGATCACGCCCTAGTGATCTAGTCTTCGTCACCCGCAGGGTGAAGACAAGTTTTACAGAAGCCTTGATAGAGCATATCATCTGCAACAGGAGGGAATAAACCCTGAGTACTGGAATGTACTCAGCTAGACTTACCCGTCATAAACTAGAAATAAAATGACACCAAGGATTATGCAAGGCTTACACAAGAGGCTAGCTGACACCACATTTTGCATAAAGGCATAAGTAGTTGAAACTCTTATAACCTGTACTACCAGTTATTTTTAGCATTTACCTGTCATCTATCTTAGCAGCTGTACTAAACATACACTTGATTATCATCAAACAATTATTAACATTTTATCCATAGTAGGTATAAATTGTGGCAACAATGTATCATTCACTTAACCATCTGTTCGATTAATGAGATCTACGTTGCCGCTGCTCAAGTCAAGTGCTCACTAACCGGGAGCGACGGCGATTCGAATCGAATTCCTATCCAGCTGGAGGGGTACTTCTAACACTCACCGAGTCACGCCTGGCGAGGGCTGCTCAGGTCATCTTTCGTACAGTTCAGGAATCGCGGGTCCGAATGATGTCACGTCCCCAAGGGCGACACTCTGCCAGGTGATAGGGACTCTAACCCCCCTTGGTCTCACGCCAATGTCCCCAAGCACATCCTTTCTCTCCTCCAAGATGCAACCTACCATTCGATTCCTGGCCTGAACCATACTACTCGACTTCGTGGTCGGAACGACTTATCCGGCCAACTAAGTGTTAGACTGCGTTCAACATGACTCAAGGACGTACAGCGAATCGGTCCTTAAACGACTCAGACGAGCATAGCTCCACACCCAAGACGTGAAGTGTCTTGCGGCTGTACTATCGTACTCCCGCCCGGTCTCAATTTCATTTTAAAGCATGGTTCCATCCACGATAGCCATAAAGCCACTCGTGACCAAATCCTACTTCTCGCGGATGACCGGAAATCACCCGACTTCTATCGTACTAAGCAGGGCTAAGCATTGACACGTGCCTAAACCTAATACAGGGTTAAGTATGATATCTGAACAAGGACAGGTATAATGCAACAATTGTTTTCATACAACTCCTACAACTTAATGCATTAAACAATTAAAAGTACTCAAGATAGATTTATAAAATGATGGGTTCAGCATGCACCGGGGCTTGCCTTTTAGAAAGGTCGAAGGTCAGTGGTCAGGGCACTCGGGCAAGTCTTCAACGGCGTCTCCTCCGCCGACTGGTTCCACTGGCTCCTCTAGCTGGTCCTGGACTTCCTCCGGTATCACTTGCTCAAACTCGAGGAGTGTTACCCCCTCCGGAACACCTATTGCATGAGTGCATAATAAATCTCATGGATGCATAATGAAAGATGCAGCATGCTCGGAATGAAATGCATTACAACACTCTTAAAGCTCTATTCAAATCACTTCAAATATTAGGTGCAAATTTCCTCTCCGGTAGAGAAATACTCACCTAATCTACTCAACCTAAGATATAGCTATTCTTCTTCGGTTAAGGCCCTAACACCTAACAATCACAAGAGTAACATTATTTAGGTCACCATATCCAACGCCAAAATATCACAGCAAAACATTCTGGACAGCAGCTAATTGTTTCTAACATAGCTGAAGATTCCCAACTCCAAAAGATATGATCTAAGACAATCTGGAAAGCTTAAGAAATGCACTACAATTCATTTTCAGACCTCAACCCTAAATTCGTAAGTTTTCCATGTTGAATTTCATAAGTTCCAGAATCTGTCCTCTCTAAACAGAGAGTAGCAAATTCTGGACTGTCACTTTAAACAGCAAAAACTCCCAAACTGCTAAGCCAAATGCTCCCAAATTTTGACACAAGTTAGTTTATCAAGTTTACTACAACTTTGGTATTTACAAGTTTTCCAGCAAACACCTTTATCAAAGGTCAAACCCAAAATTACTACCAGCTGTCCAGAAACCTAGAATTGCAAAGATCAAATATTTATTTATGTGGCAAACTTCCCCTAAGACCAAACTAATGTTACCACAAGTTCACCTAGGTCACAAAAACACCAGAAAGTAAGGAGTGCCCACCTAGAATATTTATTTATACTAATTTCTTAATTTTCTTAAGTAATTAAGTGGAATTTTAAACATATATGTAAATTATTCCTAAAATTCTACAAAAATTACAGGAGACTCTCTGACCAAAAAAGAGACTATTGTACAAATTTGAACTGAATTTATTCACAGAAACTCTCTACACAAAATTCACAAGCCCAAAAGGCTGATTTTTGTATAATTAACAAATCATATTGAAAAGTATCAAACAACAGATTTCATATTTTTCTTAGACACTTTAGAGTACAAGACATTCTCCAAAAATTTATAAGAACATTGCACATGTAGAAAAATTACTAAAATTCATTCAAGTATTTCCTAAAATAACATGATAGCATTATAACTTGAAAAGTACTTAAGCACTAAAGCCCAAATTTTTACCAGAGCTAAAGCAAGTATAAATTAGCCTACCCACCAAATTTCATAATTTTTGGAATACTACAGCTCAAGTTATACATTTAACAAATTTGCCTTCATTTCAAAACACATTTGAAAGACCTATTTAATTCGCCCAAAAACTAAACATCACATACCTGATTTATATTTTTCTAAAATACTACACCTCATGCAGAGCCTAACAAAATTTATCTCATAAATTTTGGACAAGTAAAACCCTAAATCTACATTTTATAATCATCAACTAAAATCTGTGACAAATATGAAAAGAAAAACAAAACCGAACCCTAACTCGCTACTGGGCTGGCCCCTACGCGGACGCGGCCCAACTCCCTCGGCTCGGCCCGCTCTCGCGCACGGCCTACTCCGGCTCCCGCCCGCGCGCGTGTGCGAGTGACAGGTGGGGCCCGATTGCCAGAGAGAGAAGAGCGAAGGGGGAAGGAGGCCGCGACTCCGGCGAGCTCTAGCTCGCCGACGACGGCGTCTCCGGCGACGGGAAGAGCACCAATGGCTTCCACATGACTTCCCGCATCGACCAACCCTAGATTTGCTGATCCTATCCCACCCTAGCTACGGCGGCCATGGCGACCGCGGCTCGGAGGCGGCACCCGGTGGCGGTCCGGCGAGCTCCGGGAGCCAGGGACCTAAGTGAGGTGTGCTACGGCTTCCTGAGGGCATGGCAGACCTCTCCATGCCAAGGACGAGGACGGAGGTGGAGCGAATGCAGCTGGCCGCGTGAGTACCGCACCGGCGGCCATGGCGCGGCAGCGCACGACGGTGTTCCGGCGTGTACCGGCCATCCTACCCGGTAATGTCATCACCTAGGCTTCTCTACCCGCCCCGGAACCCAGAACACGTAGTAGGGAGACTGGAGGGTGACTGTAGGGAGCTGGCCACGGTGAGCCGCCGCGCAGACAGTACGCCGGCGAGGACTCGCGGTGGCGGAAACGGAAATTCACCCTCACCTCTGCACAATCCGATCAAGCAACGGGTGGAGGAGGTGGAGGGGATGCTGGCGGAGCGGTGGACGGGATTTGGAGGACGGTGGTGAGACGGTGAGCTCGCGCGAGCACGGAGAAGGCTGCGGCGGCAATGGCGCCTCCGTTTTCCACCTCGGTGAGCTCGGCCAGAGCGAGAGTGAAGGAGAGAAGAGTGAGCGCGAGTGAGGGGGTGGAGGTGTCCGCTCGGTGTTCATCTCTGCGCCTGGGCTCGCGACGTGGAGGCGACGGCAGCGCTTGGACGCCACGCGGCGACGCTCTTCTGCCTGAGCGCCATGACACGGCCGGTGTCCGACTGAATGGCGAGATCGTTGACTGAATCGATGAGGCCGAACGGTGACTGACAGCGTGATTTCAAGGGTGAATATCTCCAAAAACAGCTCGAATTAGCCGAAGGTGATAACATCAATTTGATAGGGCTACATGAGGGCTACAAGTTTGCTAATTGGCTCAAGAACATATTCGGCTTGGATTTGAAACTACATAGCCCCAAAGTGGTGTCCTGTGAAACTAAAACGTGGTTTCAGTCAATAAACCGACTGAAACCCTATTTTCTTGACACTATATCTCCTAAACCATTTAGAACCAGGTATGGGTGATGTTGGCAATGTTGTAGAGCTACATGAGTACTACAAAAGTGTCAACATGAGTGGGAGCTGGTTTGGTCTGGTTTGCAAACTGCAAGCTTCCAAAGTAGGCCACAGTAAAACTGGAGGGACACTTTGGGGACTTAGGAAAATTCTAAGTGTTGAGGCAGCCCCTCTAGCTGACTTGTGGGCCAATTTTGAGCATGTTCTGGCCAGTTTCAAGAGATGGTCATATTGAGACTTTTGTTCCCCATAAAATTCCCTACAACTTTGCTTAAGGGTGCTCCTCCATGCAAGGTCTCTAAGCTAGACTTTTAAATTGGTCAAACTAGAGCATCCTAGGGCTAAATGCTGGTCAACTACACCTTGGAGGGCATTTTGGTGATTTTGGTCAACATGAACCTTGCTCCATGAGTGACCCTAAGTATAACTAAGGTGTTGTGAGATATAATTAGCTACTCTACCCTTTAGTTACACCAACTCCCTAGTGTCACATGATGTGAGCCAAACAAAATTCTAAAAACAACCACATTAGTTGCAACCACATAAAATAACATGAATGATGCATGCTTAAGCTTATGCAATGCAATGCAATTATGGAGCTAAACACCTGAGGTGTTACACTACATCTGCTTGCCGAGTGAATCTAATGGCCCTAACTTGTTAGATGAACTTTTGAATGTCTTTATATGGTTTTTAGTGTTTTGGGAGTAATTAACCCATGCATTTGGAAAATCATGACTCACAGTGAAAGTGTACACCTCTGCGCAGAGTTAAAAACTGGTATACTAGCCGTGCTCACGGATACGAGCGGCCTTGGGGATTCTTACAGAATAGTTGATCACCATTGTTATATCATGCTTAATTACTGTTTGTTATTATTATGCTCATGTTAATGCTATTCATTATCCTTATTACAATTGATCATTGGTTCATTAATGGGAAGTGGATTATCTTGATGCTACTCAATTGCTAATTATATGATGATTAAAAGCTAAATGCATTCAAACAGTGTCTAGCCTTTTGTGCCTCATGAACCCTGTGTTATACTTGTTGAGTTCGACATGGACTCACCCTTGCTATTTTCACCACAACAGATGAAGATTATGAAGATGATTACCGTAATGAGTACTAGTCTTGGTGTCAACCAGTCAACCACGTCCCTGTGTTTGGAGTTTCCGCTGGAGATCTACTATTAGTTGCTACAATTATTGTATAAGACTATGTGATAAATACTTATTCGCTATGTAATAAGCACTGTGATGATACTATGTAATTTGTCAACTTATGTGTGCGATCGTTTCCTAGGGCGCACATGAGTCTTTTATGCATCCTATTTTTATCCTTAAAAATGGGTGTGACACTTAGGGTGGCGGTGCACCGCCCCAGTGAATAGTACCCCAACGATCGGTTGTCAGTGACTAAGGGCTACTGACGTGGCTGGCACCGCCGTGTCCGGTGCCTGGCACCGCCATGTTCGGTACCCACGCAGAAACATGGAGCTCAGCCCCAACGGCTATATCTCCACTTGTGGCCTATATATATGACTCCAATCGGCCATTTGAAGGACGAGGGAGCAAGGGAAGGATATTAGGGTGTTGCTACACCACTTTGGTGCTCTCAACATGCATAGAGCTTAAAGATCACTTGGTGATTAGTGCTTTGCAAAGTGCTTAGGTTAGTTAGACCACGCTTATATGCGCTTGCTCTAGGTTTAGGCCTAGTGTTTAGTGAGGTTTGCACACCTCTTACCACTCAGTGCTTGTGCGCACCAATGTTGTACATCGAAGGGGCTTGTAGTCTTGCGAGACCATACCAACTGCGTTTGTGGTGTGGCCGCCACCGTGTATCGAAGAGAACAAGGCCCGCGGCGGTTCGCCTTGAAGCTTGATAGTGAAAACGGCGGGGAGCGGTCTGGGAGAGGCTTGCCGAAAGGCATAATAGAAACCCATATGCACGTGAGGAAGGGCCAGGGTTATCCACGAAGTTACCTGACCAGGAGCTTGGCTTTTGCGAGGGATTCCTTGCGAGGGGCTCCAACAAGGACTAGGGGGAAGCTTGAGCACTTCTCGATACCTCAGTAAAAATACTAGAGTCATCGACGGGAGTTTGCATCTCTACCTCATCCTTATTATCTTCCGCATTTACATTGTTACCTACATTGTGTGCTTTACTTTTCTAGCATAGTTGATAGGCTAGTTGATAGGATTGGAACCTAGGTTGCAAGACTCTTTTGCGGTAGAGATAGCAACACATTAGCAAAACCGTAGTTGCACATTTAGATAGATTACTTTCTTGCATATGTTTTGCTAAGGTAGAATTAGAGGCCATAGTTTAGAGTGGATTTTTAAGTTGCCTAATTCACTCCCTCTTAGGTGTCACAAGTTCCTACAAGTGGTATCAGAGCTGGTTGGCTCAATTTGGACTTTTGGCTTAATCGCCGTTGAGCCAGAGTGGTTGGGATGGATACCTCTAGGCCTCCGCACTTTGACGGCACTAACTTCCCCTACTACAAAGCTAGAATGGCTTGTCACCTTGATGTAGTTGACTTAGGTGTTTAGGGAGTCACTCATGACGGGATGAAACCCATTAAGAATCCCGATAAACCCACAAAGTGTGAAGAAAAAGAAATTCATTTCAATGCTAGAGCTAAAAATTGCTTGTTTGAATCTTTTAGCATGGATGTGTTTAACCAAGTGTTCACTCTAAATGCGGCACATGAAATTTGGTTAAAACTCCAAGAGCTCCATGACGACACAAGTAATGTCCGTGAGTAAAAACATTGCCTAGCACAACAAAGTTATGATTCCTTTGAAATGAAAGAAGATGAGCTTGTTCGTGATATGTATTCTTATTTGAATCTAATTATCAATGAGCTCAACTCTATAGGATTGACAAAGCTAGGTGATGTGGACATCGTGAGGAAGATCATCTCCGTGCTACCACAAAAGAAATATGCAAGCATCATCACCATCCTTCACAACTTGGAGGACTTGAGCACCATGGCTCCAGCCATTGTGATTGGCAAGATTGTGGCATTCGAGATGTCACACAAAATGGGTCAAGAACATCAAGCAAAGGCAGAGCTCTCGCATGTAGTTAGAAAAAGAAGATGAAGGGCAAGCAAGTTGATACAAGCTCAAGCTCCTCAAGTGAAGATGATGATGATGAAGAATCAAGTGATGATGATCAATCTTCCTCCTCCACCTCTGACCTTGATGAAGAATTAATAAAACTTATCAACAACCAATGTTTTCCTAAACGCTAAACGGTAAACAGTCGGTCACCCTTCGTTTAGCGTTTAGACCGTTTAAACGGTGTTTAAACGGAGTTAAACGGCCTAAACGGTTTTGTACAATAACAATAAAATATACATATTTATGTACGTAAAAATAAAATTTGCTAGAACCCATACATATTTACACATGTAAAAATCAAATATTCTACCAAATAATCTTGTTGGAAGAAATCTAAATCCCACAACACTTCATATAATTACAATGTTAATTAGTTTCATGTTGATTGTGATAGACGTAGTCCTTTAATTCACTTAATTATGGATTAAATGGTTGTTTAGCTCATTTAATCACGTTTAATCTGATTTTGTTTAGACCGTTTAGACGGGATTAAACGGTTTAAACGGGTTTAAACGGCCCAACCGTTTAATTCACCGTTTAGGGCCTAAACAACACGGCTGATTTCTGTTTACCGTTTAAACGGTGTTTAAACGGACTAAACGGTTGTTTAGGCGAACAATGTCAACAACATGGAGAAGATGATCCAAAGGCTCAATGTCAAGGGTATGCCCATCCAAATTCAAGATTTCATTTTCAGCAATCAAAGAAATGAGCAAAGGAAGAAAGGATGCTATGGATGTGGCAAGTTTGGAACACCTTGTGGAAGTTTGTCCAAACAAGCCCACGCCCAAGACAAAGAAGAAGGCATGCAAAGACAAAGCCCTCACATCAATAAGGTCATGGGATGATTCTTCAAGTGAAGAAGAAGACCATCACAAGAGGCGCGGGCACAAGCATTCATCATCAAGCACTTCACGTGTGTGCCTTATGGCACGAGGTAACAAAAAGCCTATCCCTAGTGATAGTGACAATGGCAATGATAGTGATAGTGATGATGAGCTACCTTCTTATGATGAAATTGTGCAAGAAAATCTTAACTTTGCTAAGGTTTGCACTAGTCAACAAAAGAAGCTTGAAAAATTGAAAGAAAAATTAGATAGCTCACAACAAGCTTTATGCTACCTTGCTTGAACAATATGAAACATTTACCAATCTTAATGTGGAGCTATCTACTAAAATTGAGCAACTTGATCCTAGTGCAAACATAAATAATTGCATAATCAATGATGAGCAACTTGTAAAGAAAAATAAAAAGTTAAAAGAAAAGTTAGCGTGCTCACAAGATGCTTATAAAAGTTTGTTTACTAAAATGGAAACCATGTGCAAACATTGTGATGAGCTAACTAATAAAGTTGCTAATCTTGAAGCCATCAGTACAACCCCCATCGAGGCACCTAAAAAGAATAGTTCAATTTTTGACATGCCTAAAAAGGATGCCTCTACTTCTTGTAATGATTTATATTTAGACTCACCCTTGTGCAACCAAGTTTGTGTTGAGAAAGTTGTTGTAGAAACATGCACACAAGAGGTCGCAATGGAGAATGAGAAGCTCAAGCAAGAAGTGGCTCGCCTCACCAAGGACTTGACTAAAGTGAAAGGCATGACAGAGCAAGCCCAACTTCATCAAGATAACACCATCAAGGGAGTGAAGAAGCCTGATGAAGGACAAACCATGGTTTGCTATGTTTGTCACAAGGAAGGCCACAAGTCCTATGAGTGCAAGGTGAAGAGTGGGGAAGGAGCTAAAAAGAAAAAGAAAAAGCAAACAAGCAAGCTTTGCAACACCTACACCAACAAGGTGAACAAGAAGGCCTCCACACCTTATCTCTTGAAGAAGAAGATGAATGACAAGGTGGTGGTCATCAAGGTGAACAAGCAAGCCACCAACAGGGCCAAATGCATTTAGGTGCCAAAGGAGATCATTTCCAACATGAAGAGCACCAAGAAGGTTTGGATCCCGAAGGGAAAGTGAGAAGTCCAATGGACTTCGGGGAATTTGGAGACTTGGCAAAATTTTGGATGCATTTCATGGGGTGCATCATGATGGACAAGGTAATTGGCCAAGTAGGTTAGTGTATATCTTGGACCCAAATTCCCTTTCCCATGTTAGGTAACTAGATTTAAATTCTTGCAATTTCAATTAGCATCTAGTTCCTTTTTATGCCTAGGTTTGCACTTGCATGTCTATCTTTTGTCATGCATACACTAGGTAAATCATATGGTAGGATTTGCTCGGTATCACTCTTACTCTTGGAGCAAAGCTACATGGTTTAAATTGTTTAGGAGCACGGCACATAGCTTCTTTTACAAGCAGTTATTTAATATGTGCCAAAGTCTAAATTGTAGATTGTCGACGAGATATGGTCGGTAGTCTACCGAGGGGTATGCCTAAGATAGTAGATTGTTGGCAGACTGGTGTGCAAACTACGAACTAGATGGTGACGCAAGACAAACACAAGGATTTATCTAGGTTTGGCCGCTGTGAGGGCGTAATACCTACGTTCTGCGTCAGATTGTATTGCTGTGTATATTGAGATGTGATGAGATGTCTTTTGAGGGGGTCCCCTGCCCGCCTTATATAGTCCGGGGGGTAGGGTTACAAATCTAGAAACTAATCCTGACGGTTACAATTGCCATAGCTAGCCGGATAAGGATTCCTATTCTAACTGACCAGGATCTTGCTTGATCTTCAAGTTTGCTTTCCTTCCTTACGTGGGACGCTGAGCAGATCGAATGGGCCACGCGTCGTCTTCTGGTGGGCTGGGCCCACTGGTCTAGGCCAGCCCAAGTCTAGCCATAGGGGTATAGGGGTTAATACCCCCACAGCTAGTCCTCAAGCACTATACATTGTGATGCGACACGCCGTCTTGACCTTCTCCGAATAGTGAGGCTTGAGTTCTTGACGTCTCCAACCAGTCAAAACACCATCCGAGCAGTTGTCGTAGGTGTCCGACCAGCTTGTAATATAGCCGACCACCGTTGTCACCGGAGAAGTAGGTTGTCCGAAGAATGTATGATGCTCTTGAGAAAAAGAAAAAAGATTTCATTCCTAGTGAAGTATGCCCACTTGTATTTTTGAAAAGAAATGTAAGCAGGGTAAACAAAGCATATGGGTCAAAATAAGCATATTCATCGCAAGGTGAAGTGTGCCCACTTAGCCCCGAGCCTGGTAATAGGTGATGTAGGCACGTGGTGCCAGGGTCTCAAATGAACCTTCTTGGAAACTTGATACTGAGATGCACCGACAGGTGCATCGTACCGATGTAAGTCCCCGAGCTTGCTGGAAGGCAAAGTATGAGCCTTGAGCAAGGTCTAAAAAAGCTCTGATCCCTCAACTGTATGCGAGTCAAATTTGACATGTAGCCGAGGAAATCAGACCGCAAGCTGTGGTCGGGGGAGTGGTCGAAACAGTCCCCGAGCACAGCTAAGTCATGGTCGATGAGTCCCCGAGTAAAGTCAGAGAGTGATCGATGAGTCCCCGAGCGTGATCGGGGAGTTGATCGTGATCGGTGATCTGAGATAGACTGGAGTCGTCAAACCAGTCCCCGAGCGTCGTATATGTCCAACACCTTTTTTCCTGTCATAATTAGTTTCTCCTCCTTTTTTTTGGCCTGACCCGTTGTCTCAGAAGTCTTCCTGATGTGACGTGGCAGTCATGCTTTTATCTTGTCAATCACACTATGGGCCAGCGTCTGTTAAGGCGCGTCAATGTGGGCCCTCCCGCATTGTAACCGAGGGAGCGCATTTACTGGCACGGGTGCCGGCGAAAAAGTGGAAACTGCACGGCGCGTGCCACGATTCACACGCACGATCTCCGAAAATATCGGGGAGGTGGAATGGCATGGTTAATAGGATAAATAGCCGCTATGCGGCCATTCCCCATTTACGCCCAACAGTCGCCTTTGCAAACCAATCGCCTTCCTCTGCCAACCTGCATCTTCATTCTGACTCCGCGGTCGCCATTAGCACACCTCGCCGTCGTTAGAAGCGACGCACTCTCTGTCCGCCAGCTAAGCTAAAGCAGAGAAGCGAGAGAGGTAGAGATGGCCAAGACGGAGGTGGTGAAAAGGGCCAAAGTGATGAGGAAGGAGTGGTGGAAGTCGAAGTCCCCCGAATCATCCATCAACAAGCTCGTCGGACTGGGGGTGCTCCATGACAAGGAGCTCGGAGGCTGGAGAGCGTCAGACTCGGAAAGCTTTCCCAATTCCTAACCCGGTGAGATCGTCATATTCGAAGATTTCTTCAAGAAGGGATTTGGGGTTCCTATTTATCCTTTCCTCCAAGGCCTTTGCCTTTACTACGAGATTGGGATTTGCAATCTGCATCCCAACTCAATCCTTCTCGTCTCCGCCTTCATTCATCTTTGTGAAGCTTTTGGAGGATTTCTGCCACATTTTGATCTTGTCCGTTATCTTTTCTGTCTTTGGAAGAAGGGGTCCAAGGGGGGTTCTCAGATCACTGGCGGAGTGTACCTGACACTCCGTGATGGAATGAAGTCGGAGTACCTTAGCTACCCCTGGAATAACTCCCTTGGTGATTGGTACAAGAAATGGTTCTACATCCGAGAAGAGCCCAACACCGCCACCCTCTATGACGTTGGTTACATCCCAGAGAAGAGAGTCAGCTGGAATGAGAAGTCAGAGTATGCCGGGCAAGTGAGGGAGCTCATGGAGCTGCTCCCGTGGACCCGTCTGGACGGATCAGCCATAGCCAGGAGCTTCATCAGTCGGCGAGTACAGCCTTGCCAGAAGAGGGTGCACGCCAGCTATGAGTACTAGGGGTCAGCGGACCAAACCAGGATGCGTCCGAACCGACTGCACGACGACGAGATCAAGCAGAGGATTGCGGATTTGTTCAGCCTGGTAGATTTGTCATACCATCCTTTGAGCGTCATCGTGCACGCGTACAAGCTCATCCGACCAGCTCCGAAGGTATTTCAAGCATCTGTCTTTCTTTTGTGTCGATCACATAGTTGATAAAAAACCTCGGTTGTAATCCTTGTTGTCATTATGTTGTTAGGTGCACGATGTTGAAAGGCACCTGCTGTACGTGTCCTTGGCACCCGGGATGGACCACCCAAGGAGCATGGAGCCCCCACCGCAGAACGTGCAGCAATGCTACGCTCACGTCAACATCGAGAAGGGAGACGAAGCACCAAGCGCCAAAACAAACACCGATAGCAGGAGAGCAGAGAAGCACCCAGTCGCCCCCGAACACTCGAAGAAGAGGCAGGGGAGCTCAGAGACCATGAGAATGCCGGAGAATCTGACTAGCAAGCGTTGTCGGATGATACAAAGCTGGTCGGATGAAGACGAAGAAGAAAACCCGGCTGCCGATCTGCTCACCCCTCGTCAAAGGAAGGGCGTAGAGCAGACAAGCCAGGAGGGGCCGTCAAAACCAGCAGCAGCACCATCACTGGGAATGCCGACGGCATCCACTGCAGCTACATCACCGGTGCCACCACCAAGTGAGGGTGGCCAGAGCTCGTCGGGCTAGCAAGGGAGCCGAGGACGACCGTGTCGGTGCGCATTCTTAGCCGCGCATCGCCTGGCGAACATGTAAGTATCTGCATACTTCAATAAGCTTTAGTAGTAAAAGCAGATAGTAATAGGCATTATCAACTGTGTGTTTATCAAATTGTAGCCCAGCGTCAACGGAGATCCTCGAGGAGCTCATGATCGGTGGGAGGCCGTCATCAGCCGCCTCAATGGCAACCAATGAGCAGGCAGCGCCAGGACCCGTCCTGATCTAGCCGACAATGGTGGAGACAGTCGCCGACCAGAGGTCATCTGAACAAGTGCCTCCAGAGGCATCGGCCATGGACCAGGCAGGAACAGAGGAGAGGCGAGTCCCCGAGCCTAGGCGCAAAGCACTAGAGCAGTCTGCGGCCACCCCAAGCACACAGTAGGGTGTTCTACCCAACGTCGCGGCTCGGGGGAAAACTCCGATGGTGTTATCGGAGCCCGGGAGCAGCCTAGGGCATGCTGAGGCCGGGTCGAGCCGACGACAGGAGGAGGCCGAAGCTAGCCAGCAACAAGAACAACCGAAGACTTCCGAAGCCGCAGGGTCTGAAGACGACGACGTCCTCGAGGAGATTCAGGGATATCCCTAGGACAGTCGTCAACACATCTATGTGTGCCATCAACGTGAGGATCATTATATCTGCCATGAGGAAATCCCCACAGATGACGAGACAAGAAAGGTCGAGCTGGTGGCTAAGCGGCTTATAGCCGAAGTACAAGTAAGCTGCTGTCTTGTGCATTCTTAGACCAGTATTATGATGCCTTTGCTTAAACAATTATGTGGTCGCCTTGCAGGATATTGTGAAGACGACAAAGTACCATAAGCGGTGCTTTGACCAAATTGAACCAACATTCAATGAAAATAAGGAGCTAGTAGCCGAGGTGGATCGGCTGCGCGAAAAGCTCGAGGCCACCGAGAAGGAGAAGGCGAAGCTGGAGACATCTCGACGCAACGCCGTCATCTAGCTCAGCCAAAAAGAGCATGAGAGGACGGGTAAGTTGTCTAGCCGTAACTTCCTGAGCACTGAAAAGTGCTGTTAATACACATTCTTGCACTGACCAGCCTGTTTGTAGGCCTAGCGAATGAAGTAGCTTGCCTTCGAGAAGAGAACGCGCACGCGGTCGGAGAGTGCACCCGATTGATGGAAGAGAACAACCAGCTGGCACAAGACCACGCGCAGCTCCTGGAGCGCTCCAGAAAGATAACCGAGGAGCTAAAGGCAAAGAACCGAGAGCTAAACAGTAAGTGTTGGCTGTCTTGGTCTCAGCATGTTTCCATATGATACTTCCCTGACCAGAGTGCTGCTCTGCAGAACTAAAGGTGAACGCGAAAAAGCACCTCGAAGAGGCTATCAAAGATTGCGATGCCTATTTAGCGAAGAATCTTGAGCTCGAGAAGGACCGGGATCTCTGGAAGGGTCGGTGCAACCAAATGGTGGGCGGTATCCTGCCAGTGTTGGACCTGATCGACCTAGAGCTCCCGGCAACTGACATTAGAGCACCGCTGCGTGGAGTAATCGACAAGTGCCAGTGCGCCTTGGGATGGCTCCATCAGTTCGTGAAGGAGGTCGGGGAGTACGCGGGCGCCCATGTGCTCAGCATTCCAAGTGGTATTTTTTACTTCAAAATCAATGTGTATTTTGTAGATAATTTTCCCCCGAATATCACCTTCAAAATAATTCTCACATTCATGAGATGTCATTTTGCAAGTGTTATTTTTGACTTCAAAATCAATGTGCATGTCTCCTACAAGTATTCCATGCTTGTGTGCACAAATTTAGGGGGAGGTTACTCTACAAGTTGGATGCCTTGAGACTAAGACCTTTTCAAGCTTATCATGTGTGTAGTAGTCTCATTGCAAGGAAAATGGAGTCCCCGGAGATAAGCATCAAACTTCAAATGATCAAATTGGTTTCTACATGTAGTATTCCTAAATGATATCATTGTGTTGACTTCAATTTGATATTTATATGCTTCTTTCATGTATTATATAGATTAAACTCCCTTGTGCATTAATTTGCCGATTATGCATATATTTCACCCTCCATCATATGTATGCATATATTTTTGGGGAGCTTAGTCTTTATAATGTGAGAGTCAAGTTTTATGATCTATTCCACTCCACATACAAAGGATCACAAAAATTGACCCTCCCTTGTGCTACTAATGTCTTCCTTTTCAGTGTTTGATTCCAAAGGGGGAGAAATTGTAGGACCAAAAGCAAACAAACCATAAAATAAATTACAAGTGGTAGTGGTCCGAGAAATGGAGAAAAGTGGATTATGGAGTTAGGGGGAGGCTTAAATCCATAATGCCACATAGGGACTTTTTGCAAGGGCAAGATAAGTTGTCATAGAAATACATACAAGTGTTATCTTTTTGCATCATATAAACTTGCCTTTGCATTGCATCCTAGCAAGTAGATAGTTTTTCAATTCTAAAATTTTTATTATTTGCTTGTTTTGGTCGTGTTGTCATCAATCACCAAAAAGGGGAGATAGTAAGGAAAATGGATCCAAGGCCCATTTACTTTGGATTTTGGTGTTTGATGATTAACACATCCAAATTGGACTACTGTGTTTGCCAGTGTTTATTTTATAATTCAATAGGATGCAACGCGGAATTGGACCAAGTTTGGAACATGAAGAAAATGATCAACACTCAAAAGAAGACATTGGAGGAGGTGTTGATAGCCTAGAAGTGAAGCAAGGAGTCCAAGATGCGAAGATGTCGAAGCCCGAACAAAGCCACGTGAAGAAACAGAACAAACGGTGGCTGAGTGGGCATCGTCCTAGGGGTGGCGGTGCCACTAGAGACGGGCTGCTGTAGCTGGAAAAGAAGGAGGCACCAGACAACACCGTGTGCACCGCCATAGGGGTGGCAGTGCACCGAACAGGGAGTGGTGGTGCCACCGCCCTAAAATTCCAGAGAGCAGCGAAGGGGGACTCAGGCACCGCCCTCAGGGTGGCGGTGCACCGCCCTGGTGAACAGTACCCCAACGATTGGTTGTCAGTGATTGACAGCTAGCTGACGTGGCTGGCACCGCCATGTCCGGTGCCCACGTGGAAACGTGGAGCTCGGCCCCAATGGCTATATCTCCACTTGTGGCCTATATATATGACCCCAACTAGCCATTTGTAGGACGAGGGAGCAAGGGAAGGATACTAGGGCGTTGCTACATGAAACGATCCTGCATTCCGTGAAGGGAATGCCACAGATTCGACGTGTAATAGATGAACAAGTTCATGCCATTACCCAAATCTCAGTCGAATAACAGAGTCATACACGAATATCAGAGTACAAATAGAAGGTTTACATTAATTATTATCATCGCCACGCAGAGCGGAACATGCTCACACACAGCATCCGGAACAGCTTCTCGAAGATAGCAGCGGAAACTAGGACTCCTCGCACCAAGCTTGAGCGTAGGGCGAACCCCTACTCCTCCTGGTCGTCCTCCTCGTCGTACTCGGGCTCCGAGCCTGCCAAAAATCTATCAGTACACTTGGTACTGGCCACGCATCGCCCACCCTATGATGCATTTGCTTTGTGGAACTGGATGCAATTGGGGTTGAGAAGAGAAACCTATCTTTGGCTATGGTTTCCTATGCGAGTAATCAATATTTTAGTAAAAAGTTCATCAAATATTAACCCATCTCTTTCACACATGATACCCCATCCCAGCACACATCTCCACATCACATCTCATCTCACTCTCTCATCGACATGGACAACTCCCTCTCGTCCATGTCTCAACGGCCAAAGCCAGATCACACACTGAAATCCCAGGGAAGGTAGAAGGACTCCTCTCTCTAGTCAAGTGAAACTGTACTTAGGAAAGGTCCATAGCCGAAAGGTTCGGCATATGTATCGATCGATCAACCAGAAACTCTGCAGAGGTTTACACATCCCACAAGATAGCTATCCTCGACGATGCCTCGTCTAAACTGATTCCGGGCCGCCTTCCAACTAGAAACGGTACCACCCTATCACTCAGAACTGGGGCCGTGTCGGAGTACCACCGACACGCTGAGACTGTGAGACGTAGCACCTGGCCCCTGGGTACTACGTTGTCTTGGAAGGGTGTGGGTCCTCTTTCCCATACCTCCCTACACTATCCGCTAACCTCTCGATAGTAGTGGCACCGCACTAGCAAGTCGAACGTCCGTCTCCTCCCCACAGAAGCGAGGGGATGTGCAAGGATTCCTAAGACCCGGTCCACAGACGTAACAGTCCTTAGGGTGACTAAGCAGGATATCTTCACAAGGGGAAACCGTTTTCCGCTCAACGGAACACCCGGCACCCCGTGCCATCACAGCACCTCCCATCCCAGGGCTTCATCCCACGAAGACACTCCACCCCGGGACCTCTCCCTGTCACATGTACCCGCCACAGGCACTTCACATGGCGAACGCCCAAGTAGCATCCTCCGGCAAGACTCGTCCTCACGACTCGTCGTAGGTCCTGCTCGGTCGACTCGACCCTCACCACACACACCCAAGACTCACGCCAAGATCTCCCCAAGTTCATTACCAGGTTATTAACAAGCTTACGGCACCTCGTGCCTTATCTCAAGCGCCTCTCACTCACCAGCATCACATCACAGATATAATGCGAGTAAGAGCAAAGCTGAAATAACAAGTAATATAGCAGCGTCTAGCCTAATGGCAGGGTGAGCAGGTGTGAGGTTGCAACAAGGTAAGTGGCTCAGAAAGCAGTAAACTACCATGCATCCTATCAGTTATATTATTGCATGAAAGTAAAGCACTAGCAATTTTAAGCATTTGCAATGCGTAATAGGATCTACGAGCGGGTGGGGCGTGGCACCTGGCAGGTCGTCACCCAAGTCATCGGTGTAGTCGGGGTCAAACTCCTCAGTCGGTGGCTCCTCTGGGTCTGTTAATCGTAACATATAGCCACGTTAGCGGCTCCTATAGAGACGCACAAAGAAGCAACTGAAAACCGAAAGATCCAAATACACTCAAGCATAGGCCTATGACGTAGAGCTTATTTTTAGAAAAATTTGGGCTCTGGTTTGGCATTTTTCTGAGCTACGGTTAATTAGTTATGAATTTTTGAAGGTTTAAATAATTTCTGAAAAAGGAAAAACAGTTGATTATTCCGGAGGTGACACGTGGTGGCTTCTGGTTGGCTGCGGTGATCAGAGAGACTGACAGGTGGGACCGGTCAACGTTGACCAGGTCAACGGTCAACGGTCAAAGTTGACCGGGCCGGGTCTGGGCTCCAGCGGGCCAGGTCAGGGCCGGATTTGGGCTGGGTTGGGCCGGCCCGGCCCGGACACGTGGCGCTCGGTGATAAAGCCACGTCGCCGTTTGGGCCTCCACTAGGCTTGAGTCGACAGACGGCCGGTTCGCGGTGGTCTCCGAGTGAGCGGTCCATGCACCGAAGGCACGGTCCGTGGTGGACCAAGCCTACTTACCTTTTTCCCTCCCTCGGCTCACGGT
Source organism: Saccharum hybrid cultivar R570 (assembly GCA_038087645.1). Classification (NCBI taxonomy): domain Eukaryota; kingdom Viridiplantae; phylum Streptophyta; class Magnoliopsida; order Poales; family Poaceae; genus Saccharum; species Saccharum hybrid cultivar. The sequence continues at coordinate 26,118,472 of JAQSUU010000216.1, read as the reverse complement.
GGTCTGGGTTCACTGAGCTGCAGCCGTTGTTTCCCTTTTCTCCCCCTCTCTTCTGCTCACGCGGTGGCGCCCTGGGAGCACGGCAGCTCCGACAGGGCGAGGCGCTCGGCGGCCCTCCTACTCCTCCCTCCCCTCTCTTGTTGTGCCCGAGGCGTTCCACGAACCCACAAAAAGGTCTAGCGTCCCTCCCTCCATCTCTACCGAAGGGTGTCGACGGGAACGGCCCTGCCATGGCCGTGCTCTGGCCATGGCGGGCGTGCTCTATGCTTACGTGCGCGGCCGGCGTTCCCGAGCCGTTGGGGCTCGACGATGGCAGCGGCTCAGCCGTGGTTGTGCGTGCCGGTGCGCGGGTGCGGTGCAAGCTCAGAGCACCGTCCGATTCGACCCTGATACGGGGCGTCGAGGCTATGCCCAAGCGCATCAGTGTCACCACTTCGTGTTCGTGTGCGGTGAACGAAGAACAGCGAGGGGCGAACTGCGGGGCTTACCGTTGGTGGCGGGGTGGACAGGGTAGCGATGCCGTGACGAGCCGACATGGTGTAGCCGAGAAGCTGTGCCGTGCTGTCCTCCACCGGGAAGAAGATGACGGCGCGGTTCCGACTCTGGTGTCCTGAACAGCTCCGGCAGCGACCTCCTTCCCCCTCCAACCTCTCCCCCTCTTCCCGCTTTGGTGTGGTGAAATAGAGCCAAAGGCGATGGCGGCGCTAGGGAGAGGGTTGGGGCAGCTGGAGCTCCTCGTTTCATAGGGGGCCGTGGCCATGGCGGCCACGAAAGCTCAGCCAACGGTGGGGATAGGAGCTGGGGTACGTGGAGGGCAGATAGGGGCGCTTGGCTAGGGTTCTCGGTCCTTTGGCACGGTGTGGCGACGGTTGTTGGCGCGATTTCGAAATCGGCCGGTCAAAAAGTGGATGGCCATGGCGTCACCGGCAGCGGGGCCACGGTGGGCGATGTCAGTGCGACACAGTTCACCTGGGGAGGGGCAGTGCGGAGCGCTCTGGATCGTGGACGTGGCGCTTGCCCAGGCGTCCGCTCCCGCGTGCTCGGGATCGGGCGGCATGGAGCACGGGTCCTCCTCGGATCCCTTCGGCGAGCGCTGGTGCTCTGCTTCACCGGTTCAAAGCAGAGGAGGTCCAGGGAAGGGGACGACACGGTGGGGCCTACGTGTAAGCGACTGCGGGCGGTTGCTGGCTCTAGTGGCCCGTCACAGCATAAGAGCGGGGCCGGGCCGCGTCGCTAGCTGGGCCGGCTCGCGGTGATGGGCCAGAGCACGGGAGCTGGGCTCCTTAGCTCAGCAGCAGGTGCTCTCGGCCGGGCAGGCCCGTGGCCGCATGGGCCAGTGCGGCTGCTGGGCCAGAATGGCCTTTTTCCCTTTTTCCTCTATTTCTTAAAGCTTTTCTATTTCCAAATTATTTTCTAGCCACCCCAAATGCAACTATCTGCGAAAGGGTGTGCGCCATGCACACATACACCCTTAGGGGTGGTCTCTAGGGTAGGTTAGGGTTCCATCAATGTAGGTACTTAGGTTAAGTTAAGTAATTAATCACAATTAGTTAATTAGTCGAGTTTGTTTATCTAAAGAGGTTGTAGATTTTATTTAGCGACACAAAAGAGCGAATAAAATCCAACTCACACCTATGATTAATTAGAATGCAAGTGCTCAACTACAAGTAGGTGCTACTTGTGCAACTAAACAGGGGGGTTTCCTACATGACACTCACCATTCATGGGTATATTTGCGAAAAAATTTTCAGTTGTGATTTTGGGTTTCAGAAAAACTGGGATGTTACAGTCCTCCCCCCACATTGGAATCTTGTCCTGAGATTTAAAGCGTGACATACCTCTCGAACAAGTAGGGGTAACGGATCCGTAACTCTGACTCTTTCTCCCATGTTGCCTCTCTCTCAGTGTGATTGCTCCATAAAACTTTGCACATCGGTATCGTAGGGCTGCGGGTGTCTTTGGTTGCTCTCTCAAGAATCTGAACTGGGTACTCTCGGTAATCAAGCGTATCCTGGATATCCAGTACATCTGTGTGAACCTATTCCTCTGGTAACTTTAGACACTTGTGGAGCTGTGACACATGGAACACGGGATGTATACCTGCTAGATCCTCGGGCAACTCAAGCTTGTACGCTAGCTTCCCAATTCTTTTGCAGATACGGTAGGGACCAACGTAACGCGGGGCTAGCTTCCCTTTCACATGGAACCGGAAGGTGCCGCGGAGAGGCGAGACCTTGAGATAGACATGGTCTCCTACCTGGAACTCGAGGTCTCTCCGTCGGTTATCTGCATAGCTCTTTTGTCAGCTCTGGGCAATCCTTAAATTTTCTCGCACTTGAGCTACTCCCTCCTCGGCCTCCTTGATCTTAGCAGGGCCAAAGAACATTCGCTCACCTACCTCAGACCACATCAACAGGGTTCTGCATTTCCTCCCGTACAGGGCCTCAAATGGTGACATCTGAAGACTAGCCTGATAACTGTTGTTGTACGAGAACTCTGCATGCGGTAAGCTTTTCTCCCAATCTGACCCATACTTTAGTACGCAAGCTCGTAGCATGTCCTCGAGAATCTGATTCACTCTCTCTGTTTGCCCATCTGTCTGAGGGTGATAAGCAGTGCTATAGTCAAGACGAGTGCCAATCGACTTGTGCAAACTCTACCAGAATCTAGACGTCCACTATGTCCCTCTATCAGATATGATGCTAACAGGCGCTCCATGAAGTCGAAGAATGTGCTCAATATACAGATCTGCCAGCTTCTCTACACGGTAGTCAACCTTGATGGGTACAAAGTGAGCTACCTTGGTCAACCTATCCACTATAACCCAAATGGAGTCATGTCCTTTCGGGGATCGAGGCAATCCCACGATGAAGTCCATAGATATGCATTCCCACTTCCACACGGGTACATCTAGTGGCTTCAGCAAACCAGCTGGTCTCTGATGTTTGGCCTTACCCCGGTTGCATATATCACATCTGGCTACATGACCTGCAATATCCTTCTTCATGTCCTTCCACCAGAACATCTTCCTCATGTCGGCATACATCTTTGTACTGCCAGGATGGATACAATACTTAGAGTCATGTGCTTCTGTCAGGATTTCCTTACGGATGGCCTTATCCGACGGTACACAGATTCTGTCATTGCACCAACACACTCCCCGTTCATATACTCAGAACTCAGGGTACTTACCAGCTTCCATCCACTCACGAAGCTGCAAGATCTCCGGGCATTTCTTTTGAGCCTTACGAATACGGTCCATTATGTCGTATTGCACTCGTATCTCGTTCAACATGCCCTTGGGCATGATCTCGAGGCGAATTTCTCCCATTTCCTGACGTAGCTCGGATGGTACGACTTCCATGGATAGACTGTGGCAATGGCTCTTACGGCTCAAAGCATCAGCAACTACGTTGGCTTTTCCCGGATGATAGTGAATTTCTAGGTCGTAGTCCTTGATCAACTCCAGCCATCGACATTGTCTCATATTGAGATCCTCTTGGGTGAAGAAGTACTTGAGGCTCTTATGATCGGTATAGATGTCGCACTTGTTCCCAATCAAGTAGTGCCTCCAAATCTTCAGAGCGTGCACAACAGCAGCTAGCTCAAGATCATGTGTTGGGTAACGCTGTTCATGGTCCTTCAACTAGCGGGATGCATAGGCAATGACCCTCCCATTCTGCATCAGAACACAACCAAGTCCCTGTCTAGATGCATCACAATAGACCACAAAGTCCTGTCGGATATCAGGCAAGGCAAGAACAGGAGTGGTGGTGAGCTTCTGTTTCAGAGTCTGGAAACTGAGCTCACACTCGGGTGTCCACTCGAACTCATTGGTCTTCTTCAGGAGATTGGTCATGGGCTTGGCTATCTTTGAAAAGTTCTCGATGAATCTGCGATAGTAACCAGCTAACCCAAGGAAATTGCGGATATCTGTCGGGTTGCGGGGTTGCTCCCACTCTTTCACGGCTTCTATTTTAGTGGGGTCAATAGCGACACCCTCAGCTGTGAGTACATGGCCGAGAAAAGCGACTTCTTTGAGCCAGAACTCGCACTTGCTAAATTTAGCATACAGCTGATTCTGCCTCAACTTCTCCAGAACCACCCTTAAGTGCTGCTCATGCTCTTCAACAGTGGATGAGTAGACAAGGATGTCATCAATAAACACCACCACGAACTTATCCAATTCGTCCATGAACACCTTATTCATCATGTTCATAAAATAGGCTGGGGCATTGGTGAGACCGAAAGACACGACGGTGAACTCATACTGCCCGTACCTAGTGACAAAGGCTGTCTTAGGGATATCTTCCGGTTTGATCTTCATCTGATGGTACCCAGATCTAAGGTCAATCTTGGAAAAGAACTTGGCATCCTTCAACTGATCTAGGAGGTCATCTATCCTTGGCAGAGGGTACTTGTTCTTGACTGTTACAGCATTCAAATTCCGATAGTCAATGCACATCCTCATGGAGCCATCCTTCTTCTTCACAAACAAGATCGGGGAACCCTAGGGTGAAGCACTGGGTCTGATGTACCCCTTGTCAGACAATTCCCTGAGCTGCTTCTTAAGCTCCTCCAGCTCCTCGACTGACATGTGGTAGGGCCTTTTAGCAATGGGCCCGGTACCAGGCAGCAAGTCAATTACAAACTCAACATCCCGGTCAGGTGGCATACCCGGTAACTCCTCAGGGAACACATCAGGGTATTCGCACATGACAGGCATCTCCTCAACTGATTTGGCCTCCAGGGCACTCATCAAGGCATCTGTCCTTTTGTGGTGCGGCTCACATCTGATTACTCGGCCACTCGGATGTGTAATCTCCACATATCTAGGTGAGCAAGATTATCCCTTGTGCAGAGTCAACCAATCCATACCCTAGATAACATCCAGACCTTCTGACGGAAGTAAGGTGAGATCGGCTAGAAAGGGGCAATATTCTATAGTGATACTCACTCCCTTACAGATTCTAGTGGATCTGGTGGTACCTAAGGGGGATATGGTGTCTATGGGTACACTCCGTGGTGTAACAGGTATGAGATGCTCTCGTGCAAACTTAGATGATATATAAGAACATGTAGCACCAGAGTCAAAAAGAACTGATGCTAAAACTCCCTGTACCAAAAACATACCATACACCGCGTCGGGGGCATCCTGAGCATCCTCCGCGGTCAGGTGGGTGAGACGGCCGTGGGTGGCTCCCACGGCGGGCTTGCGTGGCGCTACCGGGGTCGGTGCCTGCCTCGCAGGGGTCTGCACAGGTGTAGCCTTCTGTGGACAGACCGCGGACTTGTGACCCGACTGGCCACAGGTGAAGCACGCGAAGGGCACACTGCCTGCGGCGGCGGGCGCAGGTGCCTTCCACGTACTTGGGCTCGGGCTCTGAGCAGGGCGGCCCTGAGCAGGGTGGTGGTAGTTGGCGGAGTAGGTACCACCACCACGACTTGGAGCAGCTCCCTGGGCAAAGCGAGAGCGGGACTGCAGCGGAGCAGAACCACGCTGCCTCTAGGCCGGGGTGCGAGAGGAACCCTCGCCCCGACGCCTCTTCTCCTTACGCTCCCTCTGAGCGTCAGCCTCCAGGCGATCCCTCTCCTTCTCTAGCACCTTGTTGATCATCTGCCGGAGGGTACGACACTCATGGCCCGAGAGGGCGATCTTGAGGCGCGAGTTCAGCCCCTTCTTGTAGTGGTACATCTTCTTCTTGTCGGTGCTGGTCTCCTCAGGAGCGTACCGCATCATGCGAATGAAGCGGGTGGTGTACTCCTGCACCTTTAGAGTCCCCTGGGTGAAGTTGCGGAACTCTTCCACTTTGGCATCCATGACTCCCTCGGGCACGTGGTGCTCGCGGAAGGCCTCAGTGAACTCTTCCCACGAGATGCTCCCGGGGTCATCGTGGGCATCACAGTAGCCATCCCACCATGCGCGTGCAGCGCCAGTGAGCTGGTGAGCGGCGACTCCCACACACTCCTCATCAGTGCAGGTAGTGAGGTCCAGCTTCTCGATCTCTCGCAGCTAGTCCTCGACGGCGATGGGATCATCGTCGGCGTAGTCGAAGGTAGGGGGCCTCAGCTTGAGGAAACCCTCCAACTTCCTCTGGAAGTCATTCGGCTGCCCTCCGTGGCGGTGTAGGATTCCCTCAGCCAAAGTCTCCAGAAGTCGGGTCTGGCGGTCCATCACCTCCGCTAGCTGGGGTGGGGGCGGCGGTGGTGGTGCATCTCCACCAAGCGTAGCATTCTCTTCCCCCGGCTGGGTGGCTCCAGCCCCACCTCCAGGCTAGGCGGCCCCTGCCTCTCCAGCGGGTTCCACTGGAACAGGTTCCCCCATGGAAGCGAAGACGGCGAAAGGAGCTCCACGGCCTCCTCCACGGCCACAGCCACGTCCGTGGCCCATGGGCGCCGGGGAAGGCGAGCGGTTGTTCAGACGAGCGGAGCGGCGGCAAGACATCTCGCTGCATGGTTAGGTCAAAATCGACAGTTTATTAAGCGGTTACACAATTTGATCATAATTCAAAAAGATTGCTATCCAACACTCAATACAAGAAGACGATAAGAACCATAAAACGCAATAAGATCCAACAGTCAATACATGGTTTTATTACAAAGCGATGTCTCCAGTAGCTACACTTGGCAGACTCGCGGGAATCGTGCTACTCGTAGGCAGCTCAAAAGGTGGACAATCTACTCTACTCTGAGGGATGAGTCATGTCTCATGGCCATGCAGGGCTCATCAAGGTTACTACTACATTATTACATGATCACGAGAGGGTAACTACTCCTGTCCAAAAGTGACGGGTGGTGAAGATAGTCCATCGGTAGAAGCGGAAGCCTCGGAAGTGCGGTCCATGGCACGGAACTCGTCGTCGGTGTGGTGGATCCTCGCAACGCGGGCAAGAGCGTGCTCCAGCATCTCAGTCCGTGGAATCTGAGGGTAGTCTGCGGACGAACATGCTGCTAGGTTGACCCAGGCCTGGCGGAGACGGTTCACCTTGTCTTAGAGGAACTCGGTGCACTTGACGTAGTGGGCGAGGTGGTGCTCGTTGTAGGTGGAAGCAACAGCAACTCTCTCTGCCTCATCCTCCAGGGCATTGCAGTGATCCTGCAAGCCACACCTGGCGAGGGCACGCTTCTTCTCCTTCTCCTGAAGCTCCTTTAAGATACGCCTCTGACGCTCGATGCGATCCTCGTACTCAAGCAGCTGGGAGGACAGGTAGTCATTGCGGAGCTCGTGTTCCAGCACCTTGTCCTTGAGCTCAGCAATCTCTGCCTTGAGTATCCTCTCACGGGACTCGTGGAGGACCTCCATCTTGCGGGAGTTTTCGCGCTCCTTCTTGAGGTCGCGAATCACCAACTCACGCTTCCACTCCTCCTGGGCTAAGATGTCGTCACGCTGGAACTGGAAGTCTCGAAGGCTGCGGTTCTGTGACTCCACCTCTATGATGTAGTGGTCCTGGGCAAGGATGTACTGCGCGGAGGCACTCAGACAGGGGTCGACCTCGACACGCGCAGCGTAGTCAGCAGCAGCATCTTGTGGCACCATGACCTGGTTGAGGTTGAGGGCACGGGGCAGCAGACGGTAGGGCCCAGTCTGGAGGAAGTCGTGCGCATCACGCATCATGCTACGGAGAGCCGTGCGTGAAACAGACTGCACACAAGCAGCGACGGAAGTCTCCACAGCCACCTCCTTGAAGGCGTGAAGCACGGGCACGTATGCGCTGGCAGGGACCCACAGGTGGACGACGACGTGACCCTGAAGAAGTCCGTCCGGTCCAGCCTCACCTCGGCACATGCACGTGATCCTCTCAGTGGGGATGCCCAGCGAGTCCAGCACCCCGTACAGGATCGTGGCGAACCCATGGTAGTCTCGTGCGTCAACAGCAAGCTCAACAAGTGGAGCCATCTGCAAAACAACCGTAAAAATGGAGTTAGCAGGTTATTCCTCGTAAGGTAACCAGGTAGAACAGAGTAAGTCTGAGTCACAACACGATAAGATAAGGCAAAACAGAGGTATCACATAGGAAATCCAACTATGTGAGCCAAATAATTCAGGGTGAAGCGAAGCGAAGTAGAGGAAGGTAGCCTGAAGTGAAGTGAAGTCAGATGATGGAGAGCGATGATAGGTAAGAAAGCAAGCAATATTTGTGGTAAGACGTGTGAAATGAGGTGAGCCATGCAAGAAAATGCAGCATGGTCGGTAATATAACCGAAGGTGTTTAGATTCGTGCCTATTTCTATCGGCCAATCCTAAGGGTTCGTCCTAGGGTCAAGCATGGCTCTGATACCAACTAAAACGATCCTGCATTCCGCAAAGGGAATGCCACAGATTCGACGTGTAATAGATGAACAAGTTCATGCCATTACCCAAATCTCAGTCGAATAACAGAGTCATACATGAATATCAGAGTACAAATAGAAGGTTTACATTAATTATTATCATCGCCACACAGAGCAGAACATGCTCACACACAGCATCCGGAACAACTTCTCGAAGATAGCAGCGGAAACTAGGACTCCTCGCACCAAGCTTGAGCGCAGGGCGAACCCCTACTCCTCCCGGTCGTCCTCCTCGTCGTACTCGGGCTCCGAGCCTGCCAAAAATCTATCAGTACACTTGGTACTGGCCACGCATCGCCCACCCTATGATGCATTTGCTTTGTGGAACTGGATGCAATTGGGGTTGAGAAGAGAAACCTATCTTTGGCTGTGGTTTCCTATGCGAGTAATCAATATTTTAGTAAAAAGTTCATCAAATATTAACCCATCTCTTTCACACACGATACCCCATCCCAGCACACATCTCCACATCACATCTCATCTCACTCTATCATCGACATGGACAACTCCCTCTCGTCCATGTCTCAACGGCCAAAGCCGGATCACACACTGAAATCCCGGGGAAGGTAGAAGGACTCCTCTCTCTAGTCAAGTGAAACTGTACTTAGGAAAGGTCCATAGCCGAAAGGTTCGGCATATGTATCGATCGATCAACCAGAAACTCTGCAGAGGTTTACACATCCCACAAGATAGCTATCCTCGACGATGCCTCGTCTAAGCTGATTCCGGGCCGCCTTCCGACTAGAAACGGTACCACCCTATCACTCAGAACTAGGGCCGTGTCGGAGTACCACCGACACGCTGAGACTGTGAGACGTAGCACCTGGCCCCTGGGTACTACACTGTCTTGGAAGGGTGTGGGTCCTCTTTCCCGTACCTCCCTACACTATCCGCTAACCTCTCGATAGTAGTGGCACCGCACTAGCAAGTCGAACGTCCGTCTCCTCCCCACAGAAGTGAGGGGATGTGCAAGGATTCCTAAGACCCGGTCCACAGACGTAACAGTCCTTAGGGTGACTAAGCAGGATATCTTCACAAGGGGAAACCGTTTTCCGCTCAACGGAACACCCGGCACCCCGTGCCATCACAGCACCTCCCATCCCAGGGCTTCATCCCACGAAGACACTCCACCCCGGGACCTCTCCCTGTCACATGTACCCGCCACAGGCACTTCACATGGCGAACGCCCAGGTAGCATCCTCCGGCAAGACTCGTCCTCATGACTCGTCGTAGGTCCTGCTCGGTCGACTCGACCCTCACCACACGCACCCAAGACTCACGCCAAGATCTCCCCAAGTTCATTACCAGGTTATTAACAAGCTTACGGCACCTCGTGCCTTATCTCAAGCGCCTCTCACTCACCAGCATCACATCATAGATATAATGTGAGTAAGAGCAAAGCTGAAATAACAAGTAATATAGCAATGTCTAGCCTAATGGTAGGGTGAGCAGGTGTGAGGTTGCAACAAGGTAAGTGGCTTAGAAAGCAGTAAACTACCATGCATCCTATCAGTTATATTATTGCATGAAAGTAAAGCACTAGCAATTTTAAGCATTTGCAATGCGTAATAGGATCTACGAGCGGGTGGGGCGTGGCACCTGGCAGGTCGTCACCCAAGTCATCGGTGTAGTCGGGGTCGAACTCCTCAGTCGGTGGCTCCTCTGGGTCTGTTAATCGTAACATATAGCCGCATTAGCGGCTCCTATAGAGACGCACAAAGAAGCAACTGAAAACCAAAAGATCCAAATACACTCAAGCATAGGCCTATGACGTAGAGCTTATTTTTAGAAAAATTTGGGCTCTGGTTTGGCATTTTTCTGAGCTACGGTTAATTAGTTATGAATTTTTAAAGGTTTAAATAATTTCTAAAAAAGGAAAAATAGTTGATTATTCTGGAGGTGACACGTGGCGACTTCTGGTTGGCTGCGGTGATCAGAGAGACTGACAGGTGGGACCGGTCAACGTTGACTAGGTCAACGGTCAACGGTCAAAGTTGACCGGGTCGGGTCTGGGCTCCAGCGGGCCGGGTCAGGGCCGGATTTGGGCCGGCCTGGCCCGGACACGTGGCGCTCGGTGATAAAGCCACGTCGCCGTTTGGGCCTCCACTAGGCTTGAGTCCACAGACGGCTGGTTCGCGGTGGTCTCCGAGTGAGCGGTCCATGCACCGAAGGCACGGTCCGTGGTGGACCAAGCCTACTTACCTTTTTCCCTCCCTCGGCTCACGGTGGTCTGGGTTCACTGAGCTGCAGCCGTTCTTTCCCTTTCCCCCCTCTCTTCTGCTCACGCGGTGGCGCCCTAGGAGCACGGCGGCTCCGACAGGGCGAGGCGCTCGGCGGCCCTCCTACTCCTCCCTCCCCTCTCTTGTTGTGCCCGAGGCGTTCCACGAACCCACGAAAGGTCTAGCGTCCCTCCCTCCATCTCTACCGAAGGGTTTCGATGGGAACAGCCCTGCCATGGCCGTGCTCTGGCCATGGCGGGTGTGCTCCGTGCTTACGTGCACGGCCAGCATTCCCGAGCCGTTGGGGCTCGACGATGGCAGCGGCTCAGCCGTGGTTGTGCGTGCCGGTGCGCGGGTGCGGTGCGAGCTCAGAGCGCCATCCGATTCGACCTCGGTATGGGGCGTCGAGGCTATGCCCAAGCGCATCAGTGTCACAGGGTAGCGTGTGCGGTGAACGAAGAACAGCGAGGGGCGAACTGCGGGGCTTACCGTTGGTGGCGGGGTGGACAGGGTAGCGATGCCGTGACGAGCCGACGCGGTGTAGCCGAGAAGCAGTGCCATGCCATCCTCCACCGGGAAGAAGATGACGGCGCGGTTCCGACTCCGGTGTCCTGAACAGCTCCGGCAGCGACCTCCTTCCCCCTCCAGCCTCTCCCCCTCTTCCCGCTTTGGTGTGGTGAAATAGAGCCAAAGGCGATGGCGGCGCTAGGGAGAGGGTTGGGGCAGCCGGAGCTCCTCGTTTTATAGGGAGTCGTGGCCATGGCGGCCACGGAAGCTCAGCCAATGGTGGGGATAGGAGCTGGGGTACGTGGAGGGCGGATAGGGGCGCTTGGCTAGGGTTCCCGGTCCTTTGGCACGGTGTGGCGATGGTTGTTGGCGCGATTTCGAAATCGGCCGGTCAAAAAGTGGACGGCCATGGCGTCACCGGCAGCGGGGCCACGGCGGGTGACGTCAGCGCGGCACGGTTCACCTGGGGAGGGGCAGTGCGGAGCGCTCCAGATCGTGGACGTGGCGCTTGCCCAGGCGTTCACTCCCGCGTGCTCGGGATCGGGCGGCAAGGAGCACGGGTCCTCCTCCTCGGATCCCTTCGGCGAGCGCTGGTGCTCTGCTTCACCGGTTCAAAGCAGAGGAGGTCCAGGGAAGGGGACGGCACGGTGGGGCCTATGTGTAAGCGGCTGTGGGCGGTTGCTGGCTCTAGTGGCCCGTCGCAGCATAAGAGCGGGGCCGGGCCACGTTGCTAGCTGGGCCGGCTTGCGGTGATGGGCCAGAGCACGGGAGCTGGGCTCCTTAGCTCGGCAGCGGGTGCTCTCGGCCGGGCAGGCCCGTGGCCGCATGGGCCAGTGCGGCTGCTGGGCCAGAATGGCCTTTTTCCCTTTTTCCTCTATTTCTTAAAGCTTTTCTATTTCCAAATTATTTTCTAGCCACCCCAAATGCAACTATCTACGAAAGGGTGTGCGCCATGCACACATACACCCTTAGGGGTGGTCTCTAGGGTAGGTTAGGGTTCCATCAATGTAGGTACTTAGGTTAAGTTAAGTAATTAATCACAATTAGTTAATTAGTCGAGTTTGTTTATCTAAAGAGGTTGTAGATTTTATTTAGCGACACAAAAGAGCGAATAAAATCCAACTCACACCTATGATTAATTAGAATGCAAGTGCTCAACTACAAGTAGGTGCTACTTGTGCAACTAAACAGGGGGGTTTTCCTACATGACACTCACCATTCATGGGTATATTTGCGAAAAATTTTTCAGTTGTGATTTTGGGTTTTGGAAAAACTGGGATGTTACACTACACCACTTTGGTGCTCTCCATATGCATAGAGCTTAAAGATCACCTGGTGATTAGCGTAGGTGCTTTGCAAAGTGCTTAGGTTAGTTAGACCATGCTCATATGCATTGCTCTAGGTTTAGGCCTAGTGTTTAGTGAGGTTTGCATACCTATTACCACTCGGTGCTTGCACGCACCATTGTTGTACATTGGAGGGGCTTGTATTCTTGCGAGACCACACCAACCGCGTTTGTGGTGTGGCCGCCATTGGGTACCGAAGGGTGCAGTGGTTCGGCCAAAAGCTTGATAGTGAAAACAGCGGGGAGCAGTCTGGGAGAGGCTTGCTGGAAGGCACACCAGAGACCCACTTGTGCGTGGGGAAGGCCCAGGGCTATCCATGGAGTTACCCGACTGGGAGCTTGGCCCTTGCGAGGGATTCCTTGTGAGGGGCTCCAACGAGGACTAAGGGGAAGTTTGAGCGCTTTTCGATACCTTGGTAAAAATACCGGAGTCATCGATGGAGTTTGCATCTCTACCTCATCCTTATTACCTTTCACATTTACATTGTTACCTAGGTTGTGTGCTTTACTTTCCTAGCTTAGTTGATAGGCTAGTTGATAGGATTGGAACCTATGTTGTAAGACTCTTTTGCGGTAGAGATAGCAACACATTAGCAAAACCGTAGTTACACATTTAGATAGATTACTTTCTTGCATAGGTTTAACTAAGGTGGAATTAGAGGCCATAGTTTAGAGTAGATTTTTAAGTTGCCTAATTCACCCCCTCTTAGGCGTCACAAGTTCCTGCAAAGCTCTAGCAATGCAAGGCAAGGTCAGCTGATCACGTTAAGGACCTTGACAGCTCAAGAGAAAGGGAAGGCACCAATCTAGCAAATGTTTATGCCTAAGACGAAAGAAGAGCTTCTGGCTACCCCTATGCTAAGGGCCGATCCTTGGGCATCCATTACAATTGGCTCTACAGAGGTACCTATCACAAGTAATGATGGGTCGATTATGATCGAGGGTCGGCTCCAACAACGGTGCAAGGGGATTCCATAGGTGTCGCTACCAATGACAATGAAGACAAATGTGTCTACATAGATTCCAAGCACTTGCAACCAAAGTGTTTGAAAGTTTCTTGTTTGGTTTTGGTAATTGAGTAACAACCTAGGTGAACTAATGTGTTTAAGTGAAATACACAAGTGATTAGTCCACAGGAACACTTGTGTGAGAAACACATGCTATGGAGGTGGAAATGGCTTGGATATGTTGCAAGGCTCACACATGTGATGAAGGAGCTCATTGCATATGAGATATGACATGGAGTCAGGTGACTAAGGTGGAGAAGATCAAGACAAGGCTTGGCTTGATGGATCGGTTGCAAGTGTGAAGGACAAGTTGAGTGATGACTTGGCGCTAATGGACCAAAGCAACAGTGAAGAGCAAGTGAAGTCAAGATCGATGAACCAATACGGTCATATGATGATATGAAGTGGATCATATCATTTGTGATTGGTTGGTGCATGTGTTGCATCAACATTGGAGGAGATGGAATGGAATGCGCAAGACAAAGGTATAACCATAGGGCATGTCACTTCACCAGTCATAGGTGTGTAGAGAAGTTTATAACTGGGTTTAGGATAGATAGTCATACTATCAAGAGGGGCAAACTTGTTTGCATATTGGTCACCTAGTGCCACTTGAGTGATCTAACTTTGCGATGTTGCTAGGATCGAGTGGCGTGGTGAATTGAGTGACTAATCCTTTGAAAATGTTTGCGAAAATGCTAACACACTTGCACATGGTGGTGTACACTTGATGGTGTTGGCACATTTGCAAAGGAGAAGTTGTTGGAGTTGAAACAGATCAACTTCGAGAAGAAAAGGAGATCAGGGAGGATCGGACCCTGGCAACTGGGCGATCGGACTCTGCTCTGGAGAGTTCGGTGCTTACCTGAGCTGGCCAGGGATGACCGGACCCTGAGGTCGTGCAAGGACCACCCTACTGGCTGGGTCTAGCTGCTCGGCGATTGGTGGCGCTGGGACACATGGCGAGCAGCGCATGACCGGACCCTGGGGGTGAGTCCGGTCATGTACGACCGGACTTGGTCCGAGGAGTTTTTGAGTTCTTAGGAGCTCTCTGTATATGACCAGACCCAGGCGAGGGAGAGTTCGGTCATGGCATGCAGGCGGGTCTGGTCTGCTATTGCATGTACTGTGGCACGATCAAACTCTGCTTGGTGGGTCCGATCTCGGCATAGAGGCGAGTCCGGTCCTAAGGAGTGAAGCGTGAGAATAGTAACCATTGGTTTCCAATGGTTGGCTTCGAACGTGGTTGAGACATGGCGCGTATCTGGCGATCAGACCCTGTGAACAGTAGAGTCCGGTTGGCCAGGGAGGGTCCGGTCCGGACCCTGTGCAGAAGGGGTTTTGAGCAACGACTCTTTTGACCCTTGGGCAATTGGGCTATAAAACCAAGCACTAGCCGGCCTTGGGTTGGTTGCTGAGCACCCTTGAGCCTTGGTGGCTTATGTAGGAGTGCTTGAGAGCCCTCTAACTCACATATGCTTGATAGCGATCATCCGACTGAGTGAGTGCGATTCTAGTGTGATTGCTTCGTGAGGTTGCATCGAGTGGCAATAGGTGTTCGAGTTGCAAGCCAGTGGTGCTTGTTACTTTTGGAGGTTGCCACCTCCTAGATGGCTTGGTGGCGTGATCTCCATCGAAGCAAGCAAGGAAGATTGTGCCGTGCTTCGAAGAAGTGATTGTGAGGGGTATTGTGCTCACCTCGTGGGAGCCGCGAAGAGCAACTCTAGTTGAACGTGTCATTGAGCTACCCTCACTTCGGGTAGGTTCTTACGGTGCCCTATTGAAGGGCTTGGTGTGGTGCCAATTAGCTTGCGAACCACCAAGTGTGCGGTCGACACAACAGGGACAGCGCGTTGGCAAACACGTGAATCTCGGGATAAAAATCACAATGTCATGTTCTTCCCATTGGTTTGCTATCCCTATACACAAGCTTTTATTTACTTTTATATGTTTTGTGCTTGTGTAGTTGCTCTTGTAATTAGTTAGCTTGTGTAGCTTACTAGTTACCTTCTTGCTTGTGTAGCATAGAAGTAGCTCCCTTGAGTAACTAATTTGATTTTAGTAACCTTGTTAGTTATATTGCTTAGTTTGTGTAGCTAAGTAATTTGCCCTCTCTAATTGGCATTAGTTGCCTTGTTATTGAGCATTGCTAGTTAGCTTAGGCTTTGTGCTTTTGCATACTAGTTGTGTAGGAGCTTCCCCATGCTTAAAGTACTAGTTGTATAGGTTTGTGTGACCTTGCTCCTAAAATTGGTTAAGTGAGCTCTAGCTATCCCGACACCTTAGTTGCTCATATTAGGATCTTTGTAAGGTGCTTGAGAACTTAGATAGAGGGATATAGTCTTGACTAGACCATAGTTTTAATTCTGCATTTGTTTTGGTTAGCTGATGCGATTAATTTTAGAAAGGATTATTCATTCCCCTCTAGTTCGCCATCTCGACCCTATAGTGGTGTCCTCGGG
The DNA here is from genome assembly GCA_038087645.1 of Saccharum hybrid cultivar R570. NCBI lineage: Eukaryota > Viridiplantae > Streptophyta > Magnoliopsida > Poales > Poaceae > Saccharum > Saccharum hybrid cultivar. The sequence continues at coordinate 26,102,601 of JAQSUU010000216.1, read as the reverse complement.
TTTTGACAAAGAGAAGTGGCACAAATTGCAGCCTGCCCATTGTAATAAGTTGAAGAGGGAGAAGCTAGAGAGGATGAGAGAAGGCATCTTCAACGTAGTGCACCCAATTTTCCCCTCAAACAATGAAGAAAGATGACAAGGTGGCGAAGCTAGTAAAACCAGAAGAAGTGCTTCCTACCACGTTGGAAGTTTTGACGTGTGTCAGAACTTTCAACATCGCCGGCTCGATGTCAGTTGATGCTCTAGATGGTATTTTGATGTCTGGGAATGTTGCCACTGCTCCTAGCTTTGAGGTGTTTACAAAGATATAGAAGGGGAGATTTTGGATTATGAGCCATCTCTGGACAGGGCAGAAGTTAATGTGGTGTATTTGTCTTCCTATTACTATTTTGTGGGAGATGACTCAAAGATGGTTCAGTTTGACTTCGCCATTTAGAGCGTTGTGTTCCAGATGCCAGAGGACTCCATGAACCATCTCAAGCCACTACATGTGAATGGCCACATTAATGTGGGATGCTGGTTCACAACATGTCGGTAGATAGTGGAGCGATTGTGAACTTGGTACCATGTTCACTTTATAAGAAGCTTGGTGGCACTGATGATGAGTTGATCAAGACCAACATGATGATCAGCGGTGTCAGCTGAGGAGAGCCTATTCCGGCCAAGGGAGCTGCATCATTGGAGCTCATCATTGGAAGCAAGACTTTGGCCACAGCCTTCTTCGTTGCGGAGGTGCAAGGTAGCTATAACTTGAGACTTGGGTGCAATTGGATCCATGCCAATAAGTGTGTACCTTCTACCTTGGACTAGTTCCTCATCTAGTGGGTTGGGGACGATATTGAAATTCTCCATGCAGATTCATCAACTTGCGTTGCTAGGGCTGATGCTCCTTCACTCGGGGGCATAATGATGTTGTCTGCTTGTTTGGTCCTGACCTTGCTGATTTTCACTTTATTAGTGTCACTAGAGAGGGTTTGTACATGTTTCCCTGAAGCCAATTAATAATCGGCTCAATATCATCATGTAATCATTAATTGATGCTAATTTGGAATGGTTGAAATATCGTGCTGAGCAGTATCGGGTTTCTAGGACCAATGCTTGTGAAACTATTGATGATTTTGATGAGCTCAATAAGTTGGGCCAAGGTTTCACATCATCCGACCCATTAGAAAAAGTTGATGCTGGGGATGGCTCAGTGCCTAGGCCAACATTTATAAACCAGAATTTAAAAGTCGATTACAAAGTTAAACTAATCATGCTTTTCAAGGAGTATGTTGTTTGCTTTGCATGGAATTACACAAAGATGCCTAGATTAAGTACATTTTGCTATGACTTGTCCACCAAGTAAATGAGGTACCTTGTCTAGTTTGGACCTCTTGTTTATCCTGCTTGGTCCTCATGTCATTAGGGCATTTTTTCTTGTAGTGAGGGTACATACCGAGTACCAATATAACTGACATCGAGCAAGCCAGCAAGACAGCTACCGAGGACAGATTATTCAAAGTCATTGAGCCCCATGATTTTGTTAAAGATAACCGGATCCCACTATAGTACTTGTACTCTTTTAGGTGGCACTATGTGGAAATTGTACACTAGGTGAGAGATCATAAGGGGTCTAAAGTTGTACATTGGGTAAGGATCCGCGAGGGCAGAGAGACCTATTGCAAATAGGATGTGCTCTTGTCGCTACAGTTGAATGCTGGGTCCACTTCTCCGACATGTGAGGTGACGATTGGTACCTTATTTTCGTTATGGAGGGGCATATGTTGTACCCTCTTCTAGACTAGTAATTTGCGCGCGCCCATGCGCGCGTGATAATTTTACATGATAGTTTTATGACTTTCTGATAAATGGAATAATAGATATACATATGAGATATGACAAAGAACAGATATGACTAAAGACATCATATTTTGATGACAACACATTACATTAATATATAATAGGTTGACATAAACACATGTTACACAGGTCACATGTTGTCAATAAGCCAACATAGACAGGCTATAGTTCTTCATAAGGTAGCACGTGGACACAAGAATTCGAATGGTTAACACAGGAGACATTTGTTGGGCATGCCCAGCCCTGTGCACAGCAACTTTGTCAAGGGGGGCATTCATCACATCAAATTCTGGACCATGCAGCTCCATAGCATCCTAAGTATATGCTTCCTGTTTGGAATGACAGAGAACATGATGACCCCACTGCAAATGGGCAGAAAATATACAACATGACCTATAATAGATGTCTAAAATCTTACAATATTTGCTGCAGCTTTTGGATTGCAGAAGGTTCCCTCTTCATCACCCATTCTATTCCAAGGAAAATAACATAAATGTAACTTCAGTTTGCAGCTAAACACAAGGATGGCTTGATAGCAGCCAGCACATTAGAGAGTTGACATACCATTTTGTTCTTCCATCGAGCATGTGAGCAATTTCCTTGACGGTGACTGGGATAAATAGTTTCCTCGTGTTAGAAAATCATGCAGGCATTATAAGCCAAAGTTTAAACCTTTTAGCTACCAGATCATTCTCAAAGTCTAAATCTTTCAGCTACTTGCACGAATACAGGGACAGTAGAGCTTACAAAAGGTAGCAACGTCATAGCTCGTAATAATAGTGAATTAGTGCTGTAAACAATATACCTGAAGAGCATACTTCGAACATGCTGTTTTCATCTGTTGTATATGGAATGTATTAGTGCAGTGTAGTAATACTATGAGATGCAATGTCAGAGCACGTAAAGTGAGATTAAAGAGCTATAATACCTCTGTAAACTCGTTCATAGAAACCTGCTAGAGCCTGACTGTCCTAGGTTAAATTGCTTGTTTATCCTCAAACGGTAAGAATACAAAGTATGAATCATGTTAGGCACTATCAGTAAGTGTAGTAGCTCTGAGTACCTTCATGTTCGGTCTTCTGGTAGCAGATTATGTGCATTCTCATCTTCAGTGCTGCCAAAAATATTCCCCTTGATACATGTATTATATAATTTGACAGAGCAGAATCACTACATATTTGGTTAAGGAAGCATGAGGTAAGAAAAAAAGAAAGAAAAAAAACTCACCTGAAGGTAGGGAGGCTTCAAACAATTCACATGTCGTGCCAATAGTGCTGCAGAAACAAAAAGCAATATGAAACACCATAAAAAATTTGCAAACCTCTAAGCAAATGGTAGGTATTTAATACTCCTTGCCAATATCAGGAAGGGAAAAAGAAAAGATAAGGAGACAACAAAATGTAAAACCTGGAAAACTTGAATATTAATAAACTCTGAAAGAGAGCTATATTAGGCACATGCAAGACAAACAGATTTGCCGAATATGATAATTTCATATAGATAGTAGATACCCTTCCACACTCTCGGAAAGCTGGAAATGAGCTATAACTGTAGGGATGAAAACTAAACAACTTCCAGAATATGCCATGGACACTGAAGTAAACATATTTCAGTAGGCTTTCAGAAGCTTAACAAACCAACAAATAATGTGCCTAATAACTATAAGGAATCCTGCTAAAGGTATACCCACCTATTCATAGCCAAACAATACATGTTTGTACAAAAATCATCTATATAAATTACAAATCATATGCTGCCGAGTCAAGCTAACATGCATTTGAGAAGTGCCATGTGGAGAGCATCTTACCGATCGTGCAATATGACCAACTTGATAGCGTTGATCTGGAGAAAGGCCATCTGAATTTCCTAACGAGCTTCTGGTTGTTCCAAGCCGAAAGAGCACTGAAAATTGGACTATGAAGTAGAACACTGAAGTAGGCATCAATGCATAAGGAAGTCATGAAAGAGAATCCCATTTTTCATTGGAAACCAGCAAGGGATGTGTACAATTTTTTTTACAAATATTAATATAAGGATGTGCACTCTTTTATGTGCATTCTCTGATTATTCAGTGCCAAAAATTACATAGTTCATCATATATTCAGAAAGTTCTTTTATAGACTGGCTATCTTTGCTTCCAAAAATATCATAAGATTTCCAAGAATAGATCATACCTCATGTAGTCACTTCTGGTTATTGCTTTCAGGTCCTAGAAGAAATCCAATAATATTATGCCCTGGATGTGCTTCTGCCTGCAATGGCCAATAGCTGAAAATACAGAATAGTTTGTCGCTTCATGATGTAAGTGTGCGATGATAAAGAGTTGCATGGAAGAAATTGTGGCACTATATATTAAACAGTTAAATCAAAGGTATGGTATTTGGTCCGTAACGTCAAAGAGAGGCAAGATGTACAATTTGCACGAAACTAAACAAATCATATTCTGAGTAAAAAGGCCACCTGCAATCAAATTTCATAAAACTGGAAATGGCAAGCTCTACTTTGCATGCTGAGATGAACACCATCTAGATGGAATATAATAATATGCAAAAACTGAAGCAACCACATCCTGATTAAAAAGGCTATGTGAAAACAAATTTCATAAGAAAGGAAATGCTAAACTCTATTTCATGACCTGAGATGACCACCATCCAGATGACAGGTAATCTGATCAAAATAGTTGAGCACTGGACTTCTTTGAGTATGCATCTTTTGGCAGTAGTAGTCAAAATATTGTGAGGTTGAGGAACAATCGGAGACCAAAGGAAGAGAATTGCATCTTCAGAAACGAGCTTTCCTATTAACAAATGCGCTCCATCAGAGATGCCTTCGTGGCTGTCCTGTAGGAGTGGAAGTCTATCAGAAACTCAGGGCCACAAATTGCTGAAGATAGATATTCAAAATCAAATATCATCAATCCTCTTTTATCTTTCATACAATTACTAACATCAGTTTCATTGTTGGCAAGCTGCATGATCTTTGCTGAAGTATCAGTTGATTTTCCTGACCACTTAGATTAGGTTGGATATATATTTTTTCAGAAATTTGCTTAAATTATAGACTGAATGCAAATACAGTAGCCTCCATTACTTGGAAACTAAAGGCAACATTTGGTCAATTATTATCACTGAAAATGCAGTCTCAACTGACCAGAACTTAAGCCCTCCTAATAAATTGAGTCTCATTCGGTACTTAAGCCTGAATAACATGCTAAGAAAATGGAACCCATGTTTGCAGAGGGAATCCTAAGTAACATAATGTAGAGAACCGTATAGCAAATAGCGAGTCCCCAAGCCAAGCTAACTCACTCAATATATACAAAATCCGATGGCACACCTCAGTAGATATGTCTTAACTTCCACTCCGTGCCGTGTAGATCCTTGGCGTTGAGCTCCTGAAATGATATCTGCTGGTTGTAGTTCTGCATGCGACACCAAACAGAGTCAGGTAAGCAACACATACTAAATTACTCAAATCCTCAACAATAGATCAGAAGATATATTTATTGGGCATGCATTATGGCATGACTCTCACCCCTTCCACTGCAGACCACGAGGCCGTCGCTTTCGGCTGGCCTGCCGCCGTCACATCAAACAAGAAAACGACATCACCAAAGCACAGTAATTTGTTCAACAAGAAGAGGATGCAGAGAAGAACGAGGATGCAGAGAAGAACGAGGAGGACGATGGTGTTACAACTGACCTGGGCGAGGTGGCGACGGCCACACCGGCACCGGCCCTGGATCTGGTGGGTAGATCGACGGATCCATCCACGGAGGCACCGGATCCAGTCCTGGGGTCACCGGAGCGGCTCCCATGGGCTGCGAGACAGAGAGAGATGGGAGCCAGGGAGAGACGGCGCCGCCGTGCTGGGGTTGCCACGCTGTTGGGAGGCCGCGCCGAGGGGCACCACGCTGGGGGCGGCCGCGCGCTTGGGGTCGCTGTGCCGAGGCGCCAGGGGCCGCCGCGCCGCCGTTCGCCTGCCGAGACGTGCGCAACCGGGCCCACCCTAGCACCGGCAGGGGGATGAAGAGGGAGGAGATGTGGAGGGAGAGAGGGCTGCACCGGGGCCTCCCTCGCCGGGGGCTACGGCACCCTTGCCCGGAAGCGCGCGCTCGAGGCCGGCCCTAGCCGCCGCCGACAGAGGATAGAAAGGGAGGAGCGTGAGAGAGAGCTAGGGCCGGAGCCGGTATATATACGACATGGGAGGAAACAGCAGCACCGTCGATCGCCAAATCCAACGGCCTTCGTTCGTTTCACTGACGTGGCCACCGTGTCCGCGCGTTTGCTCCAAACGTTCTCTTGTCTTTAAATGTAGTGGAAGAAAAATAAATCTTATTTTAACAACACGACGACGATGACAACAACAACATCATCATCATTAATATCATTGTATAGATAGAGATAGATCATATGCTTTGATAATAACGTACACCTGCCGTAAGTAGCTAGTAAACGATTAATTAAATTTAATTTAGGAATTAAAGGGATACGCTAAAAATACAGATTATTTATAGTTGATGCATGTAGCAGCTTTTGTCCAGTCTTTCACCCGTACGTGTGTCGTCGCTGAAGGCTGAAGCGACTGCCTCGATCGTCTAGTACTTGTTGGGGACCCTGCAGTTCTTCCTGATCTCCAACTTGTTTCCCTGGGCTGGCAGGCTGCTGAGCTTGACCATGGCGGCGGCGAAGTCGGAATTCCACTCCGCCGGGTTGTCCTTGTACTCATCCAGCTTGCTGGCGGCGAAGCCGTCCGTGCGTAGCACCCAGTCGGACTTGAAGAGCACCTTGTTGACGAGGTTGTTGTGATAGTAGCTGTTGTCGAGGACGCCCCTCTTCGGGTTCACCCCCATGGCCACGGGGTCGTAGGCAGCGTCCTTCTGGAACGCGTCGCTCCCGTCGCGGGCGTTGTTGGGCACCGTCGGGTTCTGCCCACTCTTGAGCAACGCCAGAGGCGTGGTCTTGTTAAGCGCCTCCTGGTAGTCGGAGTCGATGGGCGTGGAGTCGGGCCCCAGGCGGTCCTGGTAGGACGAGAGGTGGGCGACGCCGATGGAGTGCGCGCCGGACAGGACGACGAGCTCCTCGACGGTGAAGCTCCTGCCTCGGCTGGTCGCGTCGAAGTTGTCCCTGAGCTGGTCGAAGTCGAAGTTGGGGTGCGGGAGGTTGGCGTCCGCGGCCGCAGCGGATGAGACGACGCCGTCCTTGCGGCCGCCCTGGAGGGTGTAGAAGATCTTGCCGCCGCTGAGGATGTCGGCCGCGTCGCGCGCCGCGAAGGCGACGATGTCGGCGCAGGAGGCGGCGGTGCCGACCTTCTTCTTGATGGCGTCGATCACCTCGAAGCCCGCGAGGCCGATGTTGTTGGCCGCCTTCTTCTCGGTGTTGGTGCCGTCGGTGGGCGTCTTGTCTAGGAGCACGGAGCCATCACAACCCTAGTAAAATGTGACAACATTATCGATCGAGTGAGTCTTGTGTTTTGGACAGGAGCTCGTGCAATATACGTACAGTATAATGCAGTGATGATGTCGCCCTAATATAGGAGTATATAATCAAGCAATGCAAGCAAGCAATCCGTGTATACTTACATTGACCCAGCAGTCATGGAAGACCAAGCGAACAAGGGCGGGGCCGATGCTGGGATTGTTTGCCATGGCCTTCTCCACTTCCTTCCTCACCTTGTCCTGGACTTTGTCGTAGTAGTAGCGCCCGGCAACCGACTGCCCGGCGAGGAAGGCGAGCAGCACGAGCACAGCAGCGACGGTGGCGTTGAGCTTCGCCATGTCCTCCTCCTACTCCTAGACCGATCAACTCGATCAGATATCACAAATACCTAGCTGCGCTAGCGCTAGAATGGTTTGAGGTGGCTAGCGAGAGCGAGGTGGTGATGGTGTTGTGTGCCTGGAATGAAAGCTTGTAGCCGAGGGGTATTTATAGATGCACTGCCCAACGTCGTCGCCGAGGGGTGAGCGACCTGATTGGCTCGCATGCAGACAATGTAAGCTTAGGTTAGGCATACGTTGCTTGTCATATACTCATATCCATGCATGCATTGACTTTACTGGCTAAAAAATTAGGGTCACTATGGACCAAATGGAGCGCCAGAACGTGCACCTCAATCATGCATTACAACGACGACGCTTCGCTCGGTGTCTCTGTGTCTGGTGATCGATCGAGTATCCATGCAAGTATATACGTGCAACAGCTATCCAGACAATATACTCACCATCAGGCTTGTGCGTTTTTGCTGTGAGTAATTGGTCTAGTGTCCAATCAGTGGCAACGAAATTTCCTCCTCACCAAGCGTACATATGTACGTGCTGCATGTTTTTTTAAGTGATCTTGTCGTCTGTATGGAGCCTGATTATTGGTTCTAGCTACCTCCTTTGCATTTGGTCTTTTGGACTCTTAAAAAAAGTTCGAAAGGATCACACCATATCCACTAGACATCAATCCTAAATGGGCATGGGAATAATTATGCGCTGGATCCATGTGCAACCTTAGGTTGCTGGCAAAATGGGTTGACCGTGCAAACATATATCAGAGCTGTGCTAAACAGCCGGTGACGGTTTTTCAATCAGGGAATATAGTCGTATATTCTGTGCCTCCAGAAATTTGCTTCAAGATTTGTATGCTCTCTATGTCATCTCTTTTTCACCTTTCCATCTATGGTTCTCTCTCTAATATGGTAGTGCATCTCTGCTCCCATTAGGTTGGGTTGTTGGTGTTGGAATTTATATGGGTTTGATCCAATAACCAATTGTAAAATTTTTAATAAATTTTAAAGGCCTATTCATGTGAGTAAGGGGATGTGGGAACTCTTTAGTAACATCTTGCTTGTTGAAGTGGAGGTAGCCATACTTAAATATGGAAGTCCTCTTCACTTCCTCAAGTCTAGTGTGAGGAGGAGAAAGAGAAGCCCACACGCGCACTCGCTCGCCTCGCCTCGCCGGGCTGGGCCGGGTAGGATGAAGGGCGCAGGCGCACGACACCTGCGTGAATGGTCTGCCGAAATCCGGCTCCTCGCCTTGCGGGAGCGCGGTCTCCTTTTGCAGTTTTAGTTTTTGATTTCTTGGCCTTCAAGTTGCAGAGTCCTAAATGGTTACAAATTAAGAATCTTAAAACGACTTAGATCGTGATCGTGGCACAAGGTTGGTTGGACAGGACTATATAAGCAACCTAGCGGCCACGTCAAAACGTATCTAATTGACCTACCTCTTCTCGCTGTTGCGCTGCCGCCGTAGCTACTCCAGTCCGATCGCTTGCGTGCACCAGCGACCGGACGAGCAGGTCTCTGGAACCTTCGTCTTTACGATCCTGCGCCGGGAGAAGGCGAATAAGGTTTTTGGGAAGTATTATCTGTACGATTGCTCCTAACTTTCACAACGGGTTATCTTCCATCCAAGTCACGTGACGCTACGTCCTGACATATTCGTCGTCAACTACGTTGAGCTCTCCTTCCACCTCTTATTGATGACTTTGACGACGACTTCAATATCAACGACTTCGACGTCGACCTCGTTCCATCATCACCAACAACTACAACAACAGTCGGTAGGTATAATTCTTGTGATCTAATCTTGTCGTTTATACTATCCAATATGCTGATATGTCATGCTAGTATGCTATACATACTTGATCTAGTTCATCTGTTTTACATGATTTATATTCTGGTTTTAATCTAAAAATTGCCTAACTACTTAACAATCCAAAAACCTTATTATAGGCCGTTTTTAGAATTATCTATGGCTAGTTTTGTTGACGCACTGAGGCCAGAAAAGTTTTCTGGTGTGCATTTTAAGAGGTGGTCTGTCAAGATCACGGATTGGCTTACTGCCATAAAAGTTTTCTAGGTCAAAGATGGCTTACCTAAGAGAAATATCTCTGATGAAGATATGAGAAAATTTCAGGAAGCAAGTGAAATCTTTATGGGAGTTGTGCGTAATATACTTTCAGATCATCTGTTTGATTCGATGATGCACATAAAAGACGCAAAGACTATGTGGGATCATTTGAATGCTACCTATGGTGCTTTAGATGCAGGCAAAGAGCTGTATATCATGGAGAGCTTTAATGACTATAATATGGTTGGTAACAAATCAGTAGTCGAGCAAGCTTATGAGATTCAGCATCTAGCTAAGGAACTTGAACTCCTTAAATGTGTCTTACCCGATGAGTTTGTGGCTGGGTGCATTATTGCTAAATTGTCTTCTTCATGGAGGAATTTCGTTACAAATCTCAAACACAAGAGACAGAAAATATCAGTTGAAAACCTGATAGCATCTCTTGATGCTGAGAAGAAAGCTCAGGCTAAAGACAACGTTGAGAAGGGGAACGAGAAAAAAGCTAACGGCCACTTCATCTAGAGAAACCATGGCAAGAACAAGGGAAAGCGTAAGTAACCTGCTTTCAATACTAAACAAAATACTGCCTTCAAGAAGAAGAAGAAAGATAAAGTAGAGCTACCTTGCTTCACGTGTGGAGAGCTTGGTCATTTTGCTAAAGATTGTCCGGAGCGAGCGGACAAGAAAGAGAAAAAGAAAGTCAACCTCGTGACTGCTAGCAGTGCTGATGACGGGCATGGTAATTTTCCTACTGTACTTTCAGTGTTTCAATCTCCAAGTTGGTGGGTTGATACAGGTGCTAATATTTACGTGTTTGCTGATATCTTTTTGTTTTCTTCTTACCAGGGGCTCCAAGGTTCCTCCATCCTGATGGGGGAATGGATCACATGCTTCTGTTCGTGGTGTTGGCACGGTAGATCTGAAGTTTACTTTGGGAAAGATCGTGCAGCTGAAGAACATACAACATATCCCTACTATTCGCAAGAACCTTGTTAGCGTCTCCCCTTTTTTGAGAGATGGGTTTAAGGTAGTGTTAGAGTCCAATAAAGTAGTTATGTCTAAGCATGGACAATTTATTGATAAAGACTATGATTGCGGAGGCTTGTTCCGCTTATCTTTGGTAGATTTTTGTAATAAGTCAGTGAATCATATTTGTGGCACAATTAATGATAGTTCGAGTGTTTGGCATTCTCGTTTATGTCATGTGAACTTTGGTTTGATGTCACATTTATCTAGCTTGAGTTTAATTCTAGATTTTACTATTGCCAAAGGTTCTAAGCCATAGTTGTGTGCAATCTAAGCAACCTCGAAAGCCTCACAAGGCAGCGGAGGAGAGAAACTTAACACCTCTAGAACTCATACATTCTGATCTTTGCGAGATGAATGGTGTGTTGACAAAAGGTGAAAAAAGATATTTCATGACTTTAATTGATGATGCAACTAGATTTTGCTATGTTTACTTGCTAAAGACTACTTTAAAATTTATAAGGCTGAAGTTGAAAATCAACTAGAGAGAAAAATTAAATATCTAAGGTCAAATCATGGTGGTGAATATTTTTCTATATTATTTGATGAGTTCTATGTGAAACATGGTATTATTCCTAAGAGGATAGCTTTCTATTCGCCCGAATCAAACGGGATTGCCGAGAGAAAAAACCGCACGCTGACTGACATGGTGAATGCCATGTTAGACACTGCTGGTCTATCTAAGGCATGGTGGGGGAAGCTTTATTGACTGCGAGTCATGTCCTGAATAGAATTCTAAATAGAAATAAAGAGACAACTGCATATGAGAATTAGGTTGGAAGAAAACCATCACTTTCATACTTGTGCACGTGGGGATGTTTGGCGAAAGTCAATGTTATAATTTCTAAGAAGCGTAAGCTTAAACCGAAGACTGTGGATTGTGTCTTTTTAGGATATGCACACCATAGCATTGTCTATAGATTTTTAGTAGTAAAATCTAAAGTTCCTGATATGCATGTGGATACAATTTTTGAATCTCGTGATGCTATATTTTTTAAAAATATATTTCCTATGAAAGATATGTGTAGCAATGCTAGATTTTTCTCTGAGATAACTCCTGATTTTACTATACCTATTGAGTCTTCTGTTGAGTCATTTGAGCAACCACCTAAAGAAGTCCTTGAGGAGAATGACAATAAAGTTCTTGCGAGGAACAAGAGATGAAGGATTGCAAAATCCTTTGGTGATGATTTCATTGTGTATCTTGTGGACGATACTTCTACCTCTATTACAGAGGTATATGCATCTCTAAATGCAGGTGATTAGAAAGAAGCTGTTCGTAGTGAGATGGACTCGATTCTTTCTAATGGAACTTGGGAGCTATCTGACCTACCTTTTGGTTGTAAACCAATCGGATGTAAGTGGGTGTTCAAGAAGAAGCTTAGGTCTAATGGTACTATTGACAAGTATAAGGCTCGGCTTGTGGCTAAGCGTTATACCCAGAAGGAAGGCGAGGATTTCTTGGATACTTAATCACCTGTTGCTAGAATGACCACTATTCGAGTGTTACTTTCTCTAGCTGCCTCGTATGGTCTTCTCGTTCATCAAATGGACATGAAGACAACTTTACTTAATAGAGAGTTAGATGAGGAGATTTATATGGATTAGCCTGATGGGTTTGTAGTAAAAGGTGAAGAGCAGAAGGTGTGTAAGTTACTGAAGTCTTTGTATGGCTTGAAACAAGCACCTAAACAATGGCGTGAGAAGTTTGACACTACTTTAACTAGTGCGGGCTTTGCTGTTAATGAGGCTAATAGGTGTGTGTATTATCGATATGGTGGGGGCCAATCTGTTATATAATGTTTATATGTTGATGATATTCTAATCTTTGGAACAAACATTGATATTATTAATGAGGTCAAGTCTTTTTGGTCAAAGAGTTTTGACATGAAAGATCTAGGAGAAGCTGATGTAATTCTAAACATTAAGATGATTAAGGAAGATAGTGGGATTACCTTGTCATAGTCTCACTATGTTGAGAAGGTATTGAGCCGGTTTGGCTTTATGGATAGCAAGCCTTCTCCAACACCTTATGATCCTAGTGTGACATTGAGAAAGAATAAGAAGATTGCTAGAGATCAATTGAGATATTCTCAGATAATTGGTTCACTCATGTATCTAGCTAGTGCAACTAAACTAGATATCTCTTTTGCCATGTGCAAGTTGAGTAGGTATATGTCTAACCCAGGTAATGATCATTGACATGCACTTGAAAGGGTCTTGCATTATCTCAAAGGTACTATGAGTTTTGGGATTCACTATTCTGGGCACCCAGCTGTGCTAGAGGGATATAGTGATGCGAACTGGATTTCTGATATTGATCAAATCTACGCCACTAGTGGGTATGTTTTTACTCTTAGAGGTGGCACAGTGTCATGGAGGTCTTATAAACAGACTGTTTTGACTAAATCAACCATGAAAGCAGAACTTACTACTTTAGATATAGCTTCTGCAGAGGCAGAGTGGCTGCGTGAGCTCTTGTCTGACTTGCCGGTGGTTAAAAAACCAATACCGGCTATTCTTATGAACTGTGATAATCAAACAATGATCACTAAAGTGAATAGTGCTAAGGATAATGCGAAGTCAACAAGATACGTTAAAAGATGTTTGAAGTATGTCAGGAAGTTGAGAAACTCCGAAGTAATAACTGTGACTTATATACAAACAGACAAAAACCTAACAGATCCTTTTACAAAAGGGCTATCACGGAATGTGATAGAAATTGTACCAGGGGGGATGGGTATGAGACCCATGTGAGTTTGTAATAGTAGTAACCCAACCTTTTTGATCGGAGATCCCATGACTAAGAATCTAGGAAAAATAAACTATTGGCAAACTGAGGAGAGTATAATTATAACCCTCTCTATGTGAAGATACAATGTCTCAAAGCGTTGAGGCACTGTATGGTAGGTTGGCTAATGCCTTAATATGTTCTATTGGCTTTAACAAGCGAAGATGCTATCCTACAGAGCATTCTTGAAAGAACATACATATATGAGTTTGATTGTATAACGTCGCAGTCTATGAGAGTTGGGTGGTCTCTAGTAAGCTCATGAAGAGACCAAGAAGTACGACGTATATGCTCCACCCATGGAGTAAGGCTACTGGCAGCCAAGTACTAGTTTGGCTTTGAGTAAAGCTCATTCACACAAAACTTGTAATTCAAGGCGTAGTCCATTGTTCAAGTTGTGGATGAGTGTAGCTTGAGGTTCTAGGCAGAAGTTTAACTTCACAGTCTCTGCCGAAACACTGGTATATCAAACAGTAGTGAGAACAGACAAATCTCTAAATGGGTATTTGAGATCTGGTGGGGGATTGTTGGAATTTATATGGGTTTGGCCCAATAACCAATTGTAAAATTTCTAATAAATCTCAAAGGTCCATTCATATGAGCAAGGGGGAATGTGAAAACTCTTTAGTACCACCTTGCTTGTTGAAGTAGAGGTAGCCATACTTAAATATGGAAGTTCTCTCCACTTCCCTAAGTCTAGTGTGAGGAGGAGAAACAGAAGCCCACACGCGCGCGCTCGCTTGCCTCACCAAGCCGGGACGGGCGGGATGAAGGGCGCGGGCACGCGGCACCTACGTGAATGGTACGCCGAAATCTGGCTCCTCGTCTTGCGGGAGCGCGGTCTCCTTTTGCATTTTTAGTTTTTGGTTTCTTGGCCTTTAAGTTGCAGAGTCCTAAACGGTTACAAATTAAGAGTCCTAAAACGACTTAGATCGTGATCGCGACACGAGGTCGGTTGGACAGGACTATATAAGCAACCTAGTGGCCACGTCAAAATGTATCTAATTGACCTAGAGTTTTTGCCTCTTCTCGCTGTTGCGCTGCCGTCGTAGCTACTCCAGTCCGATCGCTTGCGTGCCCCAGCGACCGGACGAGCAGGTCTCCGGAACCCTCGTTTTTGCGATCCTGCACCAGGAGAAGGCGAATAAGGTTTTTGGGAAGCACTGTCCGTGCGACTGCTCCTAACTTTCACAACAGGTCGTCTTCCATCCAAGTCAGGCGGCGCTACGTCCCGTCATATTCGTCGTCAACTGCGTCGAGCTCTCCCTCCACCTCTCATTGACGACTTCGACGAGGACTTCAACATCAACGACTTCGACGTCGACCTCGTTCCATCATCACCACCATCTACATCACCAATGACTACAGCTACAGTCGGCAGGTATAATTCTCGTGATCTAATCTTGTCGTTCATGCTATCCAATATGTTGATCTGTCATGCTAGTATGCTATACATATTTGATCTAGTTCATCTGTTTTACATGATTTATATTTTGGTTTTAATCTGGAAATTGCCTAATTACTTAACAGTTGGGGTGTGGTAGAATGGTGTTGTGGCGAACAATAGATCGATTGGATCAAGTGCCAAAAGATTGCGGAGGAGTCCCTAACCAATGCAAGGTTTAAAAAATGATGGGTAAGCTATGCTATATGCTATATATATATAAAGATGGCTGAGCAGTTCAAAAAAATTCCCACCTTTAAAAAAAATATTGCTAATTTTTCTAAAAGAGAGAAACTATATATCATTTCTGGTTTTTTTAAAAAATATCATGGCACATGTCCAGTGACAAACAAAACCTCCACTATGTGTGTGCTGGAGTGGATACATAGGGACAATGTGATTGAATAAACCGGTTGCTAGTGGGTTGTGCCGACATTAGGTTTGACATATGCGTGAACGCACCAAGAGTCGTAACATGGATGAGTATATACTTGATCAGGAAACCAACCGCTCAAAACCCACAATACCCAACGTTGTTTAATATTGTCCGCAAGAAACAAGCAAAGGTTGCAGATGTATTAAGCTCAGCTACTATTAATGTAGAATTTATTAGGAGGGCCCTAGTAGGAAACAAGCTACTATTTAGAATATTGGAATCACCTAGTTGTAAAGATTGCTAATATTTATTTGGAACAAGATAATGACGTTTTATGTGTGGAGATTACTGAAAACAAGTTTGTTCACAGTAAACTCAATGTACGAGTACCCTATCAGTAATGGGTTAAAAGTTTCGCAAATAGTTTGGCGGCTAAAGATACTTTTGAAGATGGAAATCTTCCTGTGGTTCTTTAAAAGAGTGGTTATTCTCACCCAGGATAGTTTAGCAAAGAGGAATTGAAATGGGGATAAATCATGTTGCTTTTGCAGCAAATATGAAACTATTCAACATCTTCTCTTTCAATGCTCGCATGCTATGTTTTTGTGTAGATGGGTCCATATGGTGTTAGGAGTGAAGTCACCTCGCAATGCCCAAAACTTATTTAATGATTTTTTTGACAACAAACTTATTTAATGCTTGGTTTTCTTGGAAAGATAAACCTTTTTGAATCCTTTTTTACTGATGGATGTAGCGCTATTTTATGGTCAATTTGGATAACACGGAATGAAGTTGTTTTTGACAAATGCTGACCTAAATCTCTTTTGTATGTTCTATTCGAAGGAATACATTGGCTTCGTTTATGGGCCCAATTGCAACAGTGTGAAGATCAACAAGCCCTCACGTTGGATTGCCATACTTTGGAGACTGCAACATTAATTATTTAGAATTGGATCTTGAGTTTGTTTTGTTATAAATTTCTCTGTGCTTGAATTGTTGGGTTGTAACGGGGGATGTCATTTTATTATCTAAAAAAAGATGGCTTGTGGGTTTAGTGGTCTCGATTTAGATACAGAAATTGCGATGTCTGAGTCTTGAATCTTGTAAGTGAGGTAACGTAGAAAAAAACAGCTTTGGGTTTGGGAATAAATAGTCATCTTTTCATCACTTGTATATATAGTCCAGTTAACACGTGCCCGTACACGTGATGTTTATATATATCGATATACTGAACCCTAGTGTACAATAACGTACTAATCAGGTGTCTTGTTGCGTATGTTTTCCACGGGCGCAAGTTTGATCCAGCCGTGCTTAGCCGTCGTCTTCTCCAGTCTGTACCAGCTGAGTTTCATGCGACGCAAGCTATACCTAGCCGGCCAAGCCGTGTGTGTGTGTGTGTGTATATATATATATATATATATATATATATATATATATATATATATATATATATATATATATATATATATATATATATATATATAGCCACCTCTGTTTACGATAATTTTATATACTAAGTTACGATAATGTCAATACATATTTACGATAGTTGGGTTACTATAACACATGGGGATATATACCGTAACATTAGTAAGAAGTTACTATAATCTTGTAAATTAGCATACTAATTATCGTAACTCAAAGTGGTTATAGAATAAGTTATTTTGTAGCTAGCTACGTGGCAGTAGTTATATACCTCCCGTTCCAAATTATAAGTCACTTTGATTTATTTGGTTCATTCATTTTGCTATGTATATAGACATATTATTATATCTAAATGCATAGCAAAATAGATGTACTAAAAAGGTTAAAGCAACTTATAATTTGGAACGAAGGGAGTTCTGGCTTGCAGTCGTCCATTAAGCATCCTTTCGCCCTTATATTAATTCATTCATCGCCAAGGGATCGGAGATTAGTGGATTGATGCCAACTCGATCACTTGTATGGCAAGATTTTCGCCTGTTTGTCGGGCATGCAAAAGCTTACTTGTGGTGGAGAACTAAACGTATTAATTACGATATACGCCTATGAATATATGTATGCATCTTGGTTAAATTCTACCATTAGTTTGAGCTTCAGCTACCATTTGCGCTCGTGTTTCACTGAAAAGCTATGACCGAAAGTACTGTTTATTGATTTGTTATGAGAAAAAAACGTGGTTCCAGCTGAAAAAACAAGCTAAAATGTACGGATTATAAGACAACCGAACAGGGCTTAGCACGAGAGAAAAATAAGTTGAAAGTACTGTTCGCTAATTTGTTGTGAGCAGTGAGCACGCAGCAGCTAGCCAGGGTAACAGTAATGAGCTACGACTACGGCACGACCCAGCATTTGGGCATGCAGCAACCAGAAGCTTATTTATCCATCCTCGTTCACATGATATATATAGGGCGAGTTAAAACTTAAATTAAAACGGACACTGGACATATCATGCAATTAAGGTCTTCATCATGCATGGCAACTAGGAGCAAGGTCGATGCCGTATGCGCCAAAACGGGAGCGACTTTTAGTGATCCACTGGAACATGAACGTACAAATTAAACGCGGTTTCTTCTCTTTCGAGTGAGTTGGAAGAAAGGGGGACTCTGACTTTTGGTCAAAGTGGCCACAAAATCCAAAATGACCCCCCACATGTTGTGGATCGAGACGACCACTGTATTCAAACTCCAAACTCGACCACTTCGCTGTTTTCATGGAAGATTATTACGTGTCTCGCCCATCTATTTTGTTAATTGTTACCTAGGTAAATGTTAGGAATTGGTCACAAAAAGGTAAATGTGAGGAATTTAGACATTTTCATGGCTAATTTAATCCAGAAAATAGTAGTAAATTCGTGATAATAAACATGTGCACGTGTGAACTGCCAGTTGCAACTATGATAAACATACCGATCATATTTACACTACTACAGATTAATTTATCACTATCGCTACTTTCACTACTGTAGCGATAGAAGCGACGGTGTTATACTTCCACCGCTGGTTGGACCGATAGCTAGGCCTTCTAAGAAGGAAAACCGACAGTTCAAACTTCTACCACCGACTGGTTAACAATAGATGCGGCAGTGGTATTTTCTCTGTCGTATGAAAAACCAAACCGATTGGGATAGGCATTATGGCCGCCGGTCCTACACGACCATTTGGTGTACCGGCGATAGTAATTTAAGCGTGAGTTATTTCTCCATTTGTCAACTACTCACAACACAGTTGCATCACCATTACTCTATGCCTCCTTTCGACTTCTTCATCTTCAAGGTTGGCCTATTTAAGCTGGGGCTAGATGCGCTTCTTGGCAATCCACACACTCCTTCCTCCTTAGATACAGATAGATACCGACAAAACTATCTTGAGCCAACCATCTATGGCTCTGTTCGCTTGGCTAATAAACCATGGTTGAAAGTACTGTTTGCTGATTTGTTGTGAGAGAAAAATACTATTTGCTCGCTGAAAAAGTACGGCTTATAAGACAAGCGAACAAGGCTATATTTTCTTCATCGCCATGGCACTCCTTCTCCAACTCCTCCTGTGGCAGCAGCGACATTGGGAGAAGGCCTTCAAGATTGGATACTACTGGCATCTAGGCGCAGTGGGGGTTGCTCGATCTAGGTGCTAGTGGAAGTTTTGCGATTAAGGGGGTTCATTTATTTGGGCAAGCTAAGGGGTACTGAATTCACTTTGGTATCCCTGGTTTGGTATGCGAAATGTGCAAGGCCGCTAGGAAGGTGATATGTCTGTATGTATTGTTGCCGCCTTTCTGCCCTGCGTATTTCTTGTACTACCGACGATTCATCAGTCCAGCGCCCAAGCGATCATCTCCTTCCTCTGGAGCAGCAACGACGATGGCGGCGCTTCTCTTCCATGCCTCCTCTTCTTGCCTCTTTGTCTCCTGACCGTGAGAGGTGCGGCAGGGAAGGTAAAGCACCTCACTTAGATGCTCCTCTTCTTGCCTCTCTCTCGACCGTGAGAGGTGCAGCAGGGAAGGTAAAGCACCTCACTGAGATGCTCCTCTTTATGCCTCTCTCTCTCTCTCTCTCTCTCCCATGAGAGGTGCAGATGCTAGTGGAAATTTTGCGAGGTGCTACCTCATCCTTAGCGTGCACTGCCTATTTCCTGACTCGACTATGGGATGTACCTGTACTTGCAGGTCTTTGTTATTGTACACCTAGTAGTCTTCGGTAGATCTTTGTTATTGTATAACTATGGAATATAACTGGAGTTATTAATGAAGTTGCTGTGATGATTGTTATTGTGTCGTTTATATATAGTTTTTGCCTTAAAACAATTAATAATTGAATGACGATGCTTGTTACTCCATTTTTTAAATGTCGTAGTATTTGCCTTGGCTACATAGACGTGAGGTAAAGCACCTCACTGAGATAGTGCTTGGGTGGAAGTATTTGTCTTGGTTTATTTGCAAATTGGTTTACTGTGTTTGTAAATTATCATTGTTGCAGCTCCCGTCGCCGTTTCATATGGTGATTCAGCATTAGTATTAGATTGCAAAGTGCAGGGAATCAAATGGTCCACGCCATCTTCCTTGCTCTGTCGCCCGTGACTCGCGTGGGTGGCCATGAATGTCACGGACCTTGACTGTTGCCTTCGCCGCTCGTGTTTATTAGTGGATATAACTTGAATAACTTGTATTAAGAAATTGAAAACATGTGCAAGGAAATCTGAACCGCATCATACGAGAAGGAAGGTAACTGTAACGAGTTTAGAAAGGAATCGTATTTATGTATCTTTGTATTGAGGAGAACAAAGAGTTTATCATACAAATCCCCGTCATCTAGATATATACATATCAACATTGATCTGCCCAAAATCTACCACATACTTGTGAAGAACCTATCACACTCATTGTAGATCCTACATCACTGCAGAACATAGCCCACTCCTCCCAACCTTCCCATCCTGCATGGTCGCCGCAGCCTCCGCCTCCGCACTGATGTCCATCCTAGCGATGCACCGGCATGGCCAGAGGAGGCATAAACTCACCCGACGTCGGCCGCCCAACCAAGTCCTGCAACACGAACATGGCCTGTTGGAGGCGCCATGTACATTTATCATTCTTCCACGTCACATTCGCCTCTGGCTCGCTTCATCACCTTCGACCTTCCTCAACCACCGCCGGGCAATGTTGTCGTCGGCACCACTATTGAACCTATGGAGTACAAGGGAGAGAACAAATGAAGCAACATCATGGCCTACCGCGGCAGAGCACTCAAGCATGTCGAGCCACTACATGAGCACACTGTGGTCTTCCACAAAGACGATACACATCCCAGTGTAGAAGCAGGCCTCTAGATTGCCGACGCAAGCAAGCTTGGCACGGTACTTGTGGTCGTAGAATCGGTTCCAGGTCCCACATTGGATTCCACGCAGCAGCACCCACTGCAGTGGTATGCTCCGTCCCACTACGGCGTTGCCGCACACCCTACACATCTACGAACAGGTTGCTCGCAGGCTACCAAGATCTTCCATGGGATCCGCTGCAGCCACAGCGACGCAGCTAGCAATCTCAATAGCCACATTTGTCAGGAGCTTCTCCATGGAACAAGGACACGTGCTTCGGCTGGGTGAGGACCCGACCGTGGTGGAGCCAGGGTTCGCAGAAGAGACAAGCTATCGGCAGCGCGAGAACCTGATCGGCGAGTTCTCCGCCGTGGGCGATGGCGTCTTGGCCGCAGTGGATGTAGAGGACATCATTCATAACGCTCACCGCGAGTAGTTTGATTATAACATGCCTCTGCATTCTGAATAAAAATGTTCATAATATTTAGTAGTTATTACTTTGACATCATGTCTGTTTGCTGTAACTTGAACGTTCCATTTGTGCGCCTTAGAGTTCATAGCGTATGACACGTTCATCGTTAGTAGGTGCTAACATCTCCCAATCATCACCGCCAGTAGCCTTCATCGCCGCTTTCGTCAATTTCCAAGCCTGCGCGTGAGTCCTACGCATCACTCCCGCGAGTATTTACAAAGTTTTGTAGAAATTTGCATTCTCGCGTCTAATATAGTTGCTTACAAAGGATGCTCCCCACCGTATCTTTTTCCTCCTCAGTGCTGTTGTTCCTCATCACCGCCCCTGCTCCCTAGTGCCGAACTGTGTGACCGCCCCTACTCAACGGCGTGCAAGCCACCAGTCACTGCGGACAAGCTAGTGCACCACGCCGGTACGCCTCACCGACAGGTAGACATCACAGATCCACTAGTGACTAGACTAGTACTCATCACCGCCGTCACCGATCAAGCTCAATGCCACAAGATCCAAAGGCAATGGTAATGCTTTCGCACTTCCTTTATGTATTATTCTTGGATTTTTATTCCCTTCACTCATCTAAGTACGAATGAAGCTTCCATCTGATTATTAATGAGCTCACGAACACATCTCCATAGTTGCTCCTTCTCTGATTTAGGCGACAGCGCCGCCACTTCCATCACCGTCCCCGCTCCACCAAATCCTCGTCAAGATGGAGGAGGAGGCCCCAACAAGAGAAACGAAGTGGCCATCCTCACAGACCATGTCTTGGTTCTCATCCTCAGCCGCCTCATGGCCCACTACTTGTGCAGCTGCAAGTGTGTCTGTCTATTAGAGATATGGGCCATAGGTACCTGCACCGCCTGTATACATGACCACCACCAAGCTATTGGTCCAGCAGCCATCAAGGGGAGGCCTGCAAGGGCTAACGCGGTCAACCAACGTGAAGATCAAGCAAACTGAGGCAGGCATATCTGGATGATAGCTAGGATCAATCTGTTATAACAAACTAGGAACATAATCTGTTAGCCCTATCGCCCTCTCTGTAACCCTACCTCTCCTGCCTATATAAAGGAGGGTAGGGACCTCGGGCTCAGGATCCAACCTTCATCATTCCAATCTACTCATAGCTAGGAGCAACAACCCCTGTAATTGAGCATACGAATACAAGAGCAGCCGCACCACTGGAGTAGGGATTAGCGTGTACCACGCCTCGAAACAGTATAAATCTCTATGTCTCATATGCTACCATCCGATTCTGTCTACGCGATTACGTTGTTGGATATTGCCGAAGCAAAATAATCAGACAGTTGGCGTGCTAAGTAGGGGCCTTTCTCGTTTAGATTCATTTTTGTGTTTCGGATGGCTATTCTTTGCAGGTCGAGTAAGGGCGTAATCAAGAGGCGACCGATGAAGGATGGCCATGGCACCACCACCTCTGCGTGATCGAGAGTTCCATGGCGTGGTAACCTCAAGACTCACGTGCCTGCTTCGATGTCATCATCGCCCGATCTGCTCTACCTCGCCAGACTCGGGAACGCGATCGTCGTAGGACCACTCTAGTTAGCATGTCACGTAAGTCGCTACACCGGGTCTACTTTTTCTCAATTCTATTAGGAGTACCTCCTCGACACCACACGCACGATCTGGTGGGAATCACACCTCCTAGATGATGCACTACCATTGCCATTATTGGACGCTGCCTTGCCTAGATTCTTTGACAAGCTCAAGAGCGCCGCAATGGCACACACCTAGGAACTCTTCCCGACGCCCACGATCAACCCTAACAGGGCCGGGACACCCCAGATAATGAAGAGAAATCATGGAACCAACTAGCTGAGTGTCAAGCAAAGCGAAAAGCCGAGTTATCGGGTAAATCTTGGTATGCCATGAACCTTCAATGTCAGAACCATAGATACCCAGTAGCTCACCTTGCCAAAGATTGTAAGATGCACCACGCGATGGCCGCTATGGTGACTCTATCACGGAGCACCCCTTGAGGGGGATAATCGGCGGCGTAAGGGACACTCAAAACAAACCCTCAAACGAGTGATGACCATTCATACCCATACTGGGACCCGGTTAGATTTGGGACATACACCTGCTGTTCAGGAGGCTCACATCGTGGTACCCGCGGCAACGACCTAGCTACCCTAGTCAGAGCACCCGATCACTTTTGACGAAAGTGACCAACCCAAACACTCGGTCAACATCGGCAGGTCCCCTCTGGTCATTAGTGCAGTGCTCAAAACTATCTGTGCCACTAAGGTCTTCATGGTTGGAGGAAGTGATTCTAATATGATACATTGGGACACTTTCAAAAAACTAAAGATCGGCACAGATAAACTGTGCCCAACAAGGGGCCCGATCACCAGGATAGTACCAGGGAGACAAGTAATGCCTCTCGGCATCATAGATCTACGGGTTACGTTCAGTGAGGCAGCGAACTTTTGCTAGGAGATACTCTCCTTTGAGGTTGTGGATTTTTTGGACACATATCACACCATTCTCGGCATACCGTGTTTTGTTAAATTCATGGATGTGCCTCACTATGTGTACCTAAAAATGAAGATGACAGGGCCTAACGGTGTCATCACGATCTCTAGAGATCTTTAAAATGCCTATCAATGCGACCTACTCGCTATCGAGAACGTGGTCCGAAACTTGGATCCAGGGCAGCACAAGCTCGACTATGTCCTCATGCAAGGACATGGCCCGGGGCTCCAACGACAGCGTCGTCGTGTCTTGATTTCTAGTCTCCACCTCCTAAAGAAAAGAGGCTGCCACCAGCCAAGTTCACGGCCTCAGAGCCAACCATGGCCCCATCATTCACGCCCGGGAAGATTCGAGGAAGGTTCGCTTGGAGAGAACCGACCCGAGTAAGACCATGAACATTGGGAGGAGCCTGAACCAGGCACAACAAGATGAGCTCATCAAATTTCTAATTAACAATCAAGACATATTCACCTAGAAACCCTCAGACATGCCGAGAAACCCAAGGGAGATCACCGAGCATTCCCTAAGAATTCGGGCAGACGCCAAGCTGGTCAAGCAACGCTTGAGACGGTTTGACGACAAAAGGCGTAGGGCTATAGAAGAAGAAATAGCCAAGCTCCTCGACGTGGGCTTCATTAGGGAGGTTCTGCATCTAGACTGGCTTGCAAACCTTGTCTTGGTGCCCAAAAAGAACAACAAGTGGAGAATGTGTGTCGACTATATGAGCCTTAACAAGGCATGCCCGAAGGATCCTTACCCTTTACCCCATATAGATCAGATCATCGACTCCACTACAGGATTAGAATTACTTTGTTTCCTCGACACTTACTCCGGTTAATACCAGATCCGGATGAAAGAGTCTGACCAACTAGCTACTTCGTTCATCACCTCGATCGGATCATACTGTTACGTCACCATGCTATTCGGGCTGAAGAACGCGGGGGCTAGCTACCAGCGCTGTATGAAGCGCTGCCTCCATGAGCAGATCGGTAGAAACACCAAAGCTTACATAATTGACATCATCATAAAATCATCAAAAGCTAGGAATCTTATTCAAGATCTCTCAGAGACCTTCGAAAATCTTTGAAAGTTCAACATCAAGCTCAACCCAAAAAGGTCTACCTTCGGGGTACCATCCGATGAACTGCTTAGCTACATCGTATCGGCTCACGGGGTTGAGACCAATCCAATGAAGGTAAAAGCCATCATCGATATGGGACCCCCTCGAGCGTTGAGAGATGCCCAGAAGCTCATGGGATGTCTGGCTTCCTTAAGCCAATTTATCTCTAGATTGGGCGAGAAGGGACTCTCCCTCTACAAACTCTTACGCAAGACTCCAGACTGGGATGACTGGAGCATGTACTTTGATGGCTCTTTGATGCTACAAGGAGCGAGAGCGGGAGTTGTCTTGGTGTTCCTAGTGGGAACAGATTGAGGTATGTACTCCATTTAAATTTTAAGGGTGCTACCAATAACACAGCAGAGTATGAGGCCCTACTCCATGGGTTGTGAACCGCAGTCACCCTTAGGGTTAGGAGACTTGTCGCCTTGGGAGACTCTGAGCTTGTCATCGGGCATGTAATGAAAGCCTGAACATGCTGCAACCACAAGATGGAAGCCTATTGCGCTGAGGTCAAAAAACTTGAGGCAAAGTTTGATGGACTCGAGCTACGCCACATCCCTCGAAGGGACAACGAGGAGGCTGATAGCCACGCCAGAATCAGCTTGACCCGAGACATGCCCCAGGCGGTGTGTTCCTCGATGAGCTCACAAGACCATCGGCACATTGGGAAGTTGAAACTCAACCTCTCCTCGAGCTGAGCGTACTCACCATCACCAAGGCCGCAGGCTCTAACCTAGACTAGGCATAGGACCTCATCGACCATCTATGACACGGCATTGTCCCTATCAACAAGGACGAGGCCGATCGAGTACGTCAAAGAGCTAAATCCTATGTTATGAAGGATGATGAGATCCATCATAAAAGCACGAGTGGTGTAACACCCCAGGTGTTTGTCACTCACTAAGCAGCAGGTTTGAGCTCAAACATGATAGATTAAGTGGAGATGAGCCTAATCTAAACTTGGATGTTACACCATTGCTTTACCTATAGGCCCCTTCTCAAGATATATGCTTGGGTGGTGTTATTGCAATATCTTCATGTGTCTCGCCTTGGTACCTATCTATATTGATCCCTAGAAAAGTTTCATAAAGTTTGGAATCAAAAAGTTACATGAAATGATAAGTTATATGCTTGTTTGGATTATAACTAAAACTTGCCTTACGTCCCATGGGAACTAGTGTTGTGCAACATACAAATGCAATATGTGCAACACATCTTGGACACATGTGGAACACCCTAGTGGAACATGTGTAGCATGTATCTTGAAATAACTATAGCATTTCACTTGAGTTCTATGTTTCAAGGCATGTGAGGCCTACACTTTTGTGCAACCTATGCATGGTGAGTATGTTTGGCCTCTACAACACCTTAACTACACTTAGGACACATATTGGAACAATGTTCATGTTGATCATTTTGCCTAATTGTGCTTCTAAGTGATGGTTGACCATGTATGGACCCTGGAACACTTTTGTTTGATCATTTCAAAAGTGTGACTTAACAACTTTGTATGGCTGTGCACCCTTTAGCAATGTTGTAGAAAATTTTATAAGGAACAAAAGTTGTAAAGGTGACAAATCTTGAAAAGGTGCACAACATGTCCAAAAATGTCTAACAACCCAGAAATTCCCTGCTGTTAGCCATCCTGAAAATTTCTAAGTGTTGGGGTCGAATTTCAGTTTCATGTACCTTACTTTGGAGCTTTATATCTTGAAACACAAGCTGATCCGGACCTTCATCCTTAAATAAAAGTTATAGAAAATATCATGGGGAACAAACTTTGTTTAATGTCCCAGAGCTAATTCGGTACCTAGAATGGTCAAATCGAGCTCACGAAATGGAATCCAATGCTATTTTCAGGGTTCGAAAATTGGCTAAGTCCCTAGTGGACTGAAACTGAATTTTCAGTTTCGGGATACCCTACTTTGGGGAGTTATATCTCGCAAACCAGCTCGAATCTGACTATGATCCTTTAAGCAATATTGGAGTACACATGTAGCTCTATCAGAAGGAATAATCGGTTGATCGAATCATCTATTGGTTTAGGATATATGGATGGTAGATGAACACCGTTTCAGTCGGCTTGAAACTGGAACTCTGGATTCAGTTTCGTGTACACCATTTTGGAGCCTTGTATCTCTCCAACCACTCCGAATTAGACTTTGATCCTTTAACCAAAGTTATAGTACGTATGTAGCACTACAGCAAGGAGCTTTTGGTTCATCAAATCGTCAACAGGTTAGAGAGGTAGAGTGAGGATAAAATGAGGCTTCAGTTATACGTTTGCAGTAGTTTTAGTCATCTCCTTCAGTTTTGAATCGTCAAGGAGCAGCAAGAATGGCCGACCGACCACATGGTTTCGACGCCGCGTGGCCTCGCGCTCACTACCTGTGCGCCACCTCGCCCCCACGCGTCGTCGAGCTGAAGTAGAAAACCGGCGCCCTCTGCTTCCTATTCACTCGGTCTCTTTTTCTCTTGTGCTTGCCACATCCATGGCCGCCCCGAGCTGCCGCTGCTGCGCTGCTCCTCCTCTGTAGCCACCACCGCTCACTGCTCCTCCCATCTCGCTGCATCCTCGAGCCGTCACCGTCGTTGGTTGCCGCTGGCCGCCACAGCCAGCCGACCGGGCTGGGTGCAGCAGGCCGCTGCCCGCCACCGCCATGGACAGGAAGCAAAGCTCCGAGCTGCCACTGACGTTCCGCCGTTCCAAGCCACCACGTCCGCAGCCGCATACACCACCGCATTCGCCTTGTCGTGCTCCACCTCGTGCACACGCTCTCCCGGAACCAGCATCGCCGGAGCGCCCCGCCGCCGGAGATGCCGCGGGCTTGGCCGCCGGCACACGTGGCCGGGCCACCTCGGGCCATCTCGGGCCAAGCCATGGGCACCGGTGGATGCGCCCGGTGATGGAGATGCTTCCATACCACTCCAACGCCGCCGGCGAGCCCTCTTCCGGCCTCAACCGCAAGCTCAGACGCCTCCTCTGTTCAAATTCGCGACCAGGGACTTTATACAAGAATTTGACTAAAAGGGAGGGCCTAACTGCAATGTCATAGACTCATATGAATAG
The DNA here is from genome assembly GCA_038087645.1 of Saccharum hybrid cultivar R570. Lineage (NCBI taxonomy): Eukaryota > Viridiplantae > Streptophyta > Magnoliopsida > Poales > Poaceae > Saccharum > Saccharum hybrid cultivar. The sequence continues at coordinate 26,074,836 of JAQSUU010000216.1, read as the reverse complement.
TACCTAAAGGACCTAGTTGTTGTAGTTTTTGCTGATTTTTGGAAATTCATAGTAAATCATAGGAAATTTGTAAAATAGCAAATGAGGACTTTTTGGAATCCTTGTGAAATTATCTATGCAGTGGATCTATAATATGGCATGGTTTAGTTTAATGTTTTTGCTGTAAAAATAGATTTTTCAGATTAGGTTTTCAATGCTAGTTGTATTTGTCATTTTCATAACTGCAAATATAGAGATCTAAATGAAGTGAAATTTTTGTGGCATGCTACTATTGTGATGTGTGATGTCTGGTAAAAATTTCAGGATTTTAAGACTGATAGTTTAGGAGCTATAAAAATAACAAATGCCATATGCTGCTTTGCTTCTATTCTGGACAGTGCTGCATGTATGCATTGTTTGGCTCAGTTAAGTTATGAATCATGCCTTGTTGATAATAGATGAGTTGTAGTACTTTTCATAATATTTTCAAAAAGCTAAAGATCACAATTTTTGGTTAAGTATATGTTTAGTTATAGTTGTTTAAAGTACTGTGGCAGTTTCTGCCCAAACCCAGACAGCATTGCTTTGTGTGCCATGTGTGACCTTGTTAGTGGCAGAATTAGTTCTAGATGTTTATAGAAAAGTTGTTCACAATTTGTTAAGCTTTCTAAAAAGTCCAGAACCATAGTTATTGGATTTGTGAAACTCAAGCTATAACGATTTAAAGTGGCATATCAGATTCTGTCCATATTTTGGATAGAGATGCAATTATTTAATTAATTGACCATGTTAACTGTATAATCATCTTAAGATGATTACAAGAAAGTTGTAGGTAACTTTATAAGCTTTCCATAAAGTTGAGAATCATGTTTGTGGGAGGTCTAGAACTCCATTTATGCTTCTCTGAAGTTTCTATCAGTTTTCTGTCTATAATTGTACCACTGCTGTTGGGCTGCATGTGTGGTGTTACTCATGCAACTAGTTTCATGGTGTAAATGATGTTTACTGTGGTTTTGGTAAATACAAAAGTTGTAGATAATTATTCTTATCTTGCTTGTGTTAAATTTTCATGATCCCAGGTCTGATAGTTTAAGAGTTGCATGCTTAATAAGTCTACTGTCAGATTTTAATTACCTTCTGTGCAGACTTTAAAGATTGGCATGTTTGGTCATGATAAATTGGGAATCATGTTGAGATGATTAAAGATGAAATGTAGATAATTTCATAAGATTTCCAGAATGTCTTCTTTCAAGTCATTTGGATTTAGGGATCTCCAGTTATGATTAATTTACTGAGCTACTGTATGTATGTCCAGAAAGTGACAGATTTTAGTTGTAGTGCTTTGATTAACTTTGCCATGCTAGTGTGTTGAAGTATGACTCATACCTTTGAAAGTACTTGGGTTAGAACTCTGTGATCTTGAGGCTTGTGTCTTGCTTGATGTGCTTGCCATCTTCTATGTTATGCCCTAATGTGGATTAAGTTAATTAGCTCTAGGTGTTTATTAAAACTTTGGTATGCTTGTTTGATTACTCTGTTTATTGCACTTCTATGCATTCACACATGTGCATGGTTGCATCTCATATAGGTACGCTAGCAGAAACGTGTGAAGGATGTGGCGTTGGAGCCAAACTCGAAGACGGTGTTTGGTGGATCCATCCCGGAGAAAGAAGGACCGGACAAGTGGTAGATTAGAGGATGCTCGCCAAGTGAATTCATCTGACATACTCTAACTTGAGTCGGACCCCAGGCAAGCCCCGGAGCATTATAAGCCTCCTATCTTCAAAGCAATTAATTCTATATATGTTATAAGTATTGTTGCATTAGGTGATAGGAGTTGGTTGGAAACTCTTGCTGCATTATATCATTCCTTGTCCAGATATATGAATCCCTGAATCCTACATAGACTAGGGTCGAGTAGATGCTTAGCCCTGCTTTAAGCGGTAGAAGTCAGGTGATTTCCTGTCACCTGCGAGATGTAGGGATATTCATATATGGCACGGTTGGCTATATTTGCTATCGTGGAATGGAACCATGTGTTAATAAAATAAAATGAGACCGGGCGGGATGACGATAGTGAAGCAACAAGGCATGGAGGTCTTGGGTGTGAATCTATCCCCGTCTGAGTCGTTTAAGGACCGATTCGCTGTACGTCCTTGAGTCATGTTGAACGCAGTCTAACACTTAGTTGGCCGGATAAGTCGTTCCGACCGCGAAGCCGAGTAATATGGTTCAGGCCGGGAATCGAATGGTAGGTTGCTTCTTGGAGGAGAGAAAGGATGTGCTTGGGGACATTGGCGTGAGACCAAGGGGGGTTAGAGTCCCTATCACCTGGCAGAGTGTCACCCTTGGGGTTGCGACATCATTCGGACCCGCGATTCCTGAATTGTACGAAAGGTGGCTTGTGCGACCCTGGCAGGGGCCTGTGCGGTGAGTGTTAGAAATACCCCTCCAGCTGGATAGGAATTCGATTCGAATCGCCGTCGCTCCCGGTTAGTGAGCACTTGACTTGAGCAGCGGCAACGTAGATTCCATTAAATTGAACGGATGGTTAATTGGATAACGATGGAAAGGTTGCCTCAATTTATACCTGCTATGGTTAATATTGTTTGCTCCTAATAAAGTGAGTGCTCTAGTACAGGTTCAAATATAGAGGACAGGTTAATGATAATTAACTTGATGCTTAAGCATTAATGATTACTTATCCATAATAAGCTTTTATGCAAAATGTTGTCAAGCTAGCCCACTTTATATCAGCCTTGCATGATCCTTGGTGTCACTTTATTTCTGGTTTCTGACGGGTAAGTCTAGCTGAGTACCTTCTCGTACTTAGGGTTTTATCCCCACTTGTTGCAGGTTGTGATGTATTATGGCGACTGCAAGAGTTGGTTGGCTCCTGCCGTAGAGGCGGAGTGTGATCACGGGCATGATCCTTCTGAGTTATCTTCTCTCTAATGCTTTTGTTGGAAGTCGACGTTGGTACTGGCATATATTTGAAATAAGGGTGTTGTTAGTTTCAAATTACTTTGCTTCCGCTACTTTTTAACTTAAGTTGTAATAACTATGTTGAACTCCGATGTATATCTTGATTACTTGTGAAATGGATGTAACATGTGACTTGTTATGTTGAATCACTACGATCTTGGCTTGTATGTTGGTTGGTTTGAAATCCCTCGCGATTTCATTGGACTACCGGAGTTATATGGGCTCAAGTGCGAGAATTTGATCACTTCGGTGATTGTTTTTGTACTTGTGCTCTTATAATTTGGACGGTTCCGTTACAGCTGGCATCGGAGCAAGATTCAACATTAAACATGTCATATGTGTATTTAAAACAAAGGTTTTGTTTTCTAAAACCAGTTTTATCAACTTATAGTTATATATAGGTTTATGAAATCTAAATTTTAAACCTAAGTATGCCAGTGGTCAATTTCCTTATGCCCAGATAAGGATTATTAGGTGGCTTATATAAGTACTAACTTGGGGGTTTTTCATTCATGCATCTACGCCTAGGCCAAGGTATGTATGTGTGATGACTCTCCCACACTATGCTACCCGGTGTGTTAGATGTGTGGTAGCCTTCATATATGAGATAGTCATATATGTCGCTAGTTTACTTTTATGCAACATCGCACCTACGATCAGGTAAGTGTGAGTTGTGAGAGCATGACCGTACAAACTGCGGTCTAGGGGAGAGTTAGTTTTGGTTACTGGATTATTTACATGTTACACACATGTATATATGAAGGTACTTAATTGTGGGTGATCGAATGATTCGGGTAGTTTTGGTGCTACATGTATATATACAGGGGTATATGTATATGGGAGTACTTAGAATTTTCCTTTCCTGCTTTCATTGTGTGCTATATTGGGGAATTGTTGGGCTGCAATGAAATTTTTCTGCAGGTACGCTAACCACGAATGCGTAAGTCGAATGTAGTTGTCGACTAGCTATATATCGAGAGAGTGCGTGTTATGCCACCGACATAGAACGTTATCGCCACCTTAGGTTGGTAATCTTGTGAGGACGAATAGGACGAAGCATGCATCTTCATGATTGTTGCCTTATGCATAGCCATGCTCCTCTCACCCTTGTTCTATAGTGAGTACTTGTGATTGATGTGGTACACTATCTTTCTTGTGTGGAGTAAAACAAGAATGCCTTACTCCATGTTGTTTGAGAAAAGTGTGTGCTTAGCCTTGCTAGAAATAGTTGTGGAGAATACCAAAGTTATAGCTAACTTACACATCTAGCTTGTCCTAAAATTTCATGACCCTAGGTCTTATGGGTTGAGAGTTATGAATTTTAAAAGTTTACGGTCAAGATTTGCTAATGTTCTGAATAGATCTGAATGTTTGGTTTGTTTGACCTGTGTGCATATCGAATCGTGTCTTGGAGATAATAGAAGAAGTGTACTACTTTTTATAATCTTTTCAAAATGTCCTATAGAACTAATTGTGGTGGTCTAAATTTCTAGTTATGAGCTTGCCAAGTGGAATGACAGAATCTGTCCAAATCTGGGCAGAGATGTCTTCTTTATCTTGTTTGGCCTTGTTAGCTGTAGCATCATATTAATATGTTATTAAGAAACTTATAGACAACTTAATAAGCTGTACATAAAGTTAAGGCTCAGCCTTGTTGGGTCCCTAGAATTCCAGTTACGCATTTTTGAAGTTCGTGTTAGTTTTCTGTCCATATTGGTACAGATCTGAAACATTAGCATTTTTGGTCATGTTAATCTATGAATTAGCTGTTCGTATGAATAACTAAAGTGTACTCATCTTCCTAAGCTTTCTAGAAAGTCTAGGATCACCTTTGTGAGATGTCTACAACCTTAGTTATGGTTGAAACAAGTAACTACTGTGCTGCTGTCCAGATTCTGTGCACATGCTAAGTTAGTCACCTTAGCTAGCGTTTTTGTTGAGCTAAACTTGTAGTTAGTTCGTGCTTTAGATAAATGTTTGTTATGGGTGAGTTTGGTGCTTAGTAATGGTTGCTTAAGCTAATTGGATTGGATCTCTCTAATGCTTGACTGTGATGTTTGTATGTATGCTTGTTATTTAATTAGTGCTATAGTTGTCACCTCGTTTGTCCTCGGTGAGCATACGAGTGCCGATAGCTTTATCCTAGAGCAACGTTCACGTTACGTAATTGCATAGCTGTCATCTCCAATTAGGTTCTCTCTTAGGAATCTGAGCCTGTAGACTTGGTGGTTAGCCTTTGAATGTTTGTATCCATGCCTTTGCTTGACCGAAAGCCCAGAGTTTAGTTCTCCTATATGTTTGTATAAGCCGTGGATGTTTTGCAACCCTTTTTGTGAAGACCTTTGTCGACTGACCAACCAAGTTAACTTTCATCAACGCTAGCCTTTGACCATGGTTCATACGTTGCCAGTTATGGAAACTGTACCCAAATCCATGTTGGACCTTCCGGTTACCTCTCCCAAAGGTTAGCTAGTACGACGCAATGTATCTCTGCTATAGCCTCTAATTCGTGTGCTTGCAAATTTATGCATCTACCTTATCAACTCAATCTATGACTACATATCGGTTTTCGCCTTGAAAATTTCTTAATTCGTCTCAAACCTTCCCAAGTCTCGGGATGTTTATCAATCTTAATCTCATGTTGTTGCTCAACGTGATCGAATCTCTATCATTTAATTATCTGGTAGTTTTCTCAGTCGACGCAAGGTGCGCTTGGAATTAAGCAAAAATATCATGCTTAATCACCTTCGGCAATTGAGCTATGTTCTCTTGTGCTATGATTTGATCTTTGAATCACCTCCTGGTTAAATCCAAACCTTGTGACTACCTTTACTTGCTATCCCTCCTTGGTATGGTGCTTGTTCGGACAACCCGATCTGTGCCATTTGAAATTTCTCATCGGGTGTATGTTCAGTAATGGTGTTATGAGTAGCAACTAATGGTGCCGCGACGAAACCGAGAGCCTCCTGTGGGTGCACACACAAGGTTGTGCTGCTCGGCACGTGCTGGTATCATGGTTTCTAATCATAATCTATTGCAGAACAACACTGATGTGATTTTCACGTGACCTTCTTCCTTGGTTGTTTTCCTATATCTTATCGTAAGATCCATATCTTAGACCGAAAGTAGTGGAGTTTTCTTCTGAAGTTGCTAAGAGGATAACCTTTGAAGAACAGGTCACCGACATAAACATTAACAGACTGCAATATGTGGTAGCCCAATGACTCTATTTAGTTGCCCCCATATTGACGAACGTCATCTAGTAAGCAAGTATCTCATCTCTATTGGATAAACAGGACACACAACACTTACTGTTGGACAAGTCATACGTTGGATAAGACTCGATCGTCACATTATGCAAGTTTTAACCTTTGCATGCATAATGGCCATACAATCAAAATCAACCATCTCTGGTGTGATTCCTTATCTGTAGACTTCAATGTCCGTCAACTATCCACATCAGCCACTGTTGTTGTGGTCAAGAGTGAAGATTTGGAACTTTTTAGTGTTGAAAGACGACTAATTAGTTACCAATAGGAAGGTTAATCTCCAGCTAGGTAACAACTCTTTGGTAGCTACGAAGACTATGTCTCACAGAGCAATAACCAACAAGAAGTTAATCAACTAGTCAACAACTTGAGCAATACTCTATCTTTTAGAGCCATTGTGATCAAGTCAATTATGTCTTGGACAATCACACAGATAGTGCAAGTTGTTCAATCAGCTTCGGTGAAGAATTAGAGGAATGCATGCCCCAGTTTCGATCAACATCCTTGTGCCCTTAGGTGCCACAAACGGTTTGTTCATAACTTTATTGGATGCAGTATTGAGGAATATTCCTAAATGGTTCCTTATTCTCGTACATGTCCTCCAGGCGGAGTATGCATGTTGCCTTGCAAAAAGTAACCCGCAAGTTCAAAGTGTGTGCATCATCGGATTGGTATATAAATTAATGGTCGAGATCTGCTACTGGATGGCCCTTTTGAGGTCCCAAAGATACTAGTTCACACTCTTTCATTGCTTTTGCGTTCTCGTATCAATAATGTACGAGCAGCCTTGGTTTCTGCAAATCAATGTATACCATCGCGTATCAAAAGCAAATTGAAAAGTGTCAAACAACAGATTTCCCAGTTTAGAGCTGCTGTTTGATCCTAAAGAGGAAGCCTCACAGTGAAAAGTTAGCCTGACAAAGCTAGTTTCACTACGTTGCAAGTCAACTCAACTTACTGTGCAACTGCCTCACGAAGGGAAATTTGCTCGGTAGTGAGCTAATTACCGAAGTTGGTAAATACTTGCAATTTTTGTTGTCTGCCAGACCTCGCTATATCCTTATTTGGCAATAATTGATAATACTCATTGATCTTTGGTATCTTAAAGTGTTTTTACCCAAGTGGTTGCGTCTGATTCAACCCAGATAACTGTTGTCTTTGGATAAAAGAATCTTATTAGATAACTATTGACAGGAATACGAAGCCGACAGAGTTAGCTATCACATTCACTAACCCCTCGACAGACTCAGATAATACAGTGTTGTCATCAGATAAAGAGAACTGCATGCATGGAATAGTAAGTAGCTTTCCATTAGTTGATATATGAATGACTGAACATTTACGACTAACATAGACCCTGTCTATTGGTTAGTCAGTATCCTATAGCCTCAGAGTATGTTTGTCGTCTATGATCTCACCCTTTTGGAAAGTTGTACTCAAGCCATTTTGGAAGAGAACTGCTTTTCCAAAAACCGTGTGAACATAGAGCCATTTCAACGAGTATACTTCTGAATATTTCGGTCTAATGTCAAGTTCATATGGCCTATGTTGTGCTCATTAGAGAGTCAGATACTTGTGAGTGGTTCACTCATGGACCAAATGATCTCCGTACACTGAGAATGCCGTATGTGCTATCTTGGATTCCTCCCAAAGTAACAATGCTTCATGGAAGTCAATGAAGGAAATTCTTCAGACAAATTTTACCATGAAGAGTAAGTATCAGAATGTGCCTTTGGTCAAATTGTTCACCGATGTTGAATGCTTTTAGCTGAATGCTATAGCAGATATTGGGAACTAGATAACGTGTCGCTCTTCCTTAAAAGATCTTCCATTCCGAATCTCGGGACGCAATTCTTTTAAGGGGGAGGGCTGTAACACCCCAGGTGTTTGTCACTCACTAAGCAGCAGGTTTGAGCTCAAACATGATAGATTAAGTGGAGATGAGCCTAATCTAAACTTGGATGTTACACCATTGCTTTACCTATAGGCCCCTTCTCAAGATATATGCTTGGGTGGTGTTATTACAATATCTTCATGTGTCTCGCCTTGGTACCTATCTATATTGATCCCTAGAAAAGTTTCATAAAGTTTGGAATCAAAAAGTCACATGAAATGATAAGTTATATGCTTGTTTGGATTATAACTAAAACTTGCCTTACGTCCCATGGGAACTAGTGTTGTGCAACATACAAATGCAATATGTGCAACACATCTTGGACACATGTGGAACACCCTAGTGGAACATGTGTAGCATGTATCTTGAAACAACTATAGCATTTCACTTGAGTTCTATGTTTCAAGGCATGTGAGGCCTACACTTTTGTGCAACCTATGCATGGTGGGTATGTTTGGCCTCTACAACACCTTAACTACACTTAGGACACATATTGGAACAATGTTCATGTTGATCATTTTGCCTAATTGTGCTTCTAAGTGATGGTTGACCATGTATGGACCCTGGAACACTTTTGTTTGATCATTTCAAAAGTGTGACTTAACAACTTTGTATGGCTGTGCACCCTTTAGCAATGTTGTAGAAAATTTTATAAGGAACAAAAGTTGTAAAGGTGACAAATCTTGAAAAGGTGCACAACATGTCCAAAAATATCTAACAACCCAGAAATTCCCTGCTGTTAGCCATCCTGAAAATTTCTAAGTGTTGGGGTCGAATTTCAGTTTCATGTACCTTACTTTGGAGCTTTATATCTTGCAACACAAGCTGATCCGGACCTTCATCCTTAAATAAAAGTTATAGAACATATCATGGGGAACAAACTTTGTTTAATGTCCCAGAGCTAATTCGGTACCTAGCATGGTCAAATCGAGCTCACGAAATGGAATCCAATGCTATTTTCAGGGTTCGAAAATTGGCTAAGTCCCTAGTGGACTGAAACTGAATTTTCAGTTTCGGGATACCCTACTTTGGGGAGTTATATCTCGCAAACCATCTCGAATCTGACTATGATCCTTTAAGCAATATTGGAGTACTCATGTAGCTCTATCAGAAGGAATAATTGGTTGATCGAATCATCTATTGGTTTAGGATATATGGATGGTAGATGAACACCGTTTTAGTCGGCTTGAAACTGGAACTCTGGATTCAGTTTCGTGTACACCATTTTGGAGCCTTGTATCTCTCCAACCACTCCGAATTAGACTTTGATCCTTTAACCAAAGTTATAGTACGTATGTAGCACTACAGCAAGGAGCTTTTGGTTCATCAAATCGTCAACAGGTTAGAGAGGTAGAGTGAGGATAAAATGAGGCTTCAGTTGTACGTTTGCAGTAGTTTTAGTCATCTCCTTCAGTTTTGAATCGTCAAGGAGCAGCAAGAATGGCCGACCGACCACAGGGTTTCGACGCCGCGTGGCCTCGCGCTCACTACCTGTGCGCCACCTCGCCCCCACGCGTCGTCGAGCTGAAGTAGAAAACCGGCGCCCTCTGCTTCCTATTCACTCGGTCTCTTTTTCTCTTGTGCTTGCCACATCCATGGCCGCCCCGAGCTGCCGCTGCTGCGCTGCTCCTCCTCTGTAGCCACCACCGCTCACTGCTCCTCCCATCTCGCTGCATCCTCGAGCCGTCACCGTCGTTGGTTGCCGCTGGCCGCCACAGCCGGCCGACCGGGCTGGGTGCAGCAGGCCGCTGCCCGCCACCGCCATGGACAGGAAGCAAAGCTCCGAGCATCGCCGGAACCACCTCGTGCACATGCTCTCCCGGAACCAGCATCGCCGGAGCGCCCCGCCGCCGGAGATGCCGCGGGCTTGGCCGCCGGCGCACTTGGCCGGGCCACCTCGGGCCATCTCGGGCCAAGCCATGGGCACCGGTGGATGCGCCCGGTGATGGAGATGCTTCCATACCACTCCAACGCCGCCGGCGAGCCCTCTTCCGGCCTCAACCGCAAGCTCAGACGCCTCCTCTGTTCAAATTCGCGACCAGGGACTTTATACAAGAATTTGACTAAAAGGGAGGGCCTAACTGCAATGTCATAGACTCATATGAATAGTACCTAAAGGACCTAGTTGTTGTAGTTTTTGCTGATTTTTGGAAATTCATAGTAAATCATAGGAAATTTGTAAAATAGCAAATGAGGACTTTTTGGAATCCTTGTGAAATTATCTATGCAGTGGATCTATAATATGGCATGGTTTAGTTTAATGTTTTTGCTGTAAAAATAGATTTTTCAGATTAGGTTTTCAATGCTAGTTGTATTTGTCATTTTCATAACTGCAAATATAGAGATCTAAATGAAGTGAAATTTTTGTGGCATGCTACTATTGTGATGTGTGATGTTTGGTAAAAATTTCAGGATTTTAAGACTGATAGTTTAGGAGCTATAAAAATAACAAATGCCATATGCTGCTTTGCTTCTATTCTGGACAGTGCTGCATGTATGCATTGTTTGGCTCAGTTAAGTTATGAATCATGCCTTGTTGATAATAGATGAGTTGTAGTACTTTTCATAATATTTTCAAAAAGCTAAAGATCACAATTTTTGGTTAAGTATATGTTTAGTTATAGTTGTTTAAAGTACTGTGGCAGTTTCTGCCCAAACCCAGACAGCATTGCTTTGTGTGCCATGTGTGACCTTGTTAGTGGCAGAATTAGTTCTAGATGTTTATAGAAAAGTTGTTCACAATTTGTTAAGCTTTCTAAAAAGTCCAGAACCATAGTTATTGGATTTGTGAAACTCAAGCTATAACGATTTAAAGTGGCATATCAGATTCTGTCCATATTTTGGACAGAGATGCAATTATTTAATTAATTGACCATGTTAACTGTATAATCATCTTAAGATGATTACAAGAAAGTTGTAGGTAACTTTATAAGCTTTCCATAAAGTTGAGAATCATGTTTGTGGGAGGTCTAGAACTCCATTTATGCTTCTCTGAAGTTTCTATCAGTTTTCTGTCTATAATTGTACCACTGCTGTTGGGCTGCATGTGTGGTGTTACTCATGCAACTAGTTTCATGGTGTAAATGATGTTTACTGTGGTTTTGGTAAATACAAAAGTTGTAGATAATTATCTTATCTTGCTTGTGTTAAATTTTCATGATCCCAGGTCTGATAGTTTAAGAGTTGCATGCTTAATAAGTCTACTGTCAGATTTTAATTACCTTATGTGCAGACTTTAAAGATTGGCATGTTTGGTCATGATAACTTGGGAATCATGTTGAGATGATTAAAGATGAAATGTATATAATTTCATAAGATTTCCAGAATGTCTTCTTTCAAGTCATTTGGATTTAGGGATCTCCAGTTATGATTAATTTACTGAGCTACTGTATGTATGTCCAGAAAGTGGTAGATTTTAGTTGTAGTGCTTTGATTAACTTTGCCATGCTAGTGTGTTGAAGTGTGACTCATACCTTTGAAAGTACTTGGGTTAGTACTCTGTGATCTTGAGGCTTGTGTCTTGCTTGATGTGCTTGCCATCTTCTATGTTATGCCCTAATGTGGATTAAGTTAATTAGCTCTAGGTGTTTATGAAAACTTTGGTATGCTTGTTTGATTACTCTGTTTATTGCACTTCTATGCATTCACACATATGCATGGTTGCATCTCATATAGGTACGCTAGCAGAAACGTGTGAAGGATGTGGCGTTGGAGCCAAACTCGAAGACGGTGTTTGGTGGATCCATCCCGGAGAAAGAAGGACCGGACAAGTGGTAGATTGGAGGATGCTCGCCAAGTGAATTCATCTGACATACTCTAACTTAAGTCGGACCCCAGGCAAGCCCCGGAGCATTATAAGCCTCCTATCTTCAAAGCAATTAATTCTATATATGTTATAAGTATTGTTGCATTAGGTGATAGGAGTTGGTTGGAAACTCTTGCTGCATTATATCATTCCTTGTCCAGATATATGAATCCCTGAATCCTACATAGACTAGGGTCGAGTAGATGCTTAGCCCTGCTTTAAGTGGTAGAAGTCAGGTGATTTCCTGTCACCTGCGAGATGTAGGGATATTCATATATGGCACGGTTGGCTATATTTGCTATCGTGGAATGGAACCATGTGTTAATAAAATGAAATGAGACCGGGCGGGATGACGATAGTGAAGCAACAAGGCATGGAGGTCTTGGGTGTGAATCTATCTCCGTCTGAGTCGTTTAAGGACCGATTCGCTGTACGTCCTTGAGTCATGTTGAACGCAGTCTAACACTTAGTTGGCCGGATAAGTCGTTCTGACCGCGAAGCCGAGTAATATGGTTCAGGCCGGGAATCGAATGGTAGGTTGCTTCTTGGAGGAGAGAAAGGATGTGCTTGGGGACATTGGTGTGAGACCAAGGGGGGGTTAGAGTCCCTATCACCTGGCAGAGTGTCGCCCTTGGGGTTGCGACATCATTCGGACCCGCGATTCCTGAATTGTACGAAAGGTGGCTTGTGCGACCCTGGCAGGGGCCTGCACGGTGAGTGTTAGAAATACCCCTCCAGCTGGATAGGAATTCGATTCGAATCGCCGTCGCTCCCGGTTAGTGAGCACTTGACTTGAGCAGCGGCAACGTAGATTCCATTAAATTGAACGGATGGTTAATTGGATAACGATGGAAAGGTTGCCTCAATTTATACCTGCTATGGTTAATATTGTTTGCTCCTAATAAAGTGAGTGCTCTAGTACAGGTTCAAATATAGAGGACAGGTTAATGATAATTAACTTGATGCTTAAGCATTAATGATTACTTATCCATAATAAGCTTTTATGCAAAATGTTGTCAAGCTAGCCCACTTTATATCAGCCTTGCATGATCCTTGGTGTCACTTTATTTTTGGTTTCTGACGGGTAAGTCTAGCTGAGTACCTTCTCGTACTCAGGGTTTTATCCCCACTTGTTGCAGGTTGTGATGTATCATGGCGACTGCAAGAGTTGGTTGGCTCCTGCCGTAGAGGCGGAGTGTGATCACGGGCATGATCCTTCTGAGTTATCTTCTCTCTAATGCTTTTGTTGGAAGTCGACCTTGGTACTGGCATATATTTGAAATAAGGGTGTTGTTAGTTTCAAATTACTTTGCTTCCGCTACTTTTTAACTTAAGTTGTAATAACTATGTTGAACTCCGATGTATATCTTGATTACTTGTGAAATGGATGTAACATGTGACTTGTTATGTTGAATCACTACGATCTTGGCTTGTATGTTGGTTGGTTTGAAATCCCTCGCGATTTCATTGGACTACCGGAGTTATATGGGCTCAAGTGCGAGAATTTGATCACTTCGGTGATTGTTTTTGTACTTGTGCTCTTATAATTTGGACGGTTCCGTTACAAGTGGAATCCTACAACGGAGCATACCCACGGAAGATGAGAAAAGAATCTTGCAAGATATACACTCGAGGCTTGTGGCCACCATGCAGCGCTAAACACCTTGGTGGGTAAGGCCTTTCGACAAGGGTTTTATTGGCCTACCGCGATTAAGGACACACAACACATCATGAGGACTTGTGAGGGATGTCAGTACTTTGCCAAGCAAAGCCACGTCCCCTTTTAAGAACTCCGAATGATCCCAATCACATAGCCCTTCGCCATCTGGGGACTCAACCTTGTCAGAAAACTCCCACCTGCCCCAGGGGCTTCGACCACTTATTTGTCATGATCAACAAAGTTCACCAAGTGGATTGAGGCCAAGCCTATAGCTACAGCTAGCTCAGAGGCGACAGTTGAGTTCATCAAAGAAGTCATAGACCGGTATGGGGTCATGAACACGATCATTACTGACAATGACACCCAGTTCACATGGAGCGCATTTGTCAACTTCTGTGATGAACAACAGATCAACATAAGATGGGCTGCAGTGGCCCACGCCTAGACTAACGGTCAAGTAGAAAGGGCAAATGGTTGCATCCTCCGAGGCCTTAAACCCCGAGTCTTCAGGAAGCTAAAAAAGTTTGAGGGTAGATGGGTCAAGGTGCTTCAGCCAATCTAGTGGGGCCTACAGACCACTCCTACCAGGCCATCAGGGTTCACTCCCATCTTCCTTATTAATGGCGCAGACGTGGTTCTACCCTAGGAGATCAGCTATGCCTCTCCTCATGTCTGTGCCTATGATGAGGAAATAGTAGAGGAAGCCTTACAGGATTCCCTCGATAGGCTCAACAAGCAATGTAGAACGTCACTCATCCGCTCCACACGATATCAGCAACAGCTACGCAAGTACCACAGCAAGCACGTTCGGCCACTAAACTTCATGAAAGGCGATCTGGTTCTACATCGAGTGCAGGCAACCAAGGGGAAAAATATTCACACCTCCTTGGGAAGGACCATTTATCGTGGCCGAAGTGCTAAAGTCGAGAACGTATAAGTTGGCAAACATGAATGGTCAAGTCTACATGAATGCCTAGAACGTTGACTTGTTGCGACGATTCTACGCATAAAAAAGCAGCCCTATACGAGGGTCCAAATCACAGGTGGTGTGACCACCAACCCATGATAAAGGTAGTAGGCTCTGATCAAAACTGTAATAGAACCGCCCAATTTATATATGTTTAAGTACGACTGTCCCTGTTTAACATGTTGACACGCACATACTTTCACTTATATAAACCCGGTAGTCCGCCGAGTGTAATGAAAGACCTCGGTAAATCAACTTCACAACTAAGATCGCATGATTAAGCAAATACACATCACATACACAGAGTTGCAGTGGGAATAATATTACAAATGTGTTCACAAATAATGGTACAAGATTAGATTTCAAAACCAATTAGTGAAAGCAACCTAACTTGAAATGATTACAATAACATAAGTTCCAAATACATTGCTAGCATAAGTGACATTCTCTGGCAAAGGCATATGGATGAGAATACTATATAGAGTTGCCGAGCCCACCGGCAGTTAGCCATCATCTTTAGCAGGCTGAGAGCTTCACTTGCAGCATGGTGGGATAAACCCTGAGTACTTGAATGTACTCCGCTAGACCTACCCGTGATAAACCAAAATAATATGACACCAAGGAGTATGCAAGGCTTTATAGATGGATTTAGCTTGACAACATTTGCATAAAAAGCTTAAGTAACATAACGTGAATATTTAATATCTTTAGCATCAAGTTGATGCCTATTCAATTAAGTATCTCTAAATTAGCACTTGTACTAGAGCAATCACTTGATTAAGCTAAACAAGCATTAGTAACCATATCTAGTGTAGTAATGTAAACATCCTCATAACCATCAAGTTTCATTAAGTGTTTCTACATTGCCGCTGCTCAGTCAAGTTCTCACTATCCGGGAGAGACGACGACTTGAATCGATTCCAACCAGCTAGGGATTTATTCCTAACACAAACCTAGGCAACCAAACAACTGTTACCATAGATCACCTTTGGTATAACTTAGGAACCAACTTCGCGGGTCCTATTAGCGTCGCACCCTCAGAGATTATACCAATCTGCTAGGAAGATCAGGCCCGGCCTGCCCTTGGACTCATGCCATTGGCTCTCTGCACATCCTTACTTTCTCCAGAGTGCGCACTTTCACTTAACGGGTCCCGGCCTGAGTTGAGCTACCCGGTTTCGTGGTTGGAACGACTTATCCAGCCAGCTAAGTGTTAGGCATACGTTCAACATGACATGAGGACGGCACCCAGGACCTCCATGCCCTGCTGCTTCTCTATCGCAATCCCGCCTGGTCTCCAATTATACCTCAATACATGGTTATTTCCACGATATCAAATATAGCCAACCGTGACCAGATATTCACCTATATCTCGCAGGTGACAGGAAATCACCCGACTTCTACCGACTAAGCATGGCTAAGGATATATATTCGATCCTGAACCTACATAGGGTTATATATATATTTGATGCATTAGGTTTGATGCATTAGGTTGTAGGAGTTGGATGAAAACACTTGAAGCATATATATATATCAACCTAATGCATCAAACATATATACTTAGTTTGATATTTATAAATACATAGGAGGCTTAGAATGCTCCGGGGCTTGCCTGGGATCCAACACTAGATCAGTGTTTGTTAGAGGACACTCGCTTGGCGAGTATCTCCCATTCTAGCACTTGCTTAGTCTTTCCATCTTCGGGATACGTCCACCATAACCGTCTTCAGGTTCAGCTCCATCATCACGTCCTTCACGCGGTTCATCTAGCGTACCTAGATGCGATGCAAGATGCAAGTGTATGAATATGAAGAATGGTAATAAGAGATGCATCACATAAAAGCATCCAAGACAAGCACAAGATTACACCAAATAATGTAAGCACCTAGAGTTATTCAACTAAATATCACCTAAGCACAACATATGGATATATCAAGCATATCAGGCATGATATACCAGTGAACTTAAGTTCAGCTATTACAAGCATTTACCAACCAAGAATTAACTATCCATTTTTAGCCACCACAAGAGCAAGTTAAAGCAATCACCTAGCACATGTACAGAATTCTGAACAGCAGCATAGTAGTCTTTTGTTTCAACCATAACTGGAGTTATAAGCCTTCAACAAAGGTGATCTTAGACTTTCTTGAAAGCTAATGTAATTGTCTACAACTTTATTATTATCATATTTAGGTAATTCAATAGTTATCTTACCTTAAACACACAAAACAATAATTCTATCCAAAACATAAACAGAATCTGACATGCAACTTCAGACAGCAATAACTTGAATTCTAGCTTTCACACAAAGGTGGTTCTAGACTTTTTAGAAATCTTAGAAAACTATCCACAGCTTTGTTATAAATACCAAAAGCTAGTTCCAAAGCTAACCAGGTCAAACATTACAAGGAAGACATCTCTGTCCAGATTGGGACAGAATCTGTCATTCCATTTCATAAGCTCATAACTGGAGATTTAGACTACCAAAAGGTGTGATCTTTAATAATTTGGAAACCTTATGAAAAGCAATAAAACTCTTCTATGGTCACCAAGACATATTTCCAAGGTTAACTAAGCTGAAAAGCATAATCATTCAGAACTGTACAGATTTCATGCAAAACATAACAGAGCATTTGATAATTTCATAACTCCCAAACCATCAGGCCTAGAATCATGAGACTTTAGGACAAGCAAGATAATGTAATTATTTACAACTTTGGTATTCACCTCAACCACAGAAAACATCCTTTGCATTATTGAAATACTTGCACAACCAACACTGCACATGCAGCCATTTCAGAATATAACAGTCTGATGTTTCACTTGTTTTGCTAACAAAGAGCATACACATATTGTCACTCAAGGCTCAAACCAACACCAACATATCTCAGTCACATTCCACTCAAGTTAATGTAATCAAAGGAGCATCACATGACTTAATTATATGCATGTACTAGTAAACTTTCATTATCCAATTATATAATTCACATATATAATAAACTTAGGTGATGTTGTAAACATCTTATTTGGAGCTAAAATTTTTATGAGTGGTAGATGCTATCAAAACATGGTCACTGTACAAATTTCACATGCTCAGGTTTTATAAATTAATTACTACGAAAAAGACAAATCTTAATTGTAATTAAGCATGTGAAGGCAAGATAAATCTATAGATCATTATTTTCTATAAATACATAGCCATGTTAAGGTTTCTCAGGCCACAATATCACCCAAAGGCAAAGGAACCACATTTCATATTTTTGCATATATAAATTATTTATAAACCATTTAAAACCATTTATCGAGCATTAATCAAGTTAAATCAATAACTCAGTCATAAGGTATCCAATAAACATGAAATTTTTAACAAAGTGCACTTATAGCATCAGTAGCCTACCATAAAAATTTCACAGCATCTAGAGTATCACAACTTTAGTTATGAATTTATTCCTAGAAAACCCTAATTAACAAAGTTAAATAAAAACAACAAAAACCTTCTACTAACATATGTCATATCATGACTCTAGTGCGTGGATCGACTCACAAGGATTCCAAAAAGTCTTTATTTGTTATTTTTGGATTTTTCTACGATTTGTTATGCATTTTACAAGAATCAGCACATTTATAGAAATTAACAAAGCGTTGAAAAAGGAGAAAGGGCTTTGGGCCCAAAGTGGCCCAGCTCGGCCCAGCTGTGCAAGCAGGCCGGTCCACACCGAGAGGTCAAGCTGGCTCAAAGCGGCATGGTGGTTTTGCAAAAAGGACCCTACTCTTAACATAAATTAACTCGAGGTAAATCACACTATGTGCTACTATTCATGAGTCGTTACCTTTGCACTTAACACTCTGAAAGAGCTCTTATTTATGCGCGTGGTCGCTCTCTCGATTCAAAACAGAGGAAGGTAGAGGAGGGTCATCAGCTGGGCCGATTTTGGCCAGGGAAAAGCTGACGACGGCGAGAGCGGGGTCGCGCGTCCATCCCAGTGCCCGAGCGCACCGGCCGATGGTCGCGGATGACCGAGAGATGGATCGTGGCCTACTGGCCATGGCAACCGGTGACAACATGTGAGCAGCTCTGGTGGTGGCTGCACTCCGGTGGCCGCTGCGTCCGGGAAAACGGCGGGTAAGCATCCCGGGGATCAGGTGCACCTGTGGGGCTGCTCGGCTTAGCCGGAGACGGCCCAAGACGGCCCGGCCACATGTGCCAGTGGCTCGGAGCAGAGAACGGATAGGCCGGTCAGCTCAAGTGACCATGGTGAGTGGCCAGCGGTAGGAAGTGAGGCTACAGAGAGCCTGGGCCCACACGCGCGCACTGACAGGGGCATGGCTTGGTCGCTGGCGCTCATGACTCACCGACAGCGTGAGCAGGCGGCTCGGCGGTGGTGCGGTAGAGCTTGGCTACGGCCACGGCGCTAGGGCTGCGAGCTTGGCATGGCATGGCGAAGCTGGTGATAGCAGTTGCTAGTCACAAGGAGGCACGAATTCACAAGAGCTAGCGGTGGCCGTGGAGGTTGGCACATGCGGTTATGGTGGCGTTCGCGTCCGTGAGCTCCAGATCAAGGGTGACAACAGGAGAGCAAAGAGTGAGCCTGGGGAGTGGAGGAGCAGAGTGAGGCTTGGAGTTGGGCTCGATGTCCACATCCAAGAGGCAGCGGCACGTGGCAATGGAGGCGGGACGTGTTCTAGTGCATGGCGTCCACGTGCTCCTCTAGTGAGGAGTTTCCCCGAGCACCTAGCAGGCGACGATGTGGCCACATGGGAGCTAAGTTTTGGGTATCTTCGGGCATATTCTGGGTTGGTGCTTAAAGCAAGGATGCTTTCCTCCTGATGCTCTATGAATTCTGTTTAAGGACCATGGTCATTAGGGTGATGGGTTAGGAGCCACATGGCCTCCAAGTTGGTAGCGTCAATATGTTGATAACAATTAGGAAACTCCAAATTTTATGGTCAAAACAAGGTCAAACTCAAGCCAACTTTTTCCTATATCTCCTTCATGGAATTATCTCCAACTTTGATTTTTGGACCAAACAAGGTTATTTAACAAAAACTCATGAACACGGCTTGCGAACCTAATGACTCCGGTTAACGACTTCTCAGACTTAGAATTATTTCTAAGTGCTAAAAACTACGACAGATTCCATCTTTGAGCCTCTATTTGACTTATTTCCAAGTTGATTTGGCTCTTGATCCAAAAACAAAGTTTGTAGCAAGAAAACTAAACTACAACTTTTGTTAAGGGTCAAACCTTGTATCTTGAACAGAAATCCTTGCTCTATTTTGGTCAAAGCAACATCCATGAAAAAGGTATTTTGAAGCCAACCAACACTTAGAAGCATATTTGGAGCAAGTCATGAATACAAGCATGGTTCCATTTTGCATCTTAAGTGTGTCTAAGGTATTTTAGTGATCAAACACCATCACTTGCATTACCCAAGCATGGACATTAAGCATACACATGAGATAAACATATGAAACATATGTTGGCTATAAATGAAACGTCACCTAGGCAACATTTGAAACATCACCTATGTAGCATATGAAACATCACCAATGTAACATATGAAACATCACCTATGTAACATTCCAAATGCAATTCACTTAATAAAACAATTCCAAAAAGTTTATAACTTATCATTTCATGTGACTTATTGGTTTCAAACTTTATGAAACTTTTCCAATCATCAATGTGGGTGGAAATTGATGTGAGGCACATGAAAGAAGCACCTTCAACATTACTTAGGTATATATCTGAAAAGGGCTAACATGTAAGCAAAGTGGGTTGCCCAAATTTAAGTTGGGCTCATTTTCATAGGTTTGACCTTAACATCTTCATCACCACTTCTGAGATAAGGAACTAAAGCTCTAGGTTACCACTTAACTTGTCATGTTGGAGCTCAAACCCATTGCTTAACTAGTGACAAACACCTAGGGTGTTACAAAAACAACAATCAGTATGCCCCTAGGCTTAAACTGAGCACCCTAGCAGATCACATTGATCTGCCAAGGCACTCGGGGGCTACCTGATAAAAAATTTTCCAAGAGTATAAGGCATTTGGGCAAGTCATGTTAAGGTCTCCAGTCAATCACCATGATACATTATACTAACCTATTGTGGTGATCCGGGGGCTACAACTAACATTACACAAGTCACCAAGCCATTACTCAAGAGAACACAAACCATAAAGTGCAAAAGTCTTTATTCCAAGGCCAATGCAGTTTACACATCATGGGGAGCAGACTGGATTACATCCTCTACTCTCTCATATTTGGCAATGGCACCCGCCGCGCCTGTAAACTCCATGGCTAGCACACTAACATCATTGGGTCTATCCACTGGCAAAAACCCGATTGCCATGTAGTGAAGGTCCTCGTTGCTCTAGAGTGTAGCAGCCGCCAACGCCAACATGGCTCCACGAGCGTGACAA
Organism: Saccharum hybrid cultivar R570; assembly: GCA_038087645.1. Lineage (NCBI taxonomy): Eukaryota > Viridiplantae > Streptophyta > Magnoliopsida > Poales > Poaceae > Saccharum > Saccharum hybrid cultivar. The sequence goes on along the minus strand of JAQSUU010000216.1, from coordinate 26,053,852 downwards.
ACCACTTCTCTGAACCACCTTGGGACATTGCCGAGGCGCTCCTCTATGCTCACCCCCGCTAATGAGAGCACGTCAATGGCACCACCACACGCCTCCAACAAGGCAACATGACAGTCCCAAAATTGACCCGCTCTAACCGTCGCGGCGGAAGAATCAGCCGCAACAGCTGTTGACATTTCTTATGCACAACTAGAATAAAAGGGTTTCCACAAGCGCATAGAAAATATCATTGTAGCATTTTAACCGGGAGTAATCTAGGTATCGTTATTTATAATTTTACCACTGGGAAGGGAATGCGCTGGATAATGAGCAATGAGCACTGCCTGTGATAATGGAGAGCTTAACCTTGTCTTTATCTATCTTCTCATACAGGGTAAGTGTCACATAAAATATAGAAATGAATAGTAATTGACATATGATAAATGAGAGCACATAGCCACATAAAACAATGATAATCACCTCAATAGAGTACTATAAGTTTATAACACTAGCATGGACTAGGACGATCTACTAGGATAAATCCTAAGTTATTCTAACTATAAGGTCAAAGCATACAATGATTAGTCCAATAACATCTAGCAATCATGGCGGGAAAAGGTTATACCTATGCATAGTGATATTACCAAAGAAGATCAAGAACAGAACAATCTCTTCAGTGTAATAGGGTATTCTACTAGTCCTATATTCGGGAGAAGGATTACAAAGAACTCAACAGAACTGTCACTCCCGCGATCTACCTCACGATCCGGAATATAGGGTGTAATCGCAGATAAATACGGTCTAGGCACCACGCCTACACAATATTTACCACTCACCCATCGATCTAATGAGCAAGCGCTATACGATCCTATGCATAAACATAATTCTAGTCCAACTATGCTAAACATATAATCAAAGTAAACTAAGAATAAAATAATTGAGAACATAATCAAATAGAACAAAGTCAATTCTGATATAATAGAATAGAATAGAATAAAGTACTATTCATAGTAGCAAGAACAATGATGAATATTACAAGAATGTAGAGGAAAATTACCAAGAACTCTGGCAGATCCAGACTCCAAGCTAGGCTTGACTCCCTCTAGATCTATTCCTATGTAGCTATGCTACTAAACTATGGAGCTCTAATTGAGATGGTGGCTCTAGGCTTCTCTGATTTCTTCAGATGAGAGAATGAACTCTTGAATTGAATTGAATTAGATTAGGGTTTCTCCCAGGGCCAAGGGCTCTGAATATATGGCCCTCTAGGATGTACCACATCCCTTGGATCAAACCGACCTAAATGAACGGTTTTTATTCATCCTCAAAGTCGGTGGAGGCATAATCCGTGAGACTCTCTCTAATTGGTGGAGGGGGAGAGGCGGCCGCCCCTGGCTGGCTACCAGGTGGGCCTAGGTTTGTAGGGTCGCCTTCTCCAGTCTTCTAGAGTATTCTTTTTAATACGTATGCCTGTTTCTCTCTACGTAAATCCGACATGTGGACCTCTTTTGGTTCTCTTTCTGATAACCCCCTGTAGAAATAGACAATCACCAAAACTTGTGGAATTCTGTCAGTATAACCCCTATATCTAGTAGGTAAACATGTTTTAGCCCTTTCTCTTGCTATGTTGACGGTTTAAAAAGGATACTTATCTACCGTCAACAGCAGCATCACGGTCACGCCGCCTCCGTCACTTGCTCGGCTAGAATGATGTTGGCATCACAAAGCCTTGCCACCTTGCCTTGGGTAGTTGCTAGTTGCTCTTGGGTGACTAGGAAGCATGATCAAAGCAACCGCCCATCAAAGCAAGACATCTCCAGAAGGATGAATATGGAAATCTCATCGAAAGCTCACCAAGAAGTTACGCCTGGGCCTCGGCATGGGATGCCACGGCATAGGCCGCCTCTCGCTCTGACCTAGCCATCGCTTCTTGTATGGCCTCGAACTACGCTTGGAAACGGCTCACTTCATCCGCAGCCATCGTGACTGATGGCGGAGCCACGACCTCCACCATCACGGCATCACTCGATGATTTGGGAGGACTCACATTGTCAAGCAGAGGAAGCCTAGAGGAACACCTAGTGAGAAGAAGCACAAAGCCCCAAGTTCATCCGATTCGGGTAGGTCCAAGGACTTACTCGACAAAAGCAGGACAGATGGGTGGATATCACTCGCCTGCCGCCTGTTTGGGAACCTCCATTCTCGAGCTCCCCATGCTCTCCATCAAATTGGATCTAAGGGGACATAGGTGGAGGAAGACAAAGAATTAAAGAAAGGGAGGTAAGCTCAATAGTGCACAGATAAAATTGGGCCCATTTATGCCTCCCCCTTCTTTATATAAGCAGGAACTGGCACATGGATGGCATCCCAACCACACACGCTAGTGCATGGGAAAACGAGCCACAAACACTGATGCCTTGGCTTTCAGTAAGCATACTCATCCATGAATCTCGGTAGTCTGCTTTTAACGCACTTTCACCCGTGTCGGTGCGGGCGAGTGGTCTAACACTCAGATCGAGTACTCAGCCTGACTCACTGCCTCAGCAGGTGTAAGCAATAGCGATTCATTCTCTATTGACCCTGTCCCTCTAGAGTCAGGGGGTATTTAGGAGGGCCACCAGTCTGGCTCTAATACCTCTGACACTCAGTGTCACGTAAATCTCCTAATACCCAAACGAGCTCGAAGTACCTTATTTCTACGGATGTGTGCCCCTTTGGGAGAAACCGAAAAACTGGTTGACCCATGGCTGTAACCAAAGTACGAGCTCCTATAATCTGGAAAAAGAGTTTTATGATGTGCCCCCACTAGTCTGGCTTTGTCCTGCCACTTCCTTTCAATGAAGTGGATGTTCACTCATTCTACCCGTTATCACCTCGAAGAGTAACACACGCAAATGCTGACAGCTGCTCACGCGTTCGTTACTCGCCCATAGTATTGCCTACACCGAGATACTATTATATTGGCCTCAAGGCTCTAGGAAAACGTCCTTATTCTTCCACTAAGCGAGGCTCACGACAATTCGTACCATGTCGCTTAACCGGTCTCGAAGAAAAACGTGACGTCCTTAGTGCTTGATAAAAAAATGACCTTCAATAGGTCACCCTAAAAATTAACTGGCTTAGTGACGCATGGGCGACGGAGGCGCCCCTACCCCATCCTCATTATTTTTTTACAACTAGGACTTAATGATGCGCGACCACTATTTACACGCTGGAATACGTCGGGAACCAACTTCTCGAATACAGCGGTATTTCCACCCTAACATGACATCCACGATGTCCTAGAAGCTATGCATCTGGTTATCGAGTACACCACCTGAACACAGCATTGACAATGTCTTGAGGGCTGCACCCAGGAAACTACATTTCCCGATATGGGGTGAACCACCCAAGCTAGGCGCTTATAGCTGCCAGGGGCAATGCTCCTTAATGTACGGTGTACCATCGCCGTACTCGATGCTTGAAGAAGATTCTCACTACTCGAGAAATGCTCTTGGTACTCAAACGGCAACATACTGGCTCCCCAATACTTGGAAATATCTACTTGCACTGCTCGAGACTTCGACACCCGAAGATGCTCACTGTGTACTCATAGTACGCAGAACTTACAAGGGAGATTGCGATGTCCCAAGGGCTTGAAGCTACGTGCTAGCTTGTCATTAAGTCCTATGGGGGCTACTGTATGAGATATGGGCCAGGGGTACCTGCACCACCTGTATACATGACCACCACTGAGCTATCAGCCTAGCAACCTTCAAGGGGAGGCCTGCAAGGGCTGACGCGGTCGACCAACATGGAGATCAAGGCAAACTGAGGCAGGCGTATCTGGATGATAACTAAGATCAATCTATTGTAACAAACTAGGAACACAATCTGTTAGCCCGATCGCCCTCTTTGTAACCCTACCTCTCCTGCCTATGTAAAGGAGGGTAGAGACCTCGGGCTCAGGATCCAATCTTCATCATTCCAATCTACTCATAGCTAGGAGCAACAGCCTCTATAATTGAGCAAACTAATATAAGAGCAGCCGCACCACTAGAGTAGGGATTAGCGTGTACCACACCCCAAACTAGTACAAATCTATGTATCTCGTGTGCTAGCATCCGATTTCGTCAACGTGATTACGTTTCTGGATATTGCCACAGCAAAACAATCCAACACTATCGCTCTTGGAATAGCCTCATATTAGGATTCGAGTACCATAAGGAGCTGCTACAGATTCTTGTCGAATTCTTCTACCGCAGCTAAAAATGCAAACGCAACTTCACCAGAGTCAACGGTGAATACCCCTCCTTGTCCTTCTTGCCCTTTCCTATTTAGGGTGTCATGATCTCAAATTGCTCCTAGGGCCTCATCTGATGTGAACTAGTTTTCCTGATCTTCCGAAAGGTTCTGATAACTCTCGATTTGGTGGAGTCACGACACAATTCGATCCGGTTTCCGAACAACTTGGCTCTGAACCCCGCAATCGCAGCACCACGACCCCTCTGGTTATCGACCGGTGTTGCACGGTCGACCTCGCCAAGAAGGCTAAGTCCTTGCCTGCGAATCGAGAACACACGCAAGAACACAAAGGAATGCAACCAAATTGCAGATGAATGATTAATTTCACAAAGTTGGGGTCTCACAAACCGACGACGGCGGCGAAACTGTTATCAACAGAATAATCTAAGCAAAACCCAACCCTAATGTAGGTGGCGACTACTTATTATATAGCCTAAGGGACGTCCAAGGACCCCTATTCGTGTCCCTGGGGAGCGCCGACACGTTACAAGGCCCAAACGGCCCAAAAGACAGCGACACAGCGCCCTGACAGATTCTGGACGATGACTTGTTTCGACAATTCCCGTTGATTCCAAATAGCTTTTGATATGGGACCACTTGGGTTGGCTTTCTTATCAAATAAGCTTTCCATCCATATATGGATCATTGAAAATGGAGTCCGGACGCGTCCTGAGTGACCAGTTCAAGGCAGACTGGTCCTGAACTGCGAGGCAGACTCGAACTCAACTTGGTTTGGTCCTCCATCTTTATCCGGGCGCCCTCGCTGGTCCTCCACGCCTCCAAGCCCTCCTCCATGTGTCTCCTGGACCTCTCCTTCATTCCTAAGCACAATATAATCATTAGGTAGCAATCTATTCTCAAAATCATATAAAGAGTTACTTAGGAACGAGCTCACCTCTAAATTTAATTGACGCGCGCGAGCTCTAGTGATTGGACCTTGAATGTCTAGCAGTGGATCACTGTGTGTATGTGAAGGAGTGATGTCCTCATCATCCTCCCCCTCTTGAATTGGAGTCGTCCTCGACATCAACTCATCTTCGTCTCCCAAGTATGGCTTCAAATCTGAAATGTTAAAGGTGGTACTAACCCCAAATTCGGGGGATAACTCAAGCTTATATGCATTATCATTAATCTTCTCAACAATTTTAAATGGACCATCAGCTCTAGGCATCAACTTAGACTTTCTCAAATCTGGAAATCTATCCTTTCTCAAGTGCAACCAAACCAAATCACCCGGTTCAAACTTAACTTCTTGTCTACCTTTACTACCAGCAATTCTATACTTTTCAGTCATTTTTTCAATGTTGTGCTTAGCTGTTTCATACATTTGCAAAATAAAATTAGCATGTTCCTTAGCATCAACATGAATTCTCTCACTAGTAGGCAGAGGCAAAATATCAATTGGAGCACGGGGATTGAATCCATACACTACCTGAAAAGGACTTACCTTGGTGGTAGAATGTGTTGCCCGATTGTAAGCAAACTCCACATGAGGCAAACATTCTTCCCACATCTTCAAATTTTTCTTCAGAATAGCTCTCAACATGGCACCCAAAGTGCGGTTAACTACCTCTGTTTGCCCATCGGTTTGTGGGTGACAAGTTGTAGAAAACAACAGTTTTGTACCCAACTTATTCCATAGAGTGCGCCAAAAGTGACTCAGAAATTTAGCGTCGCGATCTGAAACAATAGTAGAAGGCATACCATGCAAACGAACAATCTCTTTGAAAAAGAGGTCAGCAATATGAATAGCATCATCACTTTTATAACATGGTATAAAGTGTGCCATCTTAGAAAATCGATCCACCACAACAAAAATGCTATCCCTCCCCCTCTTAGTCTTAGGCAATCCTAAAACAAAGTCCATAGAAATATCTGCCCAAGGAATAGAAGGAACAGGAAGAGGCATATACAAACCATGTGGATTCAAGCGAGACTTAGCTTTTTGACATGTGGTACAGCGTGCCACGAATCGCTCAACATCTCTCTTCATCTGTGGCCAAAAAAAGTGTGTGGCCAAAACATCCTCTATCTTCTTAGCACCAAAATGTCCCATCAACCCTCCTCCATGCGCTTCCTGCATCAACAAAAGACGAACGGATCCTACTGGAATGCATAGGCGGTTAGCTCTAAACACAAATCCATCATTGACCACAAACTTGTTCCATGAACGTCCCCCTTTGCAATTCAGCAACACGTCTTTAAAATCAGGATCAAGCGCATATTGTTCTTTTATTGTTTCAAGTCCAAAAATTCTACATTCAAGTTGGGACAGCAAAGTGTATCGCCTAGACAAAGCATCTGCAATCACATTATCCTTCCCTTTCTTGTGTTTGAAAACATAAGGAAAAGATTCAATAAATTCAACCCACTTAGCATGTCTACGATTCAGATTATGTTGTGAACGAAGATACTTAAGCGATTCATGATCCGAATGAATAACAAATTCTTTAGGCCACAAATAATGACGCCACGTCTCTAAAGAATGTACAAGAGCATACAATTCCTTATCATACGTGGAGTAATTCAAAACAGGGCTATGCAATTTTTCGCTAAAGTATGCAATGGGCTTACCATCTTGCATCAAAACACCTCCAATGCCAACTCCACTAGCATCACATTCTAGCTCAAAAGTCTTACCAAAATTTGGAAGTTGCAGCAATGGTGCTTGTGTAAGCTTGTCCTTCAAAGTGTCTAAGGACGCCTCTTGTGCCCTTCCCCAATGAAACACCACACCCTTCTTTGTCAACTCATGTAACGGGGCAGCAATGGTGCTGAAATCCTTGACGAAGCGGCGGTAAAATCCTGCAAGACCAAGAAAACTCCTCACTTGTGTGATGGATTGGGGAACCGGCCAGCTCTTAATGGCTTCAATCTTTGCCTCATCCACCTCAATTCCCTGTGGAGTAACAACATAGCCAAGAAAAGAGACTCGATCCGTGCAAAAGATGCACTTCTCAAGGTTACCAAATAAACGTGCCTCGCGTAAGGCATTAAAAACAGCACGTAAGTGATCCATATGTTCATCCAAGACTTGCTATAAATTAAGATATCATCAAAGTAAACTACCACAAATCGACCAATGAAAGCTCTTAAAACCTCATTCATTAGGCGCATGAATGTACTAGGTGCATTAGTCAACCCAAAAGGCATTACTAACCATTCATACAATCTGAATTTAGTTTTAAAAGCTGTTTTCCATTCATCGCCAAGTTTCATTCTAATTTGGTGGTAGCCACTACGCAAGTCAATCTTTGTGAAAATTACAGAGCCACATAATTCATAAAGCATGTCATCAAGCCTAGGAATAGGGTGACGATATCGAATGGTAATATTATTAATGGCTCTACAATCAACACACATACGCCAAGAACCATCTTTCTTAGGAACCAAAATTACAGGAATGGCACAAGGGCTAAGGCTTTCATGTACGTACCCACGGTCCAAAAGCTCTTGGACTTGCCGCTGAATTTCCTTAGTCTCCTCGGGGTTCGTTCGATAAGCAGCGCGGTTTGGCAATGATGCTCCCGGAATCAAATCAATTTGATGCTCTATCCCTCTCATAGGTGGAAGCCCCGGGGGTATCTCAGCTGGAAAAATGTCCTCATACTCCTGCAAAAGGTTAGTGACAGCAGGCGGTACCGAGCTAACATCATCATCAAGAGAAAACAAGGCTTGTTTGCAAACCAAAGTATAGCATACATCGTCATCAGAAATTTCAGCAAGATCACTTTTTCTTGCAAGCATAACAGCACCCTTCAATTTAATTCCTTGAGCCTGAACATTAGGTGCTAACTTCTCCTGTTTAGGTGGGTAAATAGAATTTGCTACTTGCTAATTTTCAGATTTAACCTCATGCAAACTAGCAGTTCGTGTTTTATCATGTTGTACAATTTCAGCTGGGGTCAAGGGAACCAAAGTAACTTTCTTTCCTTTATGCACAAAAGTGTATGTATTACTTCTACCATGGTGTGTAGCATCTTTATCAAATTCCCAAGGACGACCCAATAAAAGTGAACAAGCTTCCATAGGTACTACATCACAATCAACAGAATCAACATAGGTACCAATGGGAAAAGAGACTCTGCAAGTTTGTGTTACCTTAGCTTTACCTGAATCATTCAACCACTGAATATGGTACGGATGGGGGTGTGGGCGTGTGGTCAAGCCAAGCTTCTTGACCAAATCTGTACTCACCAAGTTATTGCAGCTACCTCCATCAATGATGACACGTGCTCGTCGATTGTTGATTACGAAGAAAATCTAGAATAAATTGTGGCGTTGCAGCTTCTCAGGTTGTTGTACCTGTGCGCTAAGCACTCGCTGCACAATGATGTTCATGTAGGCAGCCATGTCTTCGCTACCAAAGACTTCGCCATCCTCCTGAACAGCTTGTTCTTGATCCTCATCATCTTCAATGTCAGAGGTGCTGATGTACTCATCGTCTGTAGCAATGTATGCTCGCTGACTAGGGCACTCCCGCTGTATGTGCCCAAATCCATGGCAGTGGTGGCACTGAACGCCAGAAGTGTGTCCCGTTGAGGCGACGGAGGATGCACTCTTCGAAGGTTCCTGCACAGAATTTTTACCTGAACCGGAAAGTCGTGGAAAAGACGATTTGACTCCAGACTTATCCTTGCTCACTGGTGGGTGCACCCGATAGGAAGATGCCTTGGGAAGGCCCGAAGATCGCGGTGTGTATGTGGTGCCAACCTTATTCTTGCCCTGCAAATCATGCCCCTGCAACTCCTTCTGTGCAAGCATAGCAAACTAAAACAACTGGTTGACAGTGTTAAATTCCTTATAATCAACTATGTCCTGAATTTCATGCCTCAAACCCGAATAAAAACGAACAATAGAATCCTCGGGCCCCTCCACTATGCCACAACGCATCAATCCTTTCTGAAGGTCACCATAGTAATCCTGCACAGCTTTATCTCCCTGTTCTAAGCGCATCAGTTTCTTACGGAGGTCTCTATGATATGATGGTGGCACAAATCTATCACGCATAGCAACCTTAAGCTCTTCCCAGGTACTAGGTGTCGCATTGTCTGCAGCTAAACCAGTCCACCAAATGATAGCAAAATCTGTAAACTCACTAGTGGCTTGTCTAACCCTATGTTCCTCAGGCACTAGGTGGGAACTAAATTTCTGCTCGACTATCATCTCCCAATCAAGGTATCCCTCAGCATCATAATGGCCCGAAAAGGAGGGTATTTTAAATTTAATCTTAACATAAGGATCATCGGAAGCACGATTACGATTACCTTGGTGGTGGTTGAAGTGTTGAGCGCCACCCATACCTGTGGCGTTTGTGCGTAGACGATGGCGTAATCTGTTTTGTCTTGTTGCTGCTTGATCAACATTACCATCGGTGTCATATATTGCATCCTCGAGTCTTCCGGTGTTGCTGCCATCATGGACTTCTTGGTCGAGTAGCGGCTGCACTTCCAAGGCTGCTACCCTGTCGGTTAGTGTGGACAAATGTTTGTCCAATCTCTCAAGGGTGTTGCCGAGCTTGAGGTCAATGAGCGCGTCGGTGACAGCCTTGGCTATTGCCTCAGTCATCTCCTTCTGAGCATTATCTACAACAGATTGTAGTTGGTCTTGGCTGACGCACTCCGACCAGTCTTTGGGCGCCGTATCCTCACCGTCACCTGGCATTGTAGACACAAAACAAGAACAAACAGTGAAAGTTATCCCTAATAATCTACTACGTAGGTGGAGTAGTGCCTCTCAAGATCGCAGCAAAAGGAGACCCCTTCTCAAGCTCTTACAAGGTTCTTACCAGCAAGGTCAAGGACACCTGGAAGGCGTAGCACTGCGATTATAGGGGTCAAAACTTATACTGTCCAGAAGAAGTATGTGGAGTTAAGGCAAGCAGGCCAAATATGTGAGTGGAACACAATTCAAAAACAGAAAGTAATGCTGAATTATAGTCCCAAATACTTGCTCTCGTTGCTGGTCTAACGTGTTCCAAATACCATATGTGTGATAACAAAATGGAGAAACAAGTATGATGGATAGCAATGGAAATACGGACAAGGCAAAAGGCACAACAAACAATAGAGCTATCGAGTGTTCCTTATGTGCTCCTTTTTGATCTCTTCTCTTCTCTTTTGCTATTTTTTTCTTTTCTTTTTTTTTGGTCCAAATTTTTTTTCCTTACTTTTGCTCTTTTGATATTTTTTCTCAGCAAGGAGCACACAACAATAAACACCAAAAAAATTGAGCTCAATTGGATAAAAGATGTGGCCTATAGAAAATTAGGATTGTGCTCCAAAAAGCATATCAAAACTTGTGGGCCTGAAACTTGATTTTCCTGATCGAATTTCGCAAATATAATTTTTACGAACCTAGCTTTGCTAGAATGAAACGGATCTAAAATTTTCTGGCATTCTCTGTAGATATAAAATTTGCCCTGTTCCGAGTTCGGATACAAAAGTTATGACTGTTTTAAGAAAGCTGCTCGAATCTGGGTTTCAGTGGACACAAGATGCAAACTGATGGTGATACGGGATGGCGGTGGTGGAGGGATCAACACAAACTAGAAAAGAACACAATCTAAACCATCAACAAGCTCTTGATCAGGACACAAACTCAAACGACGGAATCTGAAAAGAATTATGCAAAAGGCTAAACGTGGTTTCTGGGATAGGGGAAAAATCTAACACTGATTTTTTGGCTTTTCTGTGGACTCTAGGACAAAGGTGAAATCAAACTAAACTAGGGTAAAATTGAACCTGATGGTATACCTAAATCTCTGATACCTAAACCTGACGGTATACCTAAATCTATGTCTTGCTACGATCACACAGACGCGAAGATCATGAAAATCGGAGCTATAATGAATTAGTTATGAATTAAACAAGATTTCCTTTAATAAAATAATATATTAAATCTAATCTCAAATTTCAAAAGTTGAAAACATGCTTAAAAATAGTATTAACATGTAAATTACGTAATTACAAATCTAACGCAACTTGAATGGATCAAATCAGAGTTAAAACGGAGATTTTACGATGAAAATAAGATGAATGGCAACTAGTGATGCAATCTCCATCCATGAAACTTAGGGTTAGTTGTGTTTATGTACTACTGATATTTTGAATAGGTATGAGCTTTCAATCTAGATCCTTGAAGACTATGCTATTAGTAAATGGACATTGAAGCATAAGGTGACTACGCTAGACCTATTTGGAAAGAAGAATATTGAAATTGGTAATGAGGTTTGTGATGCGGCCTACAGAGTGATCGCTGTTCATCTAGAATAGAATTTGATTTTTCTTGTTGGGGAGGACAAATCACTGCTTGCATATGACATGAACTGCAGTAAAGTTCATGTCCTCCCTACCGGGCCATCGGATATCCTAGATGTACATGGAAACTATTATGTATGAGCGGCGGACCTCACTATCTTCCTTATGTTTCCTTGTTCATGGATTCATTAGCTGTATTTTGTTGTAATTATGTCTTGCCTTTGTTTAGGTAGGTAGTTGTTTTGATTCTATATATAGGCCAATTTGGGCTTCATAACTAAAGAAATAGTGTGTTGAATATTATTAATTATGCTGCTTTATGCAGGTGGAGTCTGAGTGCTTTTGAATAATTTTTCTGCATTGGCTAGGAGAAAGAAGAGGGGTTCCATGGTGCATTGCCTACCAATTCGAAGGATGCACTAATTATATTTATTTTTGCCTAGCAAGCAAGACTGCCACATAGGAGCACAACTATGTCATTTTGTTATGTAAGCCTGTAGAGATTATTGCCTTTAGTTTGTAATCTATGTACCGCTTGTGTTAGGACATCAGTTGAGAAAGAAATTATGGTAAGCGCCCATTGTTATTGTAAGAACATGGTTTATGGATGCAATGATTATATCTATATGCTTTGTGTTTAGTAAGCTATTAAGGGTCGTTTATTGTTTTGTTGTCACCACCACTGTTGGTGGTGCAAACATCCCACGTTGTCGCTATATGTATTATGGATAAAAGTGTATCGCCGCCGAATCATTTAGTAACCCGACGCCGACTAAACAATCATCAAAGGCGGATCGTGGTGCAAGGCAGTGGTGACCATGAACTTTGTACTGATGGTTCATACACTAAAGCGATGGTGAGTTTACCTCCATAAACGTCTCAGCCATTGAACCGATAGCGAAGCTGCACCATAGACTATCAGGTCAAAGTACAAAGCGATGGTGCTGGTGACCACAACATCAGCGGTTGATCTGCCCACACGACAGTGATGATAGCCTCCACATAGGCGGATCGTTTGCCAATGTAGTAGTGTTAGTGTATACCCATAGACGGGTCATGCTCCAATGCAACGAAAGTAAGGACCTTATCACGGGCGGATCATAAGCCAATACTATAGTGTAGTGTACACCATAGTTGATCTCAGATTCTAATGGTGATGGCTATGACCATCACTGCCGACAGCTTACTGCTGAGGCCAAAATGCGGCTGCGATGGGGGTTACGACGGGGCTGTGAAAGGTCCGAGTGTAGTAGTGTTAATAGCACAAAAACCTTCTTGAATATAAAAATAGTAAGATTAAACACATACCTAGCAGAAAGGGACCCATGCTCAAAGCACCCATGGCCCTTTGCACACTTGTCGACATAGTGTGGTGCTCGATGTCGCGGACCACAGTCAATGTAGGATGATGTTCGCAGTGTAGTCCATCGAACATCCACCAGAAAGAAGATGGAGTCATTGATTGGATCGGCAATGAGTAGTCATGTTAGACACTCCAAAAAAACCTGATCACCTGGCACACATGAGCAGGTGACACAGATGTGAGCGTGGTTCTGGAGGCCTTCCTTTCCAATCCTCCATGCGCATAGAGGATCAAAATGGGAAAACTTGGGACCAACTTAATAGAGAAAAAGAGGGTGTGGTGTATTGTGTCTCTTCCGCGCAGCTGAAGGTAGGCACTCCTTGTAAATCCAAAAAGTGAAAGATGAAGTGTACAGGATAAGCCTTGGGCGTCGTGAAGCGTCAATCAATCACCAAAAACCACTACCATAAACAAGGAGGTTACTAGTAACTACACCCACTGTGGCTTCCTCGAGCTTTTCTTTCCCATCCCCGCACGAGAGACATGGCTTCGAATCGGGCGAAGCAGCTGCAGTTGATCCGAAGTAGCTGCGGTTATGTGTACGAAAGGAAGGAGTGTTGGTGGTCTTTATCGATCAAATCCGACCACCAATTAAGACATAAAAAGAGGAGAAATTAGCAAATTTAAACACGTCTGCATTTACTATCAACCAAGTTCCACATGTATTTAGAGAACATTATTTTGTAGGTCACAAACACACATACATGGAATAATTCACTGAAAGGTGCTTTCCTATGCTGATTTGCGTAAAGGAACAAGGGAGACGCCCATCAAATGTCCAACCCCATAGAGCAGTGATCCATGTCTAGCCCACGGTCTACCACATGAAGGCGGTGGTGAGAGGCCACGGTCAAGGGGTGGCCGACCCCTAGGGGCTCCCGACCCCTCGCCGGTGGTTCTCAGCCCCTCCTTCGATAGGCGGTGGCATGGTTCCATGCTAAGGCCGTGGGAGCCGATCCTCATGCCAAGAATAGCCTCCAGGACCGCCTAAGCTTTTGTATAAATAGAGGGGTCTTGTATAAATAGAGGGGTACCCCCTCTCTCAACACACAACCTTGAGCATCACCTCACACACCACTACCTCACTCCCTTCTAGTAGTTGTAGTTTTACTTTTTAGTAGCCTTAGAGCAAGGCAAAGCTACCTTGCAGAGCTTGGCTCCTTAGAAGAAGTGACTCTTGGGGATGAATAGCAATATGAGTTCTTCCAAAGTCATGCTTTCAACTTACAATTATAGTCATACTTATGAACTAGAGTATAGTTGTGTTATAATTTTGATATATGAACTAGTATATAGTTTATGTGTCATGAGAATAGCACACCCAACTTTATGCTTAACTACTCATATAACTTATATAATTCGAATTAGAGCAAAGTTGAGGTGGCAGTTCATCGTGCTGTTAGGTGTGCCCAAGTTTTTTACCCGTCGATATGTAGGGTTGGGGACCCGGGGGAATTTGGGTAGTTTATGTATACGCAAGTGTGGTGCTTAGGTATGGAGAGACAGGTGAATGCATTGTCCCCTTCCATGGTTGAGGGGTAGGTGGCAGGTGGTGACAGCTCTGTCCATCCCTTGTAATCCCCCATGTTTGACGTGGGTGTAGGAGTCTAAATTATCATATGAGGTTGCTGGCTGACCAGTACTTGGTGGCCTCTCAACCTGCTTCACACTTAGCCCTAATACTAATTATGTAATTTGTATGATCATTAACTAATCTTTGTATGACTATACTAGGTCAATGCCTGCTCGATTTTGGAATTTCTTTTATTCTTTCTTTTCCATTTTAACCTTTGAGGAATGCCAAGTGTGTGTCCACTATCTTGAAATCACTGTATTTACCCTTGCTACAAACATTGGTGTACTTGCAAGCATTATAATTCAAGTTCATATCCATACTAGACTATTAATCAAATGCCTTCCTTTGGGAAAATATAAATAATGATACCCTGAATACTTCCGGCTGAAATGCTACAATAATAGCTCCATGCGCTAGCGGATAAATATCTAAAATTATTGTTAAGGAACTATCAAGGCAATTACTTAGTGTTATTGCTAATTATTAGTGATGATGCCCAGAAATACCAACAAACACTTCTGGCCTGTTGTTGGGGATACAAACCTAGTAGCTACGCTAAGAAGTGCCAACAAGCATTTCTGGCGTCATTGCCAGGAAAGGCATATTGATTCAAGAATCTAGTGGGACATGTTCATGATAATATTCATGTAAGGTAGCATTGTTTATGTAGGTTAACTTTGCTTGTTTTCTCTTGTTGTGGATGAAAACAGGATAGTGTATGACCGGTTTTGACCTGCCGAACAACTACACTCAAAATCTGGAGGCACTCCTAAGGAAGAAATGGTCTCGTGCCGTTCCTTCTTCTGCTACTCTTCCGACAGTCAAACCAGTCACCCCCGCACCATCCACTACTTCAAGCATGGCCAAGACGCTCCGTGACTACTCTACCCCCGCTGTTGCCAACGTGCCCATTGGGCCCGCTGTCAACTTTAGGGATGGGAAATTCAAGCTTCACATCGGCCTCATCACAATGGTGCAGGCGAACCAATTCCATGGTTTGCCTAGCATGGACGCAAGCACGCATCTCCAACATTTCCTCGAGCTCTGCGACACTATCGTCATCAAGGACGTTGAGCCCACAAGCATCAGGCTTCACTTGTTTCCCTTTTAACTTTCAAGAAAGACAAAGCAGTCGTTCTACAAGGAAAAGAAAGCTGTCAAGACGTGGGACAAATGTTCCACAGCATTCCTTGCCAAATTCTTCCCCATGGGCAAATCCAACGCCCTGAGGGGATGAATTTCAAACTTCCAGCAAAGCTCCATGGAAAGCATTCCCGAGGCATGGGAGAGGCTGCAAGACTACATCCAAGCATGCCTGCACCACGGGATTGAAAACTGGTTAGTGCTCTAGAATTTTTTGATGGATTAATACCCATGTCCAGGGGCCACCGCGACGCTGCTGCTAGAGGCGCTTTCCTTTCCCTCACCATTGATGGAGCCATGACTCTTATCGATAAAATGGTGACTAATCAAAGCTGGGGGAAAAGAAAGGAAAACACAAAAATGAATGCATACCGTGAAGGAGACGGATATGCTTTTTGCAAAAATAGATTTATTGATGAAAAGACTGGAGGAACGGGCCCAAGAGAAAGATGCCATGATGGGCATAGTCCAAGCCATGGACTCACACATGACATGTGGGGTCTGTGGGAATGTTAGCCATTCGGGGAATGATTGCCCCGAAACCCACGAAGAAGCTGCCTTCATCAACAACGGGTTTCGCCAATCAGGTAATAACAGGTGGAACAACCAATCCCACTCGCAAGGTAATTCGAACTTCAACTCCAATTACAATTTGAATTAACCTTCTTTGAAAGACTTGGTACTAGGCCAAGCAAAAATAAATGGGAGTTTGACTAAAAAGCTTATAACCAATGACAAAATTCTTGAAAATATAAATTCTCAAATCAAAGGTTTAACTTCTACTGTTAAAAACCAATTGAGCTTAAATAAAATGATAGAAACACAATTAGTTCAAATAGCTATTGCAGTTCCTGTTGTAGTAATGGAAAGATTCTTGCTCAACCTAAGAATTCTCATGAAAATGTAAAAGTGGTGACCACAAGGGGTGGTAAGACCACTCGTGATCCACCGAATCCTAATCAGTTTGCAGGGAAAGCAAGGGGGTGACGGGAGGCTGAACCTTCAATGATAGAAAAAGAAAAAGAAAAAGAAGAGGAGACAACACCAAAGGACTTCGTCAACACCAGCTACATGCGTTTCCCACTAGGAACCGCAAGCAGGCCGTGGACGAGCAATTTGCTTGTTTTGTTGGGATGATTGAGAAGATACATGTAAGCGTCCCCCTAATGGACATCTTGCATGTACCTTCCTATGCCAAGTACATCAAGGACATCATCAATAATAAGCAACCACTACCATCCATGAAAGTCGTTAAGCTGACAGAAGAATGTAGCACTGCTGTTGATGGTGGATAACATCAACATTTTATATGCAAATAAACAAGAGAAATGATTTAAGTACAAGAATATACATAGGTCTAGGGTTTAAACTAACAAATTCCACGAGTTTTGGTGAATCTCTGTTTTTCACAGGATTATTCCAGAAAATATAGGAAGGGGGACCTAATTAAGAAAAAGGACGAAACTTGATCGCGACGAAGGATACACTAGAAGACTATAGAAGATACTAGAAGGCACGAAAACAAATGGGAGGATGAGACGCCGCTAGATAGGGCCGCCCGCCCCACCCTTGTGCCTCCCGGCCCCCTGTGAGGGGATTCCTCCACGAGCTTTTGGAATATTCCTCCACCACCTCCTAGAATGCATCTCCACCCTATATCGAAGTCAGTTTGATCCAAGGGCTTACGTTCAACCCCCAGGGCTATATAAAGACCCCCAGCACCCCCCCGAAGCATCAAGTCATCAAGCTATTCGGTTGAAGAACCCAGCATATATTGATGTTAGTAGAACCCGGTCTCGAAGGAGAGGACTCTGTTTCCAAGTTTTCTAAGTTGATGTTCCTTATGTGGCATAATTTGGCTATGATCACTAGATATAATTAATTAGACTAAGCATTTGACATGTTAGTAAGACTAGTTAGGAATTATCTTTCTAATATTCTAATTAGACTTAACCTATTGTTTAACTAGTGTGCTCTGAGTTACTATTTATTTATCATGATGATTGATCAAGTACTTATTATTTATATATCTTTATTTATTATCTTGTGACTTATCCCTGTTTTGAGTAGAGTATATGATATTGGTTTATTCTCTCATGCATATTCATAAATTATCAATACTATTGTATTCATAGTCATAGCTTCCCAGTGGTAGAATTATAAATTAACAACCTAGTAATACTCTAGGTAAATGCTATAATGGTATAATTATCTGTCCGCTTGCAGAATTTTTTTCATTCTTATCTTTATATTCTTTTTAGTCACATGAAATAATAGATTCATGTTTAGTGTTATTCTTGTAATAATACTAGATAGAACCAACAAACATTTCTAAGTTCTTCACTAGGGATGACAACCTAGTTTAATATTAGAGATGAAGGTTAATTGATAGGTGGCTACTGTAACAGTGACAAGTTAATAATTACCATATCATTTCTAGCGCCATTGCTATTAGTAAGAGTAATTCTATTTTTAGTAGTGGTGCTAAGAAATGCCAATAAGTATTTTTAGCGCGTTACCGGGGAATGTATTTAACTTAAGAAGTAATGATAATTTTATGTAACTACTGAGAAGAAAAAATGACCATTGATCTCTGCTCATAATAGGCTTACCCTTGTTTTGTCTACTTGTGTATCTTATGTAGGGTAATGTATGTGTAATCTGCCAGAGAACTTTGTTGATGATCCAGAAGCATTACTCAAGAAGACTAGAGCTAAACTCAAGAAGGTTCTTGCTCTTGGGTTAGAAGATCACCGAATCAAAAGAAGTTTGACACCATAGTTTGAGGCTATGGCATAGAAGAGTCTCCGTGAATTCTCTACTTCGACAACAGCAAGTATTCATACTGGACCAGAAGTCAATGTTGGAGACAATGGATTTGAGCTCAAGCCTACACTCATCACTATGGTGCAAGCTAATCAGTTTTGTGGAAAGGCTCATGAAGATGCAAGTGCACATTTACAACACTTTCTAGAGATCTACAGCACCTTCACTATTAAGGGAGTACCTAGAGATGCTATTTTACTCTGCTTTTTTCCATTTTCACTATTGGGGAAAGCTAAGCAGTGGTTCTATGCAAATAGAGAGAAACACACTACATGAAATATCTGCTCAACTGCTTTCCTGGCTAAGTTCTTTTCCACAGGCAAGACCAATGCTCTGCACAGGAAAATTTTAAACTTTAAACAATAACATGATGAATCAATCCCTAAAGCTTGGGAACGCTTTTAAGATTACATTGTAGAATGTCCTCATCATGGGATGGAGAATTGACTATTACTACAGACTTTCTATCATGGGCCAAACACTAGCATCCGTGAGACCATTGATGTTGTTGCTAGAGGTGCATTCTTGTCACTCAACCTCCCAGATGCAACATCACTTGTTGAGAAGATGACTTTCAATCAGAGCTGGATGAAGAACGTGTTAAACCTCATAAGAGAGGAGGAGGTATGAATCAACTCAAAGAGGCAGGCATGCTGATTGCTAAGATAGATCTGCTGATCTAGAGGCTCAAAGATTAAATGGGTGAGAAGAAAGAAGTCATGCACATTCATGATTCCCACATGACTTGTGAAGAGTGTGGAGACACTGGGCATTCAAGGAGCAACTGTCCTGAACTTCAAGAGGATGTGAACTACATCAACAACAACAACTATCATCCTTAGCAAAATCAAGGATGAAATCAGCAACAGAGGCCAAACTACCAAGATAACTATGAAGGTAACTTTCAAGGTAATAATTACAATGCTTCAAATCAACCACCTTTGAGATATGTAATTGCTGGTCAATCTAGACTGTTAGATCAAATGACTAGAAAGGTAGCTTCTACTGATAAAACTTTACAAACTATAAGCACTAGAATGGATGCCATTGCTTCTGTCATTAAGAATCAGTAGAGCTTTAATAAAATGATAGAATCATAATTAGCTCAGCTAGCAGCTGCTGTTCCTCCATTAGAGAGATGAACCAGTGACGATCAAAGAGAAGAAGAAAAATCCTAGAAGCTAGAGGAAGAACAAGCTAGCCAGGCACAAGAAGATACTATCAAAATGATCAACACAATCCAATCAGAGTATAAAAGTTTGCTCGCTCCACCATTCCTAGCCAAGAAGGATGATCCTGGAGTACCGACAATTGAATGCTTAATCAATCAGGAATTTTTCTATAAGACCTTCTATGATATTGGATCGGGTGTCAACATAATGTCAAAGGTAACATATGAATATTTATTTGATAATAAACCCTTGTATCATACATATATGCAGTTACAGATGGCAGACCAATCAGTTCGGTTTTCGGAGGGAATAGCGAAGGATGTCATTGTACAAATCCAAGATCGTTATGTTCCTACTGATTTCATGGTCATGGACATGAGAGTAGAAGACAAAGAAACCCCCATTATCTTGGGAAGACATTCCTTAACACCACCAATGTTATCATTTACATTGGATCTGGACAGGTCCACTTCTAATTCCTAGATGGAAAGGTACGTTGTTACTTTAATAGTTATACTAAATATGAATAGCCCAAAAAGAACCGCAATAGAAGGAGACGCCGATCCCGCCATCAAGCAACCCAGCTCTTGAAGGATGGATGGACATATTACCTAGGAGAGGTATCAAGGTATGAAGATCACTGGAATGAATGGGACACTCAAGACAAGAAGATTGAGGAGCCTATTAATGAAGAAGCTACACAGCCAGATTATGGTACACATACCATTCAAGTATGGAGAAAGAAAACAACATCAACATCAATGCCACAAGAAGAACAAGCATCTGATTCTTCTTCAGGATCAGATGATGCACCTGAATAGTAAGTACTTACTCCTACCTAGTCCTGTCCGAAGGACAATTAAATTCCGTACCTTTGCCATGAGGTAATAATGGTAATTATCCATATTTATATTGCATGAATTATTTTTCTATTAGCATATTTACTTTTCTACTCTAGCATTACATTTAGATTATTTCCACTTTAGCATTTTATGTCAGAAAAGAAAATAAAAATATTTCATAATGTTTTCATTTGTCTTTGCATATAAAAAGAAAATAAAAATATTTATTTCATCATTGCACCATAAAAGTCTGAAGCCCCACGTGAGTAACTTATGGTGATCCTATAGGGTTATTCACCGTGGTGGCATAAAAATAAAAATATATTGCATACATATTTCTTTTTGCATTATAAACAGAAAATCACAAAATGATGAAAGTCAACATCCTGTCAAAGTTCTGTCAATTTATGAATCTATCTTAAGCAATAAGATCAGTCAATTGCTCAACAGCAGACCGCTAACCCCTTGTCATAACAAAACTTCTAGTTTTTGGTGTTCTTGTTAGAGTATATTTTGTAGGATGTCACTTTGAGTAAGTTTATTCGGTGGTAGACACTACACTCTGCCGAAATAAGAACTGCCACTAACGAGCTCGCTCTAAAGATTTCTTAATTTCCAACAACGACAACATTTAGCTTGGGGGAGGAGCATTTCCCTGTGTATCTAGCCAAGTATTTCTTTCCTTTTTAGTTATTATGTTTGAGTTTGTTTTCTATCTAGTTAAAAGAAATAAAAAGATAAATAACAATTTAAAACCAAATAAAAATTGTTCTAGCTAGTTATACATATTAAGGTGTGATCTTAAACTTTGAAAACAAAACAAAGAGTGTGTTTAGATTTTTCTTGTTTTAAGAGTCATAAAATGTTGACAATAGAAATAATAAATAGAGCTCAACTATAATTCCTTTTTATTACCTAGCATTCAGATTTGAATTCTCCCAAGTTTTGATTTGATAAAAGAATTTGTTCTAAACCTAAAATTTGTGGGAGTATATGCTTGACCTAAGTCTAGGAAATTGAGGGATATGATATAAGAAAATCTAAGCTGCTATTTATCTTGTTCCTAACGATACTAGAGTTCTAGAGATTTATCTTTTGAAAACTTTAAAACTTATATGATGAGATCTTGTATGACAAAGCTTGAATTTCTACCAAAGCCAAATATGATTAGAATAGAAAACCTTCACTTATATGCTGCTTGCTTTACATTGAGTTTGGTCAAGCTTTGTTGATGCCTTATGAGAGGTTTGTCATGCTCTTAAAATTAAGATCACGTACACACCATCCATATAAGCACTATTCCCACACTGGGAGTAGGCGCACTCATTTTTTCATCTAGATCCACCTGAAAATGTTTTGCTCTTACACTGAGAGTAAACACCCAAAAATATACCTTATAGAATAGCCCCCTAAATAAATGCTCAAAGTTCTTGTTATTATCTCTTCAAAGTTTTGTTGCAGAAAGATGCATGTGGCTATGCAAAAGTATTGAAAAAAAGAAGAGAAGAAAAAAATATGAAAAAATGGACAAGTTTCCAAGAGAATAAAACAATAGGTACTCTGATGCCCGCCTGAAAAGAAGAAAAAAAGATATGAATAAGATAGTCCATGTTTTCTTTGCAAAGTGTTTTTCAATTTTTACAAGAGAAGTATGTTTTCAAGGAGCAGTAGTAGAATTAGGATTAGCCACTATATACACCTATCATATATCCACCATATTTCATACGCACGCACATCTTGATTTGATTGTATGACTTAACTATCTTTGGATTCATTGTTTGACTTTACAATATATGAATTGCAAGTATGCTCTGTTTATGTTTTCTTCACTCCTATGAGCACCACATAAGCTTTGTGTTGACATCGTTTTTAGCATGTGTCAAGATGATCAGGAAAGGCTAATCAACAGAGGAAAGATTACTGTGTAGATTGATAGCCAAGGAGAATAAGTTTGTTTTTGAGTGGTGGCAGCGTATGGATTTAATTTGAAGTGTTGCCGATGAGGTTAAGGGTATTATTGCCGATGCCGATGAAAGAGGGTTTGGAGACTGCTGCCGATGAGACAGGGAATGTACCGATGAAGGAGGGTATGAAGACTGCTGCCGATGAAATAGGGAATGTACCGATGGAAGGAACTCGAAGGCTGCTGCCGATGGAACAGGGACTGTGCCGTTGAAAATGGGGGTCGATGAGAATACCATCGTGATTGAGGCGGACTATGGAGTAAAATAGGAGTTAATTTCCTTGTTTACGTTTAGTAGAGTCTGAGTTGTATCAAAGTCATGTTTTTCCTTAGATTTGGATTTAATGTCCTAGTCGTATTTGGTTACGTTTCTATAGATCAGGATATAAATATAGGGTGAAGGGCAATGTAATAGGGGATCAATCAATACATCAAAAAACAGCTTTTACTCTTATTTACATCTACTTTCGGCAACTTCGTCAATTTGCATATTTTTCCTTTTTACGAGTTCTCACCGATTCGGCGAGTTGCATTGCTCTAAGTGCAATCTCCGACGATCCTTGAGTTCCGCGTGAGAACCTCTTGGCCGTGACATCCGGGCGTATCGCTGTTGTCAGGACCAAAGTGCTCGTATCTTCGTCCTTGTCGATTAACAGGTCAAATCGACTGGCACGCTTTGGATATCGACTTCGGGTATTAGCCCTTTGTGTTTGCAGATTTACTTTTGCATCAACACATCTTTTGGCACGCCTGGTGGGACCGATCTAGTCAAGATGCCTAATCATGAGATCGATGCTGGGAATATCATCACAGTAACAGAAGAAGATCTTAAGGACGATCAGAAGCAGGCTATGGAGAGGGCTATTGAAGAATACAGGCAGCTTTGCTTGAAGTCATTCAGCTTGAACAAAAGTGGACAAGTCATCTAGAAGCAGGACTTGCCGTTGCCTCGGCAGGTTACCTTTGATCCTAATCCGGGTAAACTTCAAGAGATGGTTAATTCTGTGGTGAATCATGCTTTAATTAATCACTCCAATGTGCTGTCCAATACTGTTCATAATGCTGTGATTCGAACTTTCAAAGAAGGGCAAGCGTCACCCCGTTACGTTGGGCCTGCTTATCATCAACCAGAAGCAGCATCTGCTGTTGCTCCATCGGCTCCCCCAGCCATTGCGGGTATAGAAATTTCTTCTCCTCTAGTATCAGCAGGTTTATCTAACGTACAGTCTACTCCGGTGTGTCCGGATTCAGCATTATCAGGACGAGTTCAGCTTGGTACAGATCTATCAGCATCAGCTTTATCAGGTCCTGTACCACAGAATAATCAAACTCCTGCTAATTGGTGGGGGTATGGTATGCCTCCGGAGCCATCTACTTTCAATCACGGATTATCTCAAGTGTTTGATGCAGCGGAAAAAAACTCCTATGCCATCGGCTGGTTTGCCGATAGCTCAAGCGCCTCAATATACTACAACTACTGTACAACCGAGTCTAGGAGGTTTTCAGGCGTCTCTGGGTCAAACATCTAGTTCAAGTCCATCAGCAAATTTGTTACCGATGCAGCAGAAGGCTCCTATTGCCAGTCAACCTGGAGTCCAGGTTATGCCTCAAGTTGGATGTAATTATCCAGCAATGCCAACAAGCTACCAGCCATCGGCAAACTTTGTGCCGATGAATACTAATAATTGGTCAGGACAGTTTCCCACTCAACATACAGTTCAGCCAAATCAGCAAGCCACAGGAATTCATCAAGGTCACATGCATGCTGGTTTTCAGAATCAAGCATCGGTAGCTCAGCCGATGAACCCTTTTCAGCAGGTTAATGGACCATAGATAGTAGCAAATGTGCCAATTGCTGGAGATCGTGGGCCACAAAGGTATGCAGAAGGGTATCAACAGATACCTCCAGCAGAGATTCAACCATATCGTCAGCAAGATGTCGATGCTTTTTGGGCCGATAAGATAGCAGAAATTATGAGGGATCAGTTTGGGATCAAGCCCAAAGTTAATACCTATTCTTATCGGACTCCGTATCCTCCAGCATATGATTTAATTCCTCTCCCAAATCGTTACAAGGTGCCAGACTTCACTAAATTTTCTGGGCAAGACGATACATCAACCATGGAGCATGTTAATCGTTTTATTATTCAATGTGGAGAGGCAGCTTGTAGAGATGAATTAAGAGTTCGTCTGTTCTCATCATCTCTATCTGGATCAGCAATTACATGGTTTATTTCACTACCGCCAAAATCTATTATCACCTGGGCTGATCTGGAAAAGCAATTTCATAAGTATTTCTTTGCTGGAGTTCATGAAAAGAAGCTTACCGATTTGGTAAAGATGAAACAGCGCAATGATGAATCGGTAGAAGGCTTTGTGCAAAGGCTACGAGATGTAAAGAACAAATGTTATAGCCTAGTATTGGATGATCGGCAGCTTGCCGATTTAGCCTTTCAGGGATTGTTACCACATCTTAAGGACAGATATGCTTCTCAGGAGTTCGAAAGCCTAAGTCATTTAGTGCAAAGGATTTCTGATCAAGACACTAGGGTTTTTGAACCTAAAAGAAATTGGAACAAGTAAGTTTCATTTGTTGAAGAGGCGGAAGATTCTGATTCAGATAATGAACCAGTTATCGATTTGGCGGAGTGGGTTAAGAATAAGAAACCGATATCTTGTCCCTTTGGTCACAAAGAGCCAGAAAAGTTTACTTTTGATGTCACCAAAGCCGATAAGATATTTGATCTTTTGCTTCAGGAGGGCCAGATTAAATTGTCACCTAATCATGTGATCCCATCGGCAGAAGAGTTGAAGCATATGCTGTATTGCAAGTGGCATAATGCAACTTCACACAGTACCAATGAGTGCAAAGTATTTAGACAACAATTGCAGTTAGCTATTGAGTCTGGCAGAATAAAATTTGGCAATTCCAAGATTCAAAAGCCGATGAAAATTGATCAACATCCTTTTCCAGCAAATATGTTGGATGCTGAAGGGAAAATTAAGGTGTTGACATCGGAAGCTGCTGAAAAGAATGCATCAGTAGATCCCCAACATCGGATAACTACCGATGATGCAAAAGGCAAGGGGCTATTGACGGAAAGTGGCGGTTCTGGGAGGCCTCCTCGATCTGGCATCGTGATCACTCATCGAAGACAACAAGAAGGCTGGCGTCAGCGAAGGGACCGGTATCGGCGACAACAAGAGGAAAGGCGTCAAGAAGAGTGGAATCGGCATAAGGATCATTGGAATTGTCCGTTTTTTATTCATTGTTGGGAGGAAGGTATTAAGTTACCTACTGTTGAAGATTGTCCAGAGTGCAATGGTTATTATGGAGTTAATCATCCTGTAAGAAGGTTTCAATCTGGTAATCAAGGTTTGCTCATTAATGAGCCGATCAGAGGGAGAGCATCAGTACATGATCGGCTGGGGGGCAGGCTCAGTGTGCATGAAAGGCTTGGTAAACGCGTTGCATATTTTCCAAGAAACCAAGAGGAACTTGAAGAGATGGCAAATGCAAGAGTTCCCGATGAAGAAATATTTTACAGGGATCCTAATATACGTCGTGTGGAGACAACTAGGACTTATCAGCCAGTTTGGAAAACTAAGCTTCCTCAATGGTGTCCAGAGGGTTTGACAAAGACACAGAAGAGAAAAATGCAGCGAGAGCGTCAAAAAGATTTATATCAAGAAGAAAGTCCCTCCAATGAGAGATCTGGTAACCAGCAGTGGCAGATAAGGCACAAAAATAAAGGTCCATCGGCAGATGTCAATATGGTGTTTATGTTGCCGATGGAATTTTTGGCTCTGTCTGATAGCGAAGAAGAGGCTGTTTTCTCTGACCAAATAGCTCAATTAACGCTATATCCAATGATGGCTATTTTCGAGAAGCCTGCCGATGATGAGAGACAACACCTCAAGGCTTTGTTTGTAAAAGGCAGAGTTGATGGGCAGCCTGTATCTAAGATACTTATTGATGGAGGAGCTGCAATTAATATTATGCCTTATGTGATGTATCGGAAGCTTGGTAAGGGAGATCAAGACTTAACTAAGACCGATATGATGCTAAAGGATTTTGAAGGCAATGTATCACCAGCTAAAGGGGCAGTATGTGTTGAGTTGACCATCGGCAGTAAAACCTTACCGACAACTTTCTTTGTTATTAATGGCAAGGGTGCATATAATCTGCTCTTGGAAAGGGATTGGATTCATGCTAATTGTTGTGTTCCTTCTACAACGCATCAATGTCTGGTACAGTGGATTGGAGATAAGATTGAAGTCGTTCCTGGTGACTCTTCTTATATCATCGCATCGGCAGAATCAGACACTTATGAGCGAACCAAGTGCATATCGGGAGAAGCCTGGGAAAAAGAGTTCCTCAAGATTGCCGATTACGAAATTCTACCGATCCAAGCAGTCGATTCTGAAGAAGAGTTTTAATGGATAGATTTGCTGATGATGGAAAATTAGGTCAAGGATTTACATCGGCAGATGATTTAATAGAAGTAGATATTGGTGAAGGCGATAGGCCAAGGCCCACTTTTATTAGCTCTAAGTTAAATTCCAAGTGTAAACATCAACTAGTTGATTTGTTAAAGGAATATAAAGATTGTTTTGCTTGGGATTATACTGAAATGCCTGGATTAGACCGATCTATAGTTGAACATCGGTTGCCTATTAAATCTGGATTTCGGCCACATCAGCAGCCGGCTCGCCGATGCAATCCTAATATACTTCATGATATTAAAGCCGAAATAACCAAATTAATTGAGGCAAAGTTTATTCGGCAGTGTCGATATGCAGAGTGGATTTCTAATGTGGTTCCTGTATATAAGAAAAATGGGAAACTTCGTGTTTGTATTGATTTCAGGAATCTCAATAAGGCTACACCAATGGATGGTTACCCAATGCCGATTGCTGATTTGTTGATTGATGCTGCAGCAGGGCATCAGATTATTAGTTTCATGGATGGTAATGCGGGTTATAATCAAATATTCATGGCTGAAGAAGATATTTCCAAGACTGCTTTTAGGTGTCCAGGTCATGTGGGATTATTTGAGTGGATAGTTATGACATTTGGTTTGAAAAATGCCGGTGCTACTTATCAAAGAGCTATGAACTTTATTTTCCATGAATATATCGGCACGTTGGTAGAAATCTACATTGATGACATAGTGATTAAGTCTGGAGACATCACAAAGCATCTAACCGATCTACGGAAGATACTGGAGTGCACAAGAAAACATGGATTAAAGATGAATCCCAATAAATGTGCATTTGGTGTATCGGCAGGACAATTCTTGGGTTTTATGGTGCATCAGCGGGGCATTGAAATTAGTAGAAAATCTATTAAGGCAATCAACAAGGTTGTTGCTCCTGCCGATAAAACTGAATTACAGTCCTTGATCGGTAAGATTAATTTCATCAGAAGGTTTATATCTAATCTGTCAGGTAAGATCAAGCCGATCAGGAATTTAAATGGGGGGTTGAACAGCAATTAGCCTTGGATCAGATTAAGAGTTATTTAACAAATCCTCCAGTGTTAGTTCCACCCCAGCATGGAAAACCTTTCAGATTATATTTATCAACTGAAGATACTGTTATTGGTTCAGCTCTTATTTAAGAATTTGAAGGGAAGGAGCGTGTTATCTATTATTTGAGCAGACGGTTAATAGATGCTGAAACCAGGTATTCGGCCATTGAGAAATTATGCTTATGCTTATACTTCTCTTGTATTAAGTTGAGGCATTATTTATTATCGGCTGAATGTACCGTCATATGCAAAGATGATGTGGTCAAATATATGCTATCTATGCCGATATTAAATGGTAGGATTGGTAAATGGATTTTAGCATTATCAGAGTTTGACCTATGTTATGAATCAGCTAAGGCAGTTAAAGGACAGGTTATGGCCGATTTTGTTACTCAACATTGCAACACGGTGGATTCTCTGGAAGTTGCTCCGTGGACACTTTTCTTTGATGGGTCTACTTGTGGTGAAGGGGCAGGCATCGGTATTGTGTTAATTTCCCCTCAGGGGAAGAAGTATGAGTTCTCATTGCCGATCGTTGCTACATCGACAAACAATCAAGCTGAGTACCAAGCCCTGATAAAAGGGTTAGAATTGCTTAAAGAAGTACAGGCTGATGCTGTTGAAGTCTTTGGTGATTCTATGCTAGTTATAAATCAGTTGATTGGGGTTTATGAATGCCGAAGTGAAATTCTAATTTCATATCATGAAAAGTGTTTGGAATTGTTAAAAGGGTTTAGGAGTTTTCATCTGGAGCATATTTCTCGGATGCATAATGAAGAGGCTAACCGATTAGCTCAGCATGCTTCAGGATATCAACCTGTTCAAGAAGCATTGACATCAGTGGCTGATACCGATGACTGGAGAAAGGAAATCATTGATTATTTAAAAAATCCATCTAAAAAGGTTGAAAGACGTATAAGGTTCCAAGCGACCAAGTATGTACTCCTCGATGATGAATTGTATTACCGTACCATAGATGGAGTTTTACTCAGGTGTGTTAGCATAGAGGAATCAAAAAGCCTGATGAGTGAAATTCATGAAGGAGTATGTGGGGCTCATCAGTCAGCTTTCAAGATGAAATGGATGATTAGAAGAAATGGATATTATTGGCCGACTATTCTTGAGGATTGTTTTAAATATTTTAAAGGATGTCAGGAATGTCAAAAATTTGGTAATATTCAAAGGGCACCCGCATCGGCTATGAACCCCATAATTAAGCCTTGGCCGTTTCGGGGTTGGGCTATTGATCTCATCGGTCAGATTTATCCACCATCGAGTAAAGGGCATAAGTTTATTCTGGTTGCTACCGATTATTTCACAAAGTGGGTTGAAGCAATTCCTTTAAAAAAGGTGACATCAGCTAACATGGTTGATTTTGTGAAGGAGCATATTGTCTACCGATTTGGCATCCCTCAAACCATCACTACCGATCAGGGCACTATGTTTACATCGGGTGAATTTGATGAGTTTGCTATAAGTATGGGAATTAAGGTTTTGAATTCTTCACCGTATTATGCCCAAGCTAATGGCCAGGCTGAAGCATCTAATAAAGGAATTATCAAACTCATTAAGCGCAAGATTAAAGAGTATCCTAAAAAGTGGCATACAATATTAAATGAAGCTTTGTGGTCATATCGGATGGCATGTCATGGTGCAACCAAGGTAGCACCTTATCAATTGGTGTATGGACACGATGCGGTATTACCTTGGGAGATTAAGATTGGTTCTAGGCGAATGCGCTTTCAGGATCAACTGACAGCCGATGATTATGATATTCTTATGAAAGATGAATTGGAAGATGTAGCAGGTCATCGGTTAAAAGCTTTAGTTAGCATCGAGGAGAATAAGAAAAGGGTAGCTAGATGGTATGACAAGAAAGTAAAGGTAAAGGAATTTGTCGATGGTGAATTGGTCTGGAAATTGATTTTACCGATTGGGACTAAAAGTTCTAAGTTTGGCAAATGGTCACCTAATTGGGAAGGTCCATATCGGATAAATCAATCTGTTCCCGGTAATGCGTATATTCTTGAAACTCTCGAAGGAGTTGTATTTCCCAGAGCGTTAAATGGAAAATATTTAAAGAAATATTACCCTAGTATCTGGATAGACGCATAAGAGTATAGTTGCCGATAACAATCCTATCGGCTGGAGTTAAAACAAAGTATCAATTGTTGCCGATGCACTAATTTAACAAGGTCTGGATAGCTGATATCGCACGCAGGCGAATTTCATCGGCTTCTTTTAATTCCTTGGCGTCTTCATCGGCACTTCCCTCCACAGGCTTGAGTTTCTTTTTGAGGACCAAGGCCTTGCGAGCTTGAGCATCTCGTTCTTGTTGAAGGGCCTTGATGGCGTCGGGAAGCTGGTCTTCTTCTTATTTAGCTTGAGTCAGAGCTGTCTCAACCTTTTCCAATTCAGCTAGCAGGGCTGCCTTCTTTGCCGATAGATCCAAGATTTTCTGCCTAAGATCGGCACTGGAGGCTTGCAAGTTGTTGATATTCTTGTGCTTCTCATCGGCAGTTTGCTTCAGCTGCAGCATTTCTTCTTTAAGTTGAGCTTGAGCTGCTCTGTCAGCAATACGATGAACGGCCCTTTGATATTGAAGTTGTCTGCTCTCTAGATGGACTACTGGAAAGATGGTTTCTTCAATATTGGTAGGGACTTGGCCGCGGATCGTTTTGAAGATAGTCCTCGCAGGGTCCGAGTCTATCACCAATTGGGCAGTGTCTTGCTGCAGCAGATTTAGGAGGGCTTCTAGCTTGCCATAGGTGTCTGACGATATTGTTCCCAATGCCAGGGAAGAACTCGCCTCTTCTCCGTCATCATCGGAGACATCGATAGCAAAAGAGAATAAGCTATTGGGAGAATCTTGTTCCTGTGAAATAAAGAGAATTAGAAGTCCTATCTGTGATATCTGGAGATATTATAGACCAAACAATTAATTGATTTACCTGCTTCAGGGCGATTTCTTGAGCTTGGCTTGAGGGAGCGGCTTGTAGAGGATCATACGAAGGATCGGCAGAGGATGCTGATGGTATGTCTTCTATGATCACATCGGTAGTCGGCCCTTGGGGTATAATTGCCGATGATGTATCTTGTGCAGAAGGAGCAGCTTGTTCAGTTACATCGGTGGGTTGACTGACAGGTGTTGGAGCAGACGCAGGGGCTGGTGTAGATTTCTGTCGTTTTTGTTGAGTTTCAGCATCGGTTAAAGCTTTACGCTTTGTTTGGGCTTCAACGACAATTGGCTGGGGGGCATCGACATCTGTTGGTTGGGGAGCTTGCATGCTTGGCGTGCTTGCTGATGTGCCCGTTTGTTGCTGCAAAAACGGGTATAAGATTGGATATTTAACAGGGAAAAATGTAAAAATAAGAGAATATCTCTGAAGGAGGGGTAGAGGTCGTGGTGCTTGGTAAAGTTGCCGATGACGATCCAGCTGCAGCTTGCACACCCTGATAGTTGTGTGTTAATATAGAGTGTATCGGCAGAAAACAGAGTAAGCAAGGTTATTACCTTAAAAGCCTTGATTAGGCTTGAAGCAGCAGCCTTTGGAGAAGCCCTGGATGTTCCCAGTCTTGGTCTGGAAGTGATGGTTTTGGCGCGAGTCCTCTGGAAGGTCAAGGCTTCTAAGGTGGGGGCGTTGTAGCCGATTGCTGAAACTGGAGAGGCTGGATGGAGGTTGAAGGGTTTTCCACTTTTGCTTATTGGTGGAACTGGATCATCGGCCTGTTTCAAGGAAGGTTAGCTACCGATATGCATATAAAAAGAAGAAAAGAGACAAAAGTTAAAAGGAACTTACTGCATTGTCAGGAATGGCATAATCAGGATCGATCATGTGCCGATATGTGTGAACAGACGTTGAAAACAGCTGTTCTTTCCACTCTTGCCACCATTGCTTATATGACTCTGTTATGAAAGATGCTGGTGACCAGGCGGAGAGATCGACATTTGAAATATCGGCATCGGGAGCAAGTCTTACTATCCTGCTCCATTCAGTTCCAGCGGTAATGATTTCTCTGGGCTTGATCACATCGGCGTAGCATAGCTTGATGGGCAGTTGCCCAAAGGCCAGCTGGCGAGATACTGCCGATGGATTGTAGAATTCATAAGTAATATGGGAAGCTTTCCCGCTACCAAATGTGTTGACTGGGATTGCTTTGGGGGTGATAATGGCCATCATAAGATCATTGTCTTGGTTCAGATCACTGTCGGCGAAATTGAACAGGAGAGGGAACTTGTTATCCTCATCAATGTAAGGTACCCAAGCCCTGAGGTCACGAGGGAGGCCATGGTAGAAAGTTTGAAAAAATCTGCCAATTTGGTCCTCATTGGCTTCTGTTCCGGGAAGGACAATTATGGCTTCGCCGAAGTTGAGAGGGGGGCGTGTTGCCGATTCATCGTCTTCAAGGACGTAGTCTTCGGGAATCTCTCGTGGGAATTCCTGAGCAAAGAGATCCCACTGTAAACGCTTGTGCATGTGAGCGTTTAACCACATATTGATGAACCACCATGGGCCTCCCAGATTGCTGATGGGTTCGCCAAGTATAAGCTTCTGGGATACTTGGTGGAGAAGGTGGTAGGTTGAGCTCAGGAGATATCGGCCAAGTGGGAATCTGACACTGTTGGCTAAGAGTTCTGCTGCTGGGAGGAAAGCGTTGGTTGGTCCTACCGATCGACCATAGAAAATAAACTTCTCCAGCCACATGTTCAGGAATGTGGCGTGTTCCCTTTGATTGACGGTACCAGTCTTTTGGTACTCTTGGATGTATCCCGTCCAGCCGCCGATGTTGCGTGTATTTACTCTGTATTCAGCTTTTCTGCCAAAAATATGGCCTTCATCGACAATTGAGATGTCCAAGCCTGTGAGCATATATACATCGGCAAGAGTAGGGGCACATGGGCCACGACCAAACATGAAGGTGTTGGTGGTGTCTGACCAAAATTGAGCAACAGCTATCATCATGGATTCATTCTTTTGTATATCGGCAATGGATAGCCTGATACACTGATCTATCTTCCGTTCTGCCCAGAACACTTGCATTGATCTGTTGACCCTCAAGAACCAGTTTTTCCACCCTTTGGTGGGTTTGGGCCAAGAACAGAACGTGTCTTTCCACAGATTCAAAGAGAAATTTTGAGATTTGAAGGGAATACGATTTGCCTCTGCATTAATCAGGTCAGTTGGATCTGGGTCGCCCATTGGACCTAGGCAATGGAGGGGAGGTTGATGGGTTGGAATCACCAGTGTGTTGCGTAGTTCCTGAGTTTGGAGAACCAAGAAAATGGAAGAGAAAGGAAAATGTCGACTGTAAGAACTCGCAGGGAACCAAAAGGATTAAAGTAAAAGTAATAAGAGGAAGAACGAACCGCAGGGACGTCGAAGTTAACAGCCATTGCTTCGAACGGATGAGGGCACGAGCTGGGAACTTGAAGATGACGATGGCTCTGGTGAGTCGAGGATGCGCGGTCGTTGGTTAGGGTTGCCGCCGGAGTGAGAATGCCAAAGGATGGAGTTTGAAGGTAGAAGATGAGCAGCCCGGAGAAATCTATTTATAGGCCATTTGGGGTAGGGGTATTCTTGACTTATCTCTATGCCGTATGCGGATGGATCGAGGTGGTTCAGTTGGATATGGTAACTGTTCGCACGACAATCAAGGGATGGTACAGAAGATTTGACGGCAAGTAATCATGACTTGAAGGATATCTCGATACAGGATTTTTCGGTTCTAAAAAAAATGATGCGTTGTGGTAAGATCTTGCTGATGGATTGTTATTTTGGTATCTCAACCATAATTAAGGTAAAGAAGGTTGGAAAATGTGTGATATTTATTGAGATGCATGGATTAGATCTAGATTTGATTAAATCTAGTAACAAATCATGTTATGCTTGGAGAATGGGTTAAAAAATAGGCAATGGCAAGCATCAGCTGGAGTAAATTTCGGAGCATCAGTATCTTATACTCCGAAATTGGGGGGCATGTGTTGACATCATTTTTAGCACGTGTCAAGATGATCAGGAAAGGCTAATCAACAGAGGAAAGATTACTGTGTAGATTGATAGCCAAGGAGAATAAGTTTGTTTTTGAGTGGTGGCAGCGTATGGATTTAATTTGAAGTGTTGCCGATGAGGTTAAGGGTATTATTGCCGATGCCGATGAAAGAGGGTTTGGAGACTGCTGCCGATGAGACAGGGAATGTACCGATGAAGGAGGGTATGAAGACTGCTGCCGATGAAATAGGGAATGTACCGATGGAAGGAACTCGAAGGCTACTGCCGATGGAACAGGGACTGTGCCGTTGAAAAGGGGGGTCGATGAGAATACCATCGTGATTGAGGCGGACTATGGAGTAAAATAGGAGTTAATTTCCTTATTTACGTTTAGTAGAGTCTGAGTTGTATCAAAGTCATGTTTTTCCTTAGATTTGGATTTAATGTCCTAGTCGTATTTGGTTACGTTTCTATAGATCAGGATATAAATATAGGGTGAAGGGCAATGTAATAGGGGATCAATCAATACATCAAAAAACAGCTTTTACTCTTATTTACATCTACTTTCGGCGACTTCGTCAATTTGCATATTTTTCCTTTTTACGAGTTCTCACCGATTCGGTGAGTTGCATTGCTCTAAGTGCAATCTCCGACGATCCTTGAGTTCCGCGTGAGTACCTCTTGGCCGTGACATCCGGGCGTATCGCTGTTGTTAGGACCAAAGTGCTCGTATCTTCGTCCTTGTCGATTAACAGGTCAAATCGACTGGCACGCTTTGGATATCGACTTCGGGTATTAGCCCTTTGTGTTTGCAGATTTACTTTTGCATCAACACTTTGGTTGTAGAAGAGAAAGGCATAATATCATTAATGCCTTGGTGAGGATCCACAAATACCACATATATTGAGAGATTTGATAGTGTCATACAATTGAAGCTCTGAGTTTTATTTTGAAAACCTACAAAACTCTAGAATAATGGTTGAGTGAAGAGCTAGAGACATAGTGCTTGACTTGATTGTTCTATCTTTCAATTACTCAAGACCCAAGTAAAGGCTAAAAAGCTCCATGGTTAAAGGTAATATGAGTAAGTTTGAAAGTTAAATCAGAATCCGGAGTAGAATTTTTATTTGAATGCATGTGTACTTTCTAGGAGTTATCTCAATGTTTTTTTCTAAAAATCTCAATATATTCAAGTTCTTTTCAAAGTTTGTTAATTTTGGCTTTGCTAAGGGACTAGCAAAGGGTAAGCTTGGGGGAGTTTGTTGACGGTGGATAACATCAACATTTTATATGTGAATAAACAAGAGAAATAATTCAAGTATAAGAATATACATAGGTCTAGGGTTTAAATTGATAAATTCCATAAGTTTTGGTGAATCTCTATTTTCTGTAGGATTATTTTAGAAAATGTAGGAAGGGGGACCTAATTGAGAAAAAGGATGAAATTTGATCGTGATGAAGGATACACTAGAAGACTATAGAAGACACCAGAAGGCACGGGAACGAACGGGAGGACGAGATGCCGCTAGGTGGGGCTGTCCGGCCCCACCATTGAGTCGCCCAGCCCCCCATGAGGGATTCCTCCATGAGCTTCTGGAGTATTCCTCCACCGCCTTCTAGGATGCATCTTCACCCTACGTCAAAGTCGGTTTGATCCAAGGGCTTGCGTTCAACCCCTAGGGCTATATAAGGACCCTTGCACCCCCCCTGAAGCATCAAGTCATCAAGCTATTCAGTTAAAGATCAATTCATCCAGAGCCAACCCTAGTTCCTCAGAGTTTCTCTAGATTAGAGCTTAGGCTAGTTAGATTAGGCCTAGAGAGAGATCAAGCAACGCTTGGATTCCTTACGTTTGCAAGAGCGTAGTTTGGTATATCTCTTGTACTTTACTCTATTTTTTTATTTCATTGAGATTGTATCGTTGCTACTATATTTAAGTCAACATTAAGCTTTATATTATTTATGTCATTGAAAGCAATGTTCATTGTTTTCTCTAGTTTTATATTCGGTGTAGCTAGATTATAGAAACCATGCATAAGATCATATAGCGCTCACCCTATAGGACCATGGGTGAGTGATAGACATTATATGAGCATGGTGCTTAGATATTTGTTTATCTGCGGATGCCCTTATATGTTGGGACATGTGGTAGATCACGTAGGTGATAGCTATATTGAGTCCTTTATAGTCCATCCCCCGTATATATTGATATTGGTAGAACCCGGTCTCGAAAGAGAGGAGGATTCTATTTCCAACTTTCCTAAGTTGATGTTCCTTATGTGGCATAATTTGGCTATGATCACTAGGTATAATTAATTATACTAAGCATTTGACATGTTAGTAACACTACTTAGGAATTATCTTTCTAACATTTTGATTAGACTTAACCTATTGTTTAACTAGAGTGCTCTGAGTTACTATTTATTTATCATGCTGATTGATCAAGTACTTATCATTTATATATCTTTATTTAATTATTATCTTGTGACTTATCCTTGTTTTGAGTAGAGTATATGATATTGGTTCATTCTCTCATGCATATTCATAAATTATCAATACTATTGTATTCATAGTCATACCTTCCCAGTGGTAGAATTATAAATTGACAACCTGGTAATACTCTAGGTAAAATACTACAATGGTATAATTATCTGTCCGCTTGTAGAATTTTTTTATTCTTATCTTTATATTCTTTTTAGTCACATGAAATAATAGATTCCTGTTTAGTGTTATTCTTGTAGTAATGCTAGACAGAACCAACAAACATTTCTAAGTTCTTCACTAGGGATGACAACCTAATTTAATATTAGAGATGAAGGTTAATTGATAGGTGGCTATTGTAACAATGACAAGTTAATAATTACCATATTATTTCTAGTTCCATTGCTATTAGTAGGAGTAATTCTATTTTTAGTAGTGGTGCTCAGAAACACCAACAGCCGCTATACTCGACTTTCCTAAAAAGAAGAAGGATCCTGGGTGCCCCACAATCTCATGCTCCATCGGGATCCAATATTTTGACCAAGCCTTGTGCGACCTTAGGGCTAGTATGAGCGTTATGCCCAAGGTCGTCTTCGATAAGTTGAACCTCACGCAATTAACGCCAATGCCAATGATGCTCCAGCTGGCCGATTCGACGGTCCGCTACCCAGCAGGGATAGCCGAAGGTATTCCGGTGAAAATCTGAGATTGCTGCATCCCTATCGACTTCATGGTGCTCGACATGGAGGTCATAAAACAATCAACCCTCATCCTTGGGTGACCCTTCCTGAGCACTAAAAAAGCCCAAATTGATGTTGGAGCCGGAGATATCCGCTTCAATATCTATGGTAATAAAGAAAAATTCGCATTTAGGCCCAGGAAGGAGCAATGCTCCATGATCTGTATCAAATACGGGCTCAACCCACAAGACCTAAGAGAGGTCCATATCCTACCTCAAATGGTGGACAGGCCTATGAAAAAGAATAAAGAATAAAGAAATCAAGAAAAAGGCAGAGCAGAAGAAAGTTAAAACAGATGACAAAAGAAAATATCCCAAAAGTCGTTCCCACACCACCAAAGAAGAACAAGCCGGTGTGGAAACCAAAAGAAGAAGATTCGAAGTCCACCACCACATGACTAAGAACAAACAAAATGGTGTGGAGGCCAAAGAAAGAGTAGGCCTCCGCATCCACTTCTCTGGGATCGGGCGCTCCATCAACAAGCAAGAAATGAACGGAGAAGAGTCCTACTCATTGAACTTTAAAAGATGAGTCCTTGACAAAAGTAAATTGGTAGTTATCTTTATAATTATGCTAAAGAATTTGAATTCCTAGTTTATGCACTAATAAAGAAAAATTATAATAATAATAAAGTTTACCTCTTTACCTCTGTTTCCATTAAATAAATCCTGCTTGTTCTATACAAAGTATACATTGGTTTGAGGCATGGTTAGTATACAATTATGTCTTCATAGGCTTTTTAAACTAAGCTTGGTGCTTAGATTATTTAGCCTACTTTGATTAAATATTTAATTTGATCATTGTGGCAAAACTACTAAACATAGACGTTGGTTGATATACTAAATAAAATAAATCACCTCGGAGTCGTCACCAAGCATCATGTTACACATCTGGCAATGAGCAAGCTTGGGGGTGGACCCCCACAGAGGTAAGCAGTATCTTTTATTTTCTGTATTTTTAATTTTTGCATTATTTATTTTCTACATTTATTTAATTGTTAGCAGATAAAAAATTGAAAAATATAAAATCCAAAAAAAATGATAAAACAACAAAATATTTATTCCACTCTCATATGTGATTTAAGAATGTTTAGTTTCTCCTTCGTTCAAATGATGAATAGTTGCTCTGTCTATAATTCATCTATGCCTAGGCTATAACATTTTATTCCCCAAGATTTAAGTTTGTTGGATAAAATGTCTCATCCTAAAACTTAAAATTTGTGGGTTGCAAAAGCATGATCCTTTTCTAAGTTATTGCAAGTTATGATATGCTAAATAGAATATACTATGACTTTATTCTAAGAGAAACTTGATATCCGGAGTTTTTGTTTTAGAATGCTAAAATCAAAAGTTCCTCAATAATTATGAGTTCCTACCACGGCCATATGACATGATTCAAATGCAAACCTTAGTCATATGCTACTTATATTCACATTGAGTTTTGTCAAATTGTTGTGACCCTTGTAGAGATTCTAGTCATGCACCCACGATCAAGATTCACGTACACCCACAAATAAAATACTAACTCTTACACTAAGAGTTACGCAAAAACATGCTTTTTTCGTCCACCAAATAAACTCCATTCATTTATTATGAGTCTTTCTCTCTAAAGTTTTCATATGCCAAAAAGGAGTATGGGGCTATGCTAAAACAAAGAGAGGACACATGAAGCTCTCAAAATAGCAAAAGAAAAGAAGAAAAAATGGAACACATGAAGGTTCCAAAGTGTTGAGAAAAAAAGAGAGATAGCCTATACTTCTAAGGCAATTATCAAAGGAGAGAAAGTCATGATCAAAGGAGTACAAAAAAATTAGGATTAGAAAATATTCCACACACTTGCACATCTTGATCAAAGTGTATGCCTTGCATCTCCTTGGATCCGATTTTTGACTTAGCAATATATGTGATGTAAGTATGCCTCTCATTCATGCCTACCTAAGACTCTATTCAAAGCCTTTTAGAGATAGGATGAAAAGAAGGTAAAACAATCAATGCCTTGGTGAGGATCATACACATTGAGCGATCGAGTGAATCATTTGAAGAAATTCATAAAACCTCTGGATAGAAGGTTGATCAAAGAATGAATGATTGGTAATTCTATTAAAATCGTTCTATCTTGCAACCACCCAAGAATTTGGAAAAGCAATAAGCCCCATAGAGATTAAGTTAAAAGGGTGGATAGAATGCCAAACTTATTTAAATTGAGGAAGAATACTTTGTTATAGGCATGGCACTTGTGAATTATATTCGTCATTATAGCAACTACTGATCAACAACCAATAACTTAGCTATTTGCTCGGGACAAGCAAAGGTTAAGCTTGGGGGAGCTGGTTGGCGGTCTTTATCAATCAAATTCGATCGCCAATTAAGACACAAAAATAGGAGAAATTAGCAAACTTAAACACATATGCATTTACTATTAACCAAGCCCCATATGTATTTGGAGAATATTATTTTATAGGTCACAAACACAAATACTTGGAATAATTCACCGAAAGGCGCTTTCAGACGCTGATTTGCAGAAAGGAACAAGGGAGATGTCCATCAAATCAACTCAACCGGGGCAAAACCCCACGGAGCAGTGATCCATGTCTAGCCCATGACCTGCCACGCGAAGGCGGTGGCGAGAGGCCACGGTCAAGGGGCACCCGACCCCTCACCGGCGGTTCTCAGCCCCTTCTTCGACAGGCGGTGGCATGGTTCCCTACTAAGGTGGTGGGAGCCGGTCCTCGTGCCAGGAATAGCCTCTAGCACCACCTAGGCTCCTGTATAAATAGAGGAGTACCCCCTCTCAACACACAACTTAGAGCATCACCTCACACACCACTACCTCACTCTCTTCTAGTAGTTGTAGTTTTACTTTTTAGTAGCCTTAGAGCAAGGCAAAGCTACCTCGGAGAGTTTGGCTCTTTGGAAGAAGTGACTCTTGTGTATAAATAGTAATATGAGTTCTTCCAAAGTCATGCTTTTATCTTACAATTATAGTCATACTTAGGAGGTGTTTAGTTCCCATCCAAAAAATTTTCACCCCATCACATTGAATGTTTGGACACATGCGTGGAGTACTAAATGTACACGAAAAAAACTAATTGCACAGTTTGGTTCGAAACCACGAGACGAATCTTTTAAGCCTAATTAGTACATGATTAGCCTTAAGTGCTACAGTAACACATGTGCTAATGATGGCTTAATTAGGCTTAATAAATTCGTCTCGCGGTTTCCAGACGAGTTATGTAATTAGTTTTTTAATTAGTATATGAAAACCCTTTCCAACATCCCATGAAACATCCGATATGACACCCAAAAACTTTTCACCTCCCAACTAAACAACCCCTTATGAACTAGAGTATAGTTGTTGTGTTATAATCTTGATATATGAACTAGTGTATAGTTTATATGTCACTAGAATAGCACACTCAACTTTATGCTTAACTACTCATATAACTTATATAATCAGAATTAGAGTAAAGTTGAGGTGGTGGTTCATCGTGCTGTTAGGTGTGCCCAAGTTCTTTATTTATCGATCCGTAGTGTCGGGGACTCGGGGAAATTTAGGTAGTTTCTGTATATGCAAGCATTGTGCTTGGGTATGGAGAAATAGGTGAACGTATCGTCCCTTTCCACGGTTGAGGGGTAGGCGGTAGGTGGTGACAGCCCTGTCCGTCCCTTGTAATCCCCGACGTTCGACTGAGGTGTAGAAGTCTAAATTGTCACATGAGGTTGCCGACATACCAGTACTCGGTGGCCTCCCGACCTGCTTCACACTTAACCCTAATATTAATTATGTAATTTGTATGATAATTAACTAATCTTTGTATGACTATATTAGGTCAATTCCTGCTCGATTTAGGAATTTCTTTTATTTTTTCTTTTCCATTTTAACCTTTGAGGAATGCCAGGTGTGTGTCCATTATCTTGAAATCACCGTATTTACCCCTGCTATAAATATTGGTGTACTTGCAAGCATTATTATTCAAGTTCATATCCATACTAGACTCTTAATCAAATGTCTTACTTTGGGAAAATATAAATAACGATACCCTGAATACTTCCGGGTGAAATGCTACAATGATTACTCCGTAAGCTTGCGAACAAATATCTAAAATTATTAAGGAACTATCAATGCTATTACTTTGTGGCATTGCTAATTATTAGTGATGATGCTAAGAAATATCAACAAACACTTTTGGTGCTGTTGCTGGGGATACAAACCTAGTAGCTACGCTAAGAAGTGCCAACAAGGAGCTGGACGTCGTGCGCGAGCGGCAATTCCGCAGATGCGCGATAGAGGGAGCAGGGTGGCACGATTACCGTAGGGGATTAGCGCGGGGTGGAGCGATTATGGGTGGTGACGATGACACGCGGTTCTTTTTTGGAGAGATAGGGATAGAGACCAGTTGAGTGCCCGTGCGTTGCTACGGGTATAGGTAGAATCCCATAACACTCGTATAGTTAAAACATATAAAAATCACATAAATCACCAACAATTAACAACAAAACACATAATTCAACCCAATTTGTTTCAATCAAGAAAGCACAAAGTTCATAATCAAAAGTGAACAAAAGCTAAATATTTATAACATTGTAGAAAAGAGACATGTTAGAAATAATAATGAAATTATATTATAATATAACGAGTATATCAAATCACACTAACACCTCGACAAGTCATCCTATATTACTTGTCTCCTTGGTTACCCCAAATGCAGATGGATACAATACAAGTCATCGTATATTACTTTTGCCTCCTCTACTACCGGAAATGTAGATGGATACGGCAACTGATCAAGTTTGCAAGTTTTACACCACTGCAATCAATAATTTTTATAAGGAAGCCGAAGCCCTTCGCAGCTCTGAAATTTATCAATTATCACTTCGTCAATTGTCACCCGTGCCTGAAGCTACTGGATCATGCAGTAATACATCCAAATCTTAGTAGCCCTTTTATATCTTTGTATTATAGGGGCAAAAATCTTAGTAGTTGTTTAACGAGATAATCAACTAATCAAATCAATCAGAATAAGCTAGATAAAATTTTAAACCTGAACTGAAGTCGTACGGTTGATGACAGTTCCGAATCTGTTCCTGACAGCCAAACCAAGGACCAAGTTCTCACATGGGAAAAAAAATCAGGCACGTGCTTCAGGCCTAGCTCCTGCTACACTAGTACCTGCCATCATTCTCTCTCTTGTCTTTCCCTGTCTTCATTGGCTCGTTGCTGCTCCGCCGGCCCAACTCGTTCGGCACAACTAGCAGCTCGTACGCACCTTGGAGGTCGTCACGCCGGCCGGCAGTGCAGCACACGAGCCACGAGGTCACCACCCCGGTTGTGGAGGTCGCCGCCACGGCTAAGGATAGCAACGGGTCGAGTTCGGATCGGGTAGAGTCTCCGTGCATCCAAAATCGAAACCTAAAGTCGAAACTCAGAACTCGAACCGAACATCGATTCGGGTGGAAATCCATCACCAAAACTAAACTCGCGGATACCCGAAATCCGAACGGATACCCGAAACCAGAATGGATACCCGAAATCCGCGAATAAATATACACATATTCACATGTATAAATAAGAGGCAACAAATAATAAATATTTTTATGAATCAATTTTGAATAGATTTAATAATCTAAGTAAACAAGTTATTATTAGCATATTATAAAACATGAGTTTTAATTCCAAATGATTTATTTTGGATATCCATTGGATATCCACGGGTGGAAAACCAAACCCGAAACCGAACCCGATACCAAACCTGATACCGAACCCGAAAACCGTGGGTGAGAAATCATCCTCAAACTCGAACCCGCAGGACCCGAAACCTGTGTGAAACAGAACCGCCCAATTATACGAGATTAAGTAGGAAAATCATCCAACGAGAGAACAATTTAACAAACTTAAGCCCGTATAACCCGGTAGTCCGTGAAATCTCGACGGATTTCAAACTATTCACATAACAGCCAAGATCGTACTAAGTTTAGCGGTCACCGTCATAAGTTACATAAAAGTTCGCGGCACAAAATACATCGGAGTTTAAACATAGTTATTACAAACCAGGTTCGAATAGAAGTAGCGGAAGCAGTAGTTCAAATCACGCACACACACAGCGTTTTAAAATAAAGTGCCAGCTTGTGATCATCTCCAGCAAAAGCATCAGACGAGAAGTAGTGAATGACCATTGCCCATGGTCCTAAGCTTCGCCCATCGCAGGATAAAGGCAGTTGATACAGTAGCCGTAATACATCTGCCCATCTGCAACAAGTGGGAACAAAGCCCTGAGTACGGGAAGGTACTCAGCTAGACTTACCCGACAGAACCAAAATAAAATGACACCAAGGATCATGATAGGCTTTCTGGTGGGGTAGCTGACTCAATTGCAAGAAAAGCATTTTTAACTTAACAGTTCTTTTACAAAGGCATGCAGTATTTTAATCTTTATTACCCTGTCAACTATGATTGCACTTGTGCTAGAGTAATAATGTAATTAAGCAAATAAGGATTACCATTGATCATTAACAATAGTTATCATGTCATCTTCCACATAACTATC
This sequence comes from Saccharum hybrid cultivar R570, assembly GCA_038087645.1. Taxonomy (NCBI): domain Eukaryota; kingdom Viridiplantae; phylum Streptophyta; class Magnoliopsida; order Poales; family Poaceae; genus Saccharum; species Saccharum hybrid cultivar. The sequence continues at coordinate 26,010,157 of JAQSUU010000216.1, read as the reverse complement.
CAAGTGTTTCATCAATATTACTACGATGAAGTAGCTCAAGTCAAGTGTTCACTATCCAGTGAACGATGGCGATTCGAATCGATTATTAACCAGCTGGTAATTTATTCCTCACACAAACCTCACTCACCCGCTAAAGTGAGGTATTGGTCACCGAGTCAACTATTCAGGTAAAGTCGCGAGCTTGCCAGGAACCACATGTACCCGGGGGCCGCCCGACTGCTCTTTGGCCTTATCATCGCGCCCCCGTATCCTGCCACTACTGCTCCGGTACAGTGCGTTGCGGGCAATCCACTCGGCCCGAATAATCTCCCAACTTCGCGGTCGAAAGGTACATTATTCGGCCAGCTAAATGTGAGGCATGCGTTCAACATGACTCGAGGCCCAACAACGGTCGGTCCTTAATCGACACAGATGGAAAACACTATAGTCCGAAACCCTGCAAGTTTCCGTCCGGTCTCAGATTCATTTCGACACTTATTTATTCTCATATGACATACTTTCACATAGATTCAAGTAATCCCCTATAACTCGCGGATGACAGGCAATCACCCGACTTCTACCGGTCTAAGCAAACTAAGCAATTATTGACCGCGGACACCAGGGTAATAAGGATCGGGTAAAGCAAGGTGAAACAAGGTATAATGCAGCAACGTTTGCAAACAACTCCTAAACGTAATGCATCAAATTAAGTAAAGTTAATAATAATTTATTTGCAAACCGGGAGAGAAATGCTCCGGGGCTTGCCTCGCTCAAAGGAGCTCGGACGGTGGTCGGGGCACTCTGGAAGATCTTCACCGACCTCCTCTTCGGCTTCGGTCGCCTCCTGCTCTTGCACCTCGGATTGCTCTTCCGGGTCCTTGAGAACTGCTACCGGGTTCGCTTCCTGCGATCCTGTATGATGCAGAAGTATAAGTGCTCATGCCTAGGTGCATTGCAGGGATGACATGAGCTGATGATGATGAATGAATGAGATGTAAATGCGCATGTTACTTTATTTGGATTACGTGGAACTTACGACTCTTCTACAAGGTAGTCTACGTCATCCAAGAACATGTACTCGAAAACTACCACCATTATTCTCTACCATGCAAAGGCACCTTGACACTCAAGATGCTTCAAAGATACACCAAAGCATAGTTTACTAACTAATCTTGCATTAAAGAGTGAATGTAAACTCTAATTAGCCCTATGCTTGAACAGCAACACATAGCTTCGTAGCACAGAAAAATCTCAGAAAATTACAGTGGGTTACTAACATCAATACTAGCCTACCACAAGATTCTTATTGCAGTTGGATTACAAGAACTGTATATACAAAAATAACAAGCTAAGGCCTAAAAATGGATATGAAAATATTTTGCATTATGAAAAGTATCAAACAACAGATTTAGAATTTTTCCTATTTTCTATACAGTAAACAATCACTGTAGAAAAATTATTACTTACATGTTTTATTCAAATTTATTTAATTATCAAAAATAACAAATACTAGTGATAGAAAGCATTTGAACTACACCTACACATTTTTCTACAGAACAGACATGATATAAAATTTTCCTAGCAAGTACATGGTACAAAAAGATTAACAAACTTGGAATCATATTTTTCTGATTTTTCTATGATTTATTAAGCATTTATCAAGAAAACAGCCATTTCAATAATTAAATAAAAACTCTACAGAAAAGTATTTCAAATTTGACATGAAATATTTTTATATTGTAGATCTGGTTCCAATGAATCCATAGAACTTTATTTCACAATTTTTGGAGCTGAAATGACTACAAAAACATTTTCCAAAGTATTTTTCATCAAGAATAATAAAGAAAACAGAAATGAATTTTTAATATCGGTACTGGGCCGGCCCGTGGGAGTTAACCGGCCCGTGGCCGTTCTCGGCCTGGTTCGCGCGCGCGGGGAAACGGACGAGCAGGCCCGCTCGGAGGCGCGGCCCACAGGGCGTGGCCCAGTGAAGACCGACGGGGGAAACAGAGCGGCCTCGTCGGCGTTCGTGAACTCAACGTCGCGGCGGTGGCCGACGGCCAACGGCCATTTCCGGCCAGGTCCTGACCATCGAGCGAGCGCACAACGTTCGCAAGGAACTAGCGAACTCGAGAGGGAGGCTTGGGAAGAGGGAAAAGGAACGAGCGAGGCGGCGGGCGGAGCGCGAGCTCGGCGGTCCCGACGCGGTGGCGCAGCGGGGGCGACGAAATGGAGCCCTACCGAAGCGAGCAAGGTGGTGGTGGCGCCCGTTCGGAGGAGAGGAGAAGGGGGCGGAGCTTTGTGCACGACCAATCGAACGGTGGAGGTCCACCGGAGTCGGAACACGGTGGTGAAGGTGGGGCGTGCGGTGGCGAGCGGCGTTCCCGCTCGGTTTCTCCGGAGGGAGGGAGAAAGGGAGCGAGTGAGTGGCGAGCGGGATGGAGACCAGGTGCCCGGGGCGATTTGAAGCGGAGCGCGAGCGCGGGGTCCACGGGCGGCCACGCGGTGGCGTCGCCGGCATGCGGCCGCCACGCGGCGGGCGTGTTCTGCCGGGGCGCCAGCGAGCGCGCGCGCGAGCGGGAAGAGGAAGGGGGAGGCTGGCTGGGCCGGGCCGAGGCGGGGGAGCGGACGCGGGCGCGCGCGTGCGGAGGCGGGCCATTTCCGGTCGCGGGCCGAAACCGAGGCGGCGGCCTGCTAAGTCAGTTTTGATTTTTTTTCAAATTTCTCATTTCAAACCAAATTCAAATACAGTTTTCAAACCCCATTTTGAACAAGAAAAAGACCTTTTCTGGAATTGACCCAAAAATAAAAGTTGCTTAGAATTTAATTCTCTACAACTTTGATTAAGGGGCCAACTAAAAATTCTCAACAGATTTTGAATTGGAGAATAAAAGCTAAAATAGGGAGTATTTTTGAATATTTTTAGATAATATTTTTGAAACAAGTTTTTGACAAAACTTTGAGTCATTTAGTTGCTCCAAAAATTTGACCTCTAATTCTAAGTAATATAAAATTTGTAATTGCACAATTCTGATGAAAAGTAATTAGCACATTAACATATTACTTCACAAGTACCAGTTTCCCAAGCTTTTATTTCACTCAAGTTATAATATTAACATATATGATTATGGATGATATGAAACGCCATGCTTATGATTGCAATGAGAATGCTTGCGTAACACCGGAGTGTTACAGCCCTCCCCCCTTATAAAAATCTCGTCCCGAGATTTGGGTTACGAACCATTTATTATAAAAATCTTCGTATGCTTTTTGTAGGTATTCACCCGTTTCTCAAGATGCATCCTCTTCATCATGATGACTCCATTGTATCTTATACGTTTTCACCACACTGTTTCGAGTAGCCCTCTCCTTGGAATCCAAGACTCAAATTGGCTGCTCATGATACACCAGATCTGACTTTAGTTTTATGCCTCGAGGTTCAATTCTTTCCTCTGGAACGCACAAACACTTCTTGAGATGTGATACGTGAAAAACTGGGAATATAGCACCCATTGCTTCTGGTAATTCCAATTTGTAAGCCACTGGACCCTTCCTTTCCATGATTTTGTAGGGTCCTACAAATCTGGCGGCAAGCTTTCTACGTACTCCAAACCGCTTCTTCTTCATTGGCGTGACTTTTAGATAAACATAGTCACCAACTTCGAATACAAGTGGCCTCCTTCTCTTATCCGCATAACTTTTCTGACGTGACTGAGCTGCTCTCATATTTTGCTAAATGATATGAACTTTCTTTTCGGCTTCTTCCATGAAGTCAATACCATAATACCTTCTTTCCCCTGGCTCAATCCAGTTTAAAGGTGTTCTACACTTCCGGCCATACAGAGCCTCAAAAGGTGCCATCTTGATACTTTCTTGATAGCTATTATTATACGCGAACTCTGCTAAAGATAACCATGACTCCCATGAACCTCTGGAAGACAACACACAAGCTCTTAACATATCCTCTAAAACAGCATTAACTCTTTCAGTCTGACCATCTGTTTGAGGATGATAGGCAGTGCTACAAATCAGACTAGTCCCCAAACCTTTGTGCAAATGCTCCCAAAAGTGAGCAGTGAACTATGATCCTCTGTCAGACACTATAGTCTTCGGTATGCCATGCAATCTTACAATCTCCGCAATATACTTCTCGGCATATTGAGGTGGTCTATAATCTGTCTTGACAGGCAAAAAGTGGGCTGTCTTGGTAAGACGATCCACGATCACCCAAATCGAATCATGGCCTTTCTGTGTAGTAGGCAAACCCGTGATGAAATCCATACTTATATCGTCCCACTTCCAACTAGGTACTGACAAAGGTTGTAACAATCCGGCAGGTTTCATGTGAATAGCTTTCACCCTACAACATGTGTCACATCTGGCTACATAAGCTGCAATTTCTTTCTTCATCTTAGTCCACCAATAGCGAGGTCTTAGTTCTTGATACATCTTACTACTGCCAGGATGAATGGACAACTTAGAGAGATGAGCTTCGTCCATAATTTTATTCTTAAGCTCTCTATCCTTTGGAACAACAAGACGGTTGTCCAACCACAACACATCATGTTCGTCCACTCTGAAGTGTTTGGAGGGTTCTTCTTTAATTTTCTTTTTGATGTGGAATATCCCTTTGTCCGCTTTCTGTCCTTCTATTATCTTACTCTCCAAGGAACAACTGATCTGAATACTATGTAACACGGCAGGGTGCATCAGATTAAAACCATCCTCGAATAAGGGTTGCATATTCAAACAGTATGACTTTCTACTCAAAGCATCGGCTACCACATTAGCTTTCCCAGGGTGATACTATACATTCAAGTTGTAATCTTTGATTAGTTCTAACCATCTTCGCTGTCTCATGTTCAATTCTGGTTGGGTGAAAATGTACTTGAGACTCTTGTGATCGGTGAAAATATTGCACACATTACCAAGTAGATAGTGTCTCCAAATCTTTAAGGCATGCACTACGGCGGCAAGCTCAAGATCATGTGTCGGATAATTGATTTCATGTTTTCTCAACTGGCGGGAGGCATAAGCAATGACTCTTCCTTCTTGCATCAGAACACAGCCTAATCCTGTTTTTGATGCGTCGCAGAACATATCAAAAGGTTTCTCGATGTCTGGCTGTGCAAGAACTGGAGCAGTGGTCAACAGTTTCTGCAAGGTGTGGAAAGCTGTCTCACACTCCTCTGTCCACACAAACTTGTGATCTTTCTGTAATAGACTTGTCATTGGCTTGGCAATCTTCGAGAAGTCTGGGATAAAGCGGCGATAGTAACCAGCTAACCCTAGGAAACTCCTGACTTCTGACACTGTGGTTGGAGTTTTCCAATCCATAACCTCTTGCACTTTGCTCGGATCTACCGAAACTCCATTCTCAGATAGAATATGACCAAGGAAAGGAACTTTCTTCAACCAAAATTCACATTTGCTGAACTTAGCATACAACTTATGATCTCTCAGTCTGGTCAAGACAATTCTCAGATGCTCTTCATGATCTTTCTCATTCTCAGAGTATACTAGAATGTCATCAATGAAGACAACTACAAACTTGTCCAACTCTGGCATGAAAACCGTATTCATCAGATACATAAAATATGCAGGAGCATTTGTTAAGCCAAAAGACATAACAAGATACTCGTAAAACCCGTATCTGGTAGAAAAGGCGGTTTTCGGGACATCTTGCGGCCTAATCTTTATCTGATGATACCCTGACCTTAGGTCTATCTTGGAGAACACTCTAGCTTTAGCCAACTGATCAAACAAAACGTCGATATGAGGCAAAGGATATTTATTCTTGATAGTTACAGCATTAAGAGGTCGATAATCCACACACATTCTCAGAGTACCCTCTTTCTTTTTCTTCACGAACAAGGCAGGACATCCCCATTCAGACTTACTCGGTCGGATAAACCCCTTCTTTAATAATTCTTCCAGTTGCTTCTTCAGCTCAGCTAACTCATTCGGAGGCATCCGATAGGGTCTCCTCAAAATAGGAGCTGTCCCGGGGATCAACTCGATTCCAAACTCAACATCTCTATCTGGAGGAAGGCCAGGTAGCTCGTCTGGAAACACATCCGGGAACTCACACACTACCGGGATCTGATGGATAGGAACAACTTCCATGGCACAGGTCACACTCACCAGGTCTGTTCTTCTAGGCAATGGTACCAAGAAAGTACCCTCTGCCTGGGGATCCTTAAGGGTAAGCATCCGACTGCTAGTATCTATGACTGCTCCCTAGTTCTTCATCCAGTTCATCCCTATTATTACATCCAAAACTAGTCCAGGCATAACTACCAGGTTCACTCGAAACTTTCGACTACCTAACTCAAGGGTTGCCCCTCTAACCATCTTATTGGTTAATACATCAGCCCCTGCTGAACTTATGCGATAACCATAACTCAATTCTGTGCATAGTTGTTCATGCTTCCGTGCAAATGCTTGACTCATAAAAGAATGCGAGGATCCAGAATCAAATAGAACAACTGCAGGATAATGGTTAACAAGAAACTTACCGGCAGTTACAGGCTCTCCCTCAGGAATCTCATCAACGGTGGTGTGGTGTACACGAGCAGTGTAAGTCTGTTGCTTCTTTTTAGGCGGATAAGGGCAGAACTTTGAAAAGTGGCCTGGCTGACCACAATTGTAGCAGGGCCCCTTCACTGTACCAGCAGATCCTATAGCTCCCTTGGAGTTGCTCTATTCTACAGCTGCGGTGGTCTTTGCTGGCGACACGACCATCTTGTACGGCTTCTGTGGTCCCTTGTAGTTCTGGGTCTTATGCTGTGGAGGCCTGAACCTTGCACCAGGTGCGGACGGGCGATAAGAAGAACGATTTGCAGTGACAACTCTGGGCTGTGATGGTCCTGACTCGAACACCCTCTTGCGATTCTTGGATGCAGTGTAGACGTTGTTGTTCTTTTCTTGTTTCAAACAATCACTGACAAAGTCATTGAATCTAGCGCGGGTATTGGTACCCACATGCTTCATCATCTTCGGACTTAACCCTCTCTTGAAACTAGCAATTCTCTTTGCATCTGTGTCAACCATGTCTGGAGCATAACGGCACAAGTTGTTAAAGGCATGCACATACTGTGTCACAGTCTTGGTACCCTGATTCAAGGCCAAGAACTCTCCGAGCTTCATTTCAACCAAGCCTAGGGGAATATAAACTCCCTTAAACGCTTCAGTGAATTCCCTTCAAGTAATCTGGGCATTGGGAGGGAAGGTGGTGCGGTGATGCTTCCACCACATCCCTGCCGGTCCCTGTAGCTGATGTGCAGCATATTCTGTTTTCAGAACTTCTGTCAGCCTCAACACACAGAACTTATCTTCCATAGTGTTGATCCATTCTTCAGCGTCGAGTGGTTCTGCTGCTTCCTTAAAAATAGGTGGCCTAGTATCCATTAAATCCTTGAAATTGCTGTACTAGTTCACCCCATGGCCACCACCTTGATTATTTCCTCTCTGAACATTTTCAGCGATGGTACGCAGAAAATCTTCCATATTCCTCTGTGATTGCTCGGCATTGCGCTGGCTTCCAAGGAACTGTGCGAAGAATACTTCTGCAGTGAGCGGTGGAGGAGGGGGCAATTGTGGCTCTGGTTGTGGCTCCTAGTGGTTGACGTTGTTTGCACCACCCCCACCAGCCCCTGCACCGTTGCCACCAGTTTCAGCGGCCTCATACGTGGCACGACGAGTGTTTGCCATCTGCATATTTCAGCAACAAGCAATAATTGAGCGAAGTTGTAGTAATTGTATTCGAATGAACAATCATGCCATACTGAATTCATTGGAGAGAACAAGTCATACAATAAAACAGAGGCACAATAATCACATTCCAATTAAAACAACATCACTAATTAAGTTACTTCAAATGCAACATCGCGTTCCATACAACCACGTTGCCAGCATACATACACTGGACTTTTATGCGTTCGGGCATCGCATACACAACCAAGTTCCAAAAGATCGTCAGTCTCAAGATCGAACAGGATACAACATGATACATAGAAACCAAAAGAAGGCCATCGCGACAGAGCCTAGATAATAACGCAGGGCGCTATCCTACTCGTCGGGGCCGTCGTCGAGGTCGGAGGCATCACCACCGCTACCTTCAGTAGCAGCGTCGTCATCGACGTCCATCTGGGCGGCGTTCGGAGGAGCATACGGGCCCATCCCGTTGTAGAGGGCATGAAACTCTTCATCCAGGTTGGCATTGTACTCTTCTAGCTCCTCGACCCTCTGCCTCAGAAGGTCCCTCTCGTTCCAGGCTTCATTCCTTTCCTGCACTAGCTGTCCCATCATGCGGTCTGCATTTCTATTGGCCTGAGTCAATGTCTGCACCCGCTGCATGGCACTCTCACCTCTCTCGAGAGCCCAGTCTCGCTGCAAGCTCATGTCGGCCAACTGCTCCTGTAAACTAGCTATAGCACGTGCTTGCTTCTTCTTCTGCTTCCTTGCTTCAAGCCGGTCATCACCACGCAGACCAGTCAAGGTCCAATAGGTACTCTCAAGACCCTGGTATGCTCTAATGGCTGCATACATGGCACTCATGGCGTGATTGTCGCTAGCCCATCCTTCACTGGGGCCTCTAACCAGGGCACTTCCTTGCGGTTGCACCCAAATGGCATCACGAGGATCATCTCTCGGAAAAGTACCGGCCAAAGCTGCTGCCAACTCATTGGGAAACCTGCTCATTATGTCTCGGATGACGCAAAAGGCTACGCCCTCTGCACCCTCAACTGGAGTGCGTCCTTCAAACTCCAAATGCCAACCATCCCATTCTGGCGCATCACCAAGAGCAGGGACGGTGATTTCCACTATTGCAAGTCCATCCTTAGCTAGCTGGCTCTCACTCCAAGAGTACACCGGCTCTTGACCCTCCGGGTACCCCACATCATGGAGCACTCTCCAAAGCAAGGTGGGCATGCCAAACTCGCTTAGAAAAGTGTCCGTGCTGCGGCGCTCCCGTGGGGCCATCTGACGACGGGGTGCTCTTCCGCCAGTGGACTTACGGGCAGTCTGCTTCGTGCGGGCCATCTGTAGCACAAGTTTTAATTACCCAGTGAGAACATATTTTAAATTGATGTCACTTTTATCAAAATGGGATAATCCTTTTATAAGGGGAGGAATGCATGTTATGAATGAAATGCACAGGCAATATGATGCATGCACGAGTCTTACGTTCTCACAAACTTAGAAAATAAGAACATCTAACGATGAATTTGGTGGCATACGAACGATCTCTCATATACGTAACTAATTCGATCTACACGATAAATGCTGTTATGTACCTGCAGAAAATTCATTTCTGCCCATCCCCATGAATGCATGAAAGCAGTAATTCTACCTACACGTTCTACACGAATCCCCAGATGCGTGTACAACGGTAGTGTCTACCCAAACACATCGTCCTATTAACGGCATCGCCTCAACGGACGGAACACCCACACATGCGATACTTTCATAAAAACATGTGTAGAACATGTAATTATTCTAGTATCATATAAGCACTCTCCCTAGATCGGCGGTGTATCCGATCATGCTCTCACATCTCACACTTACCGAAGCGTAGAGGTAACTGATCCATACATTACCACTCTGAAAGGATCAAGATGCCCAAGAGGGGGGTGAATTGGGCTTTTCTAAAAAATTAATTGCAAGAATTAAATCCTATAAGCCGGAATTCACCCCTAGTGCCTACTTGTGTTCCTAGAGATTCTACCGGTAAAAGTTTTGCACCCTAGTTTCCAATCCTAGTCTAGCATGGCAATTCTAGGAAAGTAAATCAAGCAATGAATGTAAATACGAGAATGTAAATGCTTGAAAGTAAGGGCAAGGAACACGGCGATGTTTTTCCGAGGTATCGGAGAGTCGCCACTCCCCACTAGTCCTCGTTGGAACACCCGCGCAAGGGTGTAGCTCCCCCTTGATCCGCGCAAGGATCAAGTGCTCTCTACGGGCTGATTCTTCGACACTCTGTCGCGGTGAATCGCCCAAAACCGCTCACAAGATGAGTTGGGTCATCCACAAGCTCCGCCGGATGATCACCAAACTCCCAATCACCACCAAGCCGTCTAGGTGATGGCGATCACCAAGAGTAACAAGCTAGAACTCTCACTTGACCACAACGAGCCTAATGAGAAGGTGGATGCACACTTGCTACTCTCTAA